>CM051519.1:34991298-35591298 GCA_028015205.1 Mytilisepta virgata
AAAAATAACACAGTTCAAATGAAATGGCAAAAAAACTTAAACCCATAAACCAAGGAGGTATGATATTCTTTGGTTTGCCCCTAAAAATTATCAATGTCCAAATTCAGTCCCACGCCAGTGCCGACTAACAAACAACTGGACTTATTTTCCCTCTTGGAACACTCAGAAGTAGAATAAGAATTCGAACTTGAATTTTTGTCGGTGATGGAAATAGAACTGGCTGAGTGGGAGATCCACTGATACATTTTGTGTTCGGATCATTCCAATTTTCATACTAAACGTTCCTTGTACTCATCACTGATTTTAATGATATTTTGAGAAAATCTTTCGGTTGACTGTATGCCCCTCCCTCTCCCGATACCTGTTTGTACTTATTTTTCAGATTTACTTAATTTGTACTTTTGGATAATGTGGATGTAATATTGTTAAGATTTAATATTGTATTAACTGCTGGATGACACTAATTTATTTTTATTAGAATTTCCAATACACTTTTAATTTGCCAGCAGATATTTTAAAGTATATATTGCATAGATTTTTGTTTTTCGAAAGGACTGAAAAAGAATTGTGTAGTAAACGTGATAATCCCAACATAATTTTATAAACGGACAAAGAAGACAAATAGAATAGCTGATTAAGATATATTTTTACAACCTACATGTATAATTTCAAAGCTTGAAAGATTTATTTGTATGTACGCAACACGATTCGTGACGGAACAGTATAAACTTATTTTTATATTTTAGAATTAAAATTTCGTTACAGATGTTAGTGCTAACAAAGTGTCTTATGTACATTAAGAAAAAACGTGTGTTGCATTTCAACTGAGGTTTTAGAGAGGGTCTCGTGCTAATCTGTCTTTATCGTGATAGGTCTTATGGAGTTAATGAAATGAGTGGTCTGATCCTGGAGATTTTTTTACCCTCATTCTTGATCCAGACAGTACATTTTTTCCTTGAATTTTGTTCTTTCAAAACCAATACTCTTTTTTGCTTTCCTGCTAATACAATCCTGATTTTTTTTCACTGCTTATCATTAATTGAGGTTCTTGGTTTCAGCCCCCCCCCCTTTCAAACAAATCTGCCAACCTTTTTCAAATTATTTTCTTGCATCCCCAATAAAAATCATATTATTTAAAGAATGTTTTATTCTCTTATCCATATGCTTAGTATTAGTAACATAGAAACGATAATGATTAACCTGAATATCATTGTACAAGATAAACAGACTTTTTCATTAATTAGTGTTCTTGTTTTGTTAAAAATATAACTGCTATATTTCAAATTAAGATGATTTATGTCCTATGAAAAAGATTATTGTTTGTTTGAAGTTAGAATAATGTATTCTAATTGAAAGGTAAAGATCTTTGTTGGCGTGTATTGATGTTTTTAATTACAATAAGATGATAAGTTATACGGAAATCGAATGTCTGTAACATTTTTTGCTAATAGAGTTTTTCATGGAAATAACTTTAATTGAAACTGTAAGTTTCACGTAAAGGTGTAATCATTAAGTGGGAGAAAAGGCATTGATCTTTTTAGCCCTTTTTCGTATTTTGCGAGCAACCCGTTTTACAAATACATAACATATTTTAGTGCCCGTCTTTTAAAACAATAACCGTCCTTGCCCACTACTCTGCCCCGTTCACCCACATACAACGTATAATGGTTTCCCTCTTATGTAAATACAGACGTGATAAAAATAATCTGTTCAGTTTTCGTGCCAACCCCGGGATGCCAACCTGTTGCAATTAATGCATAGTTCATAAAAACAGAATCGTTACGCTTGAGGGTTGTTCTGGATATAAATACAGCGCATGCTCGACACTTGAAAGTGACATAATAAAGTAAAACAAATTTATTATAGAGCTAATAAAGAAGTTGAACGAAAGTCCAATACCACAAACAAGTCAAATTGGGCAAAATTATGACATTTAACTAGCTCTCAGCAAAAGTAACGGATACACAATTGTCCTCAAATTGAAAACGGTTAGATCCAACATATCGCTGAGGGTGTATTTTGTTATAAAGCAAATATTTTGGCGACATACAGTATAAATATACATTATATTTCCACGGCACGGATTAGGGAACAAACATTTGATTTTTACGCGGCATAATTTGAAGAAAAGGTCGGGTATCAAAAACATGTAGTGGAAATAAATGGCGCGAAATACTGAATATAATCTAGTATACTTTGAAATTCCTTATACTGTTGTTGGACGTATTTCAAAAATCCGATTTTGACAAAATGTTGTATATGGTTTGTTTGAAAAACGAAACACAAATACATTTGTCAGCACCTTTAAATAAATCTAAACTTGATGAAAGTTCATCATAAATATAGACCTAATTAATGTTGTGAGCTTTATCATATTAATATAATTATTTAAAGAATTTGTGCAATGACACTGACGATAGGCATGCAAACATTTCTAATAAAATGGACCAGAAGAGGCCAGGGAGCAATCAAAACGCTGTAATTCTGAGAGATATACAAATACTGGAATACAAATAAACAAACACAAAAATTAACTAGAGCCTCACATGAGCCTGTATTGCTCAACAGGCTTCTATTAGTCCATTTGAAAATGTTAGCTCCACAAAGGTGTTAAAGAAACTCAAAATAGTAAAGTCAACTTGAAATTTGACCTTTAACCTTAAAAGGGGGAATTATTTGCATATGTCCTTCCATATGAGATTCTTGCCAGCAGCAGCCGTCAAGTTAGGGGCTGAATCTCAACCAACAGTGGATCGTTTGTAGAGGGCATTTCTGTCATCAATCCTGCAAAGTTTCAAAACATTTAATGTAGTTTCACAGGTAAAGATTTTTTAAAATCAGTGACCATTTGAAATCAAAAATGACCTCTGGCGGACCTTTTGTTAATCCAACCAGAACCAAATATGTATAGTTTGTAGAGGTCCTTTAATACTAGTACATCATTTCTGCTGAATTTGGTTACAATGTGCCCATCAGTTCCAAAGTAAATAAGAAAACAGATCCTATCCCTTATGGTTTCCATGGAAACTTTGATCAGCTGCGGCCATCGGGTGAGCGGCTGAAATTCAAAACATTTCATACTGTAGTTTCAGAGGAGAATATGTTTGAAAATAGGCCAATCAAAATCAAATGTGACCTCTGGCGGCCATGTTGTTCATCCAAAAAGAAAAAAGGTGGATAGTTTGTAGAGGACCTTCAACATATCATATCTTTCAACCTTTTTACAATCTATCCATTAGTCCCTGAGAAGCAAATGACAAAAAATCCTTTCCTATACGGTTTCCATCGAAACTCATGAGCAGCCACAGCCGTCAGATGAGTAACTGGATCTCAACCAAAAATGAATCGTTTTTCGAGGGTATTACTTTCATCAATCCTGCAAAGTTTCAAAACATTTCATAATTTAGTTTCAGAGAAGAAGATATTTAAAAATTGGCCAATCAAAATCAAATATGGCCTCTGGTGTCCACGTTGTTCATCCGACCGGAATCAAAAGGTAGATCGTTTAATAGAGGCCCTTCAATACATCATTACTACCTGGTTTGGTTACAATCGGCCAAGCCGTTTCATAGAAGAACGAAATGTGAAAAGTTTAATGACGACGTACGCCGGCGAGGGATGACGGATGCAAATTGATGACATATAGGCCGGATGAGCTAACACTGTGGAAAAGGAGCTCCCATAAAAAATCCACAGAGAACCAAGGTGATCTTGATAAGCGGTTAATACTCAATATACGTTACCAATCGTGTGGTCCAACAAAGTCCATTGGATGTTATTCACAGCCAGAAGTGGAATATTAGGTATTACAATATCTGAAAGAAGTAGGTGTATGAAGATCTGGTGAAATGTTAAGCTTTTAGCTTGTTCAGCCAGAAACCATGAGCGAGTTTTGAGTTTCCTTCTCAAAACATAAGTCTTTCCATGTTGTTTTTTTTTTAGAGTCTTTGATTTTCCTTGCGGTTTTATATGTGATTTTGAAAAATGTCTGCTAGTAATTCACAAATTGTGTTGCATATAACAAACATCAGCTCGAAATCCATACAACACACATCAACTCATTTTCCACTTGTCAGAATGCAAGCTTTAAGGAATTTAAATTCGAACTCAATTGTAAACTGATTGTTCGAAATGTAATTGATTGATGATGCGTAGCAAATAAGTTTTCTGGTCAGTTTTGTGGTTGGAAGAAATTTACTTGCAAATTTAGCATGTAACAATTTCTGAAATCAAACAGTACCTATCAGACTTTGTTATTTTTCACGATATCCGTTTTCAGTTCTCTAAATTTTGGTCCTATAAGTTTGTTTGTTTAGTTGGGGTTTTACGCCGTTTTCAGCACATTTGGCTATTTCGCGGCGGCCAGTTTTCATTAGTGGAGGAATCAGGACTACCCGAAGAGAACCACCGACCTTCGGTAGGAAATATTAGCAATCCTTGTCAATTTAGATCGGAGTCGAACACACCCCGACACCACAACCCCAGTGTTGACAGGCAAGTGATCATGAGTAGTCATGACGAACTACCTAGACCACTGTGCCGGCGAGGCCCCTGGTCCTATAAGTATTTCCTTTACCAATACATTGTATATTTGTAAGCAACTAGGGGCTTCTAGAAGACTTTATTGCTTTTCAAGCTCTGAAAGGTGATGAAGTTTTATTCCAGCGTTTTCCAGTTGTTTCAAACAAATTAAGTAAGCCCCGAGTTGCAAATAACTGAAATGTAAGCGACTTTTCTAAAGGGTACTATGTTGAACTGAGCTGCGATAGATAGCCATATTGGCTGATGGGCAGGGTCATCAAATCAATTTCGTCAATAAAATTACATATGGACTACTTTTGCCAAGTTTGGTTTGATTAGAACAGTGGTTTCCGTAAAGAAGGTCTTTGAGTGAATTTTCCAAATGGGTTTTAGGTTGTACTTTTTTTTGGCTGTAATGGACATCTGAGTATAAGTCGGGGTCATTAGATAAAATTCTGATAGAGGACAACCAAAGCACCATTGTAGTCAAGTTTATTTCAAATTTACCTACCGGTTTCTTAGCAGATCAAGACGTTAACATTTATGGAGGACGAATGCCGATGCCGGGCATTAAGTTATGACAACTAAATAACATTAATCAACGTCCAAGTTTCGATCAGAACGTAGTATAAATAAAGTCAGATATTAAATTTGTTAATGTGTTGTAGAAGCCGGTTCTCTAATATAAAGAGAAATGGTAGTCATAAACATGCTTAGCATAGTCCCATTCTATACATGTTTGTGCCTTCCTAGCCAGGACTGTGTTGACTGTCTTTTTGTAAATATATTTTTGTCTTTTCCTTGGACATCGAATTTTTGGACTTTTCCAACTGTTTTATCTCTTTTGCCGATGTGTGTTATATGGAATATCGTGTTTATTTGAAATTTGTGGTTACTTTTCTTGATTTTTATAACATTTAATCGTCTTGTTGTAGGGGATGATGCTCCTGATAGAGAGGGTTAAACAACCTCTGTATTTGATCATTACCACCACCTGTTTCTATGGAATGTTGTCTCATTGACGCTCACCCCATATCCTTAAATTTTCCAATTGATCAATAAAAATGAAATAGGGTAAAATTAAGTTAAGAGGTCCATTTATCGGTGTAAACATATTTTATTCGTTTATGAAACAGAATAACAGATAATTATAAAGATGGAACCGGACAACAAGCGACGCACTGCTTATACAAGAAGTCTTATCCCGTAATTTATTGTATAGTGAGAACAAACAGACAACACGAATTACATGTTTTATAATGAAACCACACTTCACTCCTAAATGATTTTCAAAAAGATATTTCACCACTAGTTGTGTACTTATAAGATAAATAGACGTTTCACTTATATTTATAGTTGGCTCATGGTAATGTTTACCAACAAATTTTAAAGAATCATAAGATTTTACACATTTTTTTGAAAATGAATGTCTTTGGACACCATCTCGCTATTAGTATGACATAATTAACTAAGTCTCAAATGAAACTAGAAATCTGTTCTGTCGGAATCGACAGTGATCCCCGCAGCCCCTGTAAGTAGTTGGGACACTTACCTATTTTCAAAAATATAAAACATTATTCCCATCCAAAACCAGAAATCTACGATTACAAAGTTCGCCTCTTTCCACCAATATGATTGTAGATCGCTTGGTATCTTAGAACCGAACTCAGATTTAAAAGTTATCCTAAGGCAATGAAGCGCAATAAGTATGTCAGAGTGACCTAATTTTGGTGTGAGTCTGCGCTACTCCCTGAGATTCACCCTCACACCAAGTAATATGATTGTAGGTCCCTTGGTAACGGAGAACTGAACTCGGACGTAAAACTTAACCTAAGTCAAAGGAGCGCGATAAGTAGGTCAAAGTGACCTTATTCTAGTGGGAGGCTGTGTTACTCCCCGAGATGCATCCTCACACCAAGTAATATTATTGTAGGTCCCTTGGTATCAGATAACTGAACTCGGACGTAAAACTTAACCTAATTGAATAACTAGGCCAGAGTGACATAATTTTGGTGGGAAACTGTGTTACCCTACGGAGATACACTCTGACACCAAGTAATATGATTAAAGGTCGCTTCGGAATTCAACTCGGACGTAAAACTTAACCTAAGTCAAAGGAGCGCGATAAGTAGGTCAAAGTGACATAATTTTTTTGGGAGGCTGTGTTACTTCCCGAGATGCATCCTAACACCAAGGTCGATTGGTATCGGAGAATTCAATTCGGAAGTAAAACTTAACCTAAGTCAATGAAGCGCGATTACTAAGTCAGAGTGACCTAATTTTGGTAGGAAGTTGTGTTACTCCCGGAGATGCACTCTGACACCAATTAATATCTTGTAGCTCCCTTGGTATCAAAAAACTGAACCCAGACGTAAAACTTAAACAAAGTTAAGGAAGCGCAATACGTAGGTCAGAGTTACCTTATTTTGGTGTGAGACTGTGTTACTCCGGGATGCATCCTCATACCAAGTAATATGATTGTAGGTCAGTTTGTATGTTAAAACTGAGTTTTTACATGAAACATAAAAGCCAGTCAACCGTGTAATATAGGTCATGCGACCTCTATCTTATGTCACATGGTCAGTCTTTTCAATTATACAAAAATATATGAATCTATGTCAACTAGTAACCGAGAACATGCTGTGGGCGCGGACGCAGACATGGACGCCGGGGGTACTCCATTAGACCCCCTCAACTTCGTTGAGGCAAACTAAATAGTATGCAATCTTTCTATAAGACATGAAATCAATAAACCTAATGAAAATGAAAAAACCTTAGTTCACAAGCTTAAACTTACAATTGTAGAAATTTGACCTGAGTTTAAAAAATGATATTTTAAATCCTTATTGTGCAACTACATATAGTGTAGAACAATACTACATATAAGCAAAATGTATAAATTACAATATGAAAGAGAAGTTTAGGTCAAAAGCTTAAATTTAAAATTTCAAATTTCGACCCATGTGGACCCCAATTTAGAAAATTAAAATTCTAAAGCCTTATTGCACATCTGCATATGGTGTTTGACAATACTGTATAGAAATAAAATGCATAAATTGAAAAACAAAAGACGAATTTACGTCGCCAGCTTTAATTGATAGTTTTTCAAAATTCGATCCCCTGTGTGCCCCAATTTTAGAAAATTAAAATTCTAAAAACCTTATTGTTGAAATAAAATGCATAAATTGAAAAATGAAAGACGAGTTTAGGTCACAAGCTTGAATTCAAAATTTTCGAAGTTCGACTCCTGTGGGCCCCTTGTTAAGAAAATCAATTTTCTAAAACCTTAATGCGCATCTAAAGGTAGTATGTAGCCATTCTATGTAGAAATTAAATTCCTAAACCCAAAAGTGAAGGAGGAGTTGATGTCACAAGAAAGTGTGACGGACGGAGACTATCGCTATATCCCCGAACTTTCTTTGAAAGTGTGGTAATAATGAATTGATTTATATAGAAACATATATTTACCAATATACCACAGGCATTTGTTTTATACAAAAAAACAGCCCCATACACTAATATACAAGACAAGGTATCCAACTAAATGTGACGGGCAAATATAGGTCATGTGGTTTTTCCTTCATATTTATATTAAGATAATGTTTTCCTGATGTTTAACTGACCTATTTCATTAGCTGAATTGTTAATCAAGATGGTTCAGTAACATTTTGTCCCTAACAGGTTCCTCATCGTATGTATTAGCAATCGTTTTCAGGACCTATAAAAATAGAACGAGTAAACTACAATTTACTTCCGGTCTGTTCTATTTCTTCTTTTGTGTATCTTACTCATGATTATATGAGCACATCAAGATTTAATACGCACGTTCTCATTGGCTAATTGATTTTTATCTCCATAATTGAAGAGCAACTAGCCAATGAGAGCACGCGAATCAAATCTTGATGTTCTCCTTTAAACAGGAGGAAGATATATAAAAGAAGAAAAAGAACAGATCAGAAGTACAATGTAGTTTACTCGTTCTTTTACACAAGTAAATTTGCTCGTAATCTTCTCATATCTGTTATCCGGACTTCTGGGTCATTAATGAGGTCGATTTAAAATTATTATGAGCAAGTACTATCTCTATAAAAAAATATATTCCGCATTTTTCGATGTACATCTTCACATTCATTTGTTTTTTTGTTTTTTGTTTTACTTTAAACCACGAGGATTAATCAGTGCATACGTATACCGGTACATCTCACATGATAATTGTTGTCCACATGCATTAGGACTTGTGTTTGTGTTGCAGGAAATAACTATTTATGAAAAATCTGTTTTAATAGTTGTATTGTTTAAGAAATAATGCATGACAAACTGTGGTTTGTTGGGAGATTTTACCACGGGTTCGACTTATTAAAAAAATCACCCTGAGCTTGGCGCAGCAGAGCGAGTGGTATTATTTACAAAAATAAGGCACACCCTTGGTAAAATATCCGAAAAAACACTTTTTGGTTCCATTGTTGTGGCTGTTCTCTTGATCTCCCCAGTAAAATCACATAACTCGTATACGTAATTTCCGGTTCGTCTGCATTCGAAAAAGTGGACTTCGATTTTTCTTTTGCTTTTAATTTTGAAAGTGTGCGGGTGTTCAGCTGTCTAAAAAAAACATTGTAATGATGTGCATTATAAGGTTTTTGCAGTGTTGTTCTAAAAAACCAAACAAATTAGTGGATAACAGTTAACATTTATTAATCGTAAGTACATCTACCAATACAATACTGTAATAAATTTGTCTGAATACAATAAATATTACTCAATTAACAAATCTGTATGTCCTATAAAGCACATTTATTTTGCCATACATATTTAAATCAACACAATAACAAGAATAACAGCATTGTGACGTACTTAAGTACAATAACATAGACAATATCAAATCTTTCTATGTAAAAAAAATGATTTTGAAAAACTAATTCAGTTCGTTAACTTTCCCTTTCCAGCCAATGTACATATTATCATTTCTTTCCGTATTTATTAACTGAAATTCCTGTGTAATGAAAGAAATCGGTTTATTGTTTATTTGACTATCCACCAAAGCCTATACTGACTCTTGATGGTGATGCTACAAAATTCCCCAAATATACAAACTTAGTATCTTGTATAATTGCTGCTAAACCATACTTAGTTGGGATTCTACTTTTCTACCATTCATATTGAAGTATGGGTTAGAATTACTTCCTGTCAATGTTCCTGTCGTAGATGCGGATGATGAACATCCGTGACTGAGTAAAGGTGTAGGAGTTGAAATATCTTCACCAGGTTTTTGACGTCGCCTTGGAAATGGAATTTTCAGGTGCAAATGTCTTGATCTCAAAGCTTTCTCACCTAATGCTTTAAACTGAAAAACGTAATTGTTATTAACAAAGTAGCATAATAGCCAATTTTTATATGAAATACAAATTTCTTTTTTGGCTTTCCTTATCTGCCGTTTGACTTCTTTTCAATGTCTATTAAGTATTTAAGATTTTTGCCTTGACAAACACTTAGGAAGAATAAATTTTCTAAATTTAATATCTTGCTTAGATTTTGTCTGGTATCTTATTTCAAAACTGAAGTAATGTACAAGATATAAGGTACAAATCTCAAAGTTCCCTTAATACACCCCTTTATTGACAGGAATCGCGGGAAGACTTTCTCACAATTCACCCATAGTATAATTGTTTCTATTCTGTCTTGTTCTATTTTTGTTTAGTTTATTATATTTTCTTAATTCTTTTAGTTATACATTTACATGTATCCTAGTGGCGTTGGTTTGTTGTATTTCATTTTCATGACTCAGGACTGTTATCATGGTTTTGTCGCTTGCCGATATTCTGACGGATGATATTTTTTGGAATTATAATACATGTATTGGTTTTGACTTTTACTTTATTAAGGAGGGCTAACTTTGCACTACATGGATTTTTGGTGACAATTTTTGATTACATTGCGGACGATTCAAGTGCAAAAGATGTCCCAGCAGAAGAGATGTCAAAGAATACGAAACGTCATGTGAAAAATCTAGAAGCCAAGATTATGTGCATGAATTTAGGAAAATCTAAAAGCCAAGGTTGGGTTAATTTTCTTTTCAAAGATTACAAGATTCCAAAACCAATATTGTAACTTTGTTCTGTAAAATTTACATTTCGCGATTAACGTTAACCTTCATTATATACGCTCGTGACCAAACCTCAACAAACAAAAAACAAGATTGCTACACGTAGCCACATGTCCCCCGCCGCAGAGAAAAGTCGTATCCCCACAAGATATACAAAATGTGTATTATTGAAATGGCGGCACAGTATGGATATCAACACTTCTACCAAACATGGAAATAAAAATTGGAAACATTATCATTCAAAAGGTCATCCTTGTGCAGCACATTTAAATTCCGTTAAAATTTGTCGAATAAAAAAAAATTGCAGTACAGTACAAATAAAAATTTGTGTCCACAAAGTGTTCCTGTACTGTTACATGCACAAAAACATTAAAGTCCCACAACTCCCGTAAATTTTTTCGAATCAAAATTCTAGTGCGATGGGATCAAGTAGATGTGGTGACTAACAATCCTACAAAATTTGAACAAAATGCGATCATCGGTCTCGGAGGCATTGCGTACACAAAGTGTTCCTATAGTGTCGAACGCAGAAAAAAGTCAAAGTCCCATAACTCCCGTAAAATTGTTTTGAAACAAAATGGCGGTGCAGTAGGATCAAGTAAAATATGTGACTAACAATCCTATGAAATTTGAACGAACTCCGATCAGCGGTCTCAGAGGAGTTGCGTCAACAAAGTGTTCATATAGTGTTAAATGCACAAAAACGTTAAAGTCCCAATACTCCCGTAAAATGTGTCTAATCAAAATGGCGGTGCGATATTATCAAGAACATATGGTGACTGAAAGTCCTACAAAATTGTAACGAAATCCGATCAGCGGTCTCAGGGGAGTTGCGTCCACAAATGACTGTGACGGACGGACGGACGGACGGACGGACGCAGACCATACTAGGTCCCTCTGTCGCGTTACGTGGGGGACAAAAAAACTTTGGAGCAATACAACTAACTGTCCTAAACAGGGAAGTCAAAACCCAATACCAAGACCAACTTTGACTGAGACAGTTTAAAGCGATGTTAAAAATTTATTAACTGAAAATTCAACGTTTTGTTTGATAAAAATTTGGAAATATTGTAGAACAAATACGTACCATATAAACCCCCATTACTAATCCCAGAAGCATACCAGCTACTATATCTGTCACGTGATGCTTGTTATCATACAGCCTGGTAACGGAACACCACAGAGCTAGTAATACCATTGCTGTTTGTGTAAAACATTTCGCCACAGCTGAAAATTGTAATGTAACTTGTTTCTGCATATACAGCTATAAAACATAAACAAAAGAAATTAATATTTATAAATATATTTTTTATTTTCATATAAATCGCACATGAAAAGACTCAACTGGCATAAACTCATAATGGCAAGTCTTGGCTGCTATTAAACAATCATTGAACAAGAATTAGCTGTCAAACTAACAGTAAACTAGATTCTTGGTGTATACTTTATGCCAACATGATGTTCGATTAAAGAAGAGTAAATATAATGCACAGCACTATGATGGAAACAAAATGATTTGGCATCGACATAACAATGGTCAATTATATAGTGTCTAAAACATCTTGCTTTTCTGAGATCAAAATGTGAATCTGAAACAGACCCTTCCATCTTGATTTTATGAAACCAAATTGTGTTTACAGTTTCACCTACTTAGTATGCAGTTTGCATGCATCTCAAACGTTGTATAATAAATGTATAATAAAACTATATTTAACCAAATATATAGACTATCAGTCATTTTTGAAGACTAGGTAACAAATTATATATAAAAATTATTTATTTCAATTTGATAAAAGCACACTCCATATCGTATCATTTTTAAATAATCTATTTACGAAAAATAGTTTAAGACCTTGTGCTTTCTATAAACAAGTCAAGTATACATTAATGATTTGCAATATCCGGAGTCATCAAATTTGATTTTTGATTAACCCCCCTACACTGTAATTAGATTTTTCATTACATTTTTGAATTGTAACGTAATACATGATCAAGTAGGTACTTGTTACACAGGTAATTACGTCAACTCTTAATCATCTTCCGTATTCTTAATAGAAGTCTAGACCGTTTTTCAATTAGGGGTTGGTCAATATAGAATTTAAAATCTAAAATAACAACAATGGTGTCACTTTTCACTCAATACATGTACATGTATCTTGTTGCATTGTTATATTTCCTGTCGAGATGGCCTCTTGATGAGTTTTGTTATTTTTTGTTATTATGAAACTTGGATAAATTTTATGATCGAAAAAAGTTTAAAATTCCCGTTACTGATTCCGTACTGGGTTTCGTTATAAATTATAACTGATACGATCTTCTACCGAGTTTCCGTGATACAAACCCTTTATGTTAGCTTTTTTCTGTTCCATCACTATTTCCGTAATAAAATGGAAACTTATACTAACAAAATCTTCCGAAAGTTTGTTATAATTTCAGAGATGTAAAACTACAAAATTACAAGCTGAAACAAATCCAAGGTGGTCGTTCGTATCTACCTACCATACTGTTATTCAACCGAAACGTTTGTCACAAACAGATAATTAATCCCTTATTGTTTTTGTTAGAAAAAATCTGCCATCTTTGATATTAAATGTTATGAATGCAACGTATTCTGAAGCTCTATTTATTACCCCGCACTTCCAAGAAGTTCGGGGATATTGTTATCGCGCCTGTCTGTCCGTCTATCACACTTTCTCTTGACCTAAGCTCCTCGTCAATTTTTAACTTCATGCATTATTGTCACAAACTGTATGTAGATGCGCAATAAGGTTTTAGCATTTTCATTTTCAAACTTTGGTGCCCATAGGGGTCGAATTTCGAAAATTGAGAATTTAAGCTTGTGCCCTAAACTCCTCTTTCAATATATGCATTTAATTTCTATACAGTGTTATCACACCCTGTATGTTGATGCGCAATAAGGTTTTAGAAGTTTGATTTTCAAAAATTGGTGTTTGTAGGTATTGAATTTGGAAAATTAGGAATTATAAGCTGGTGACCAAACCTCTTCTTTTATTTTTTATTTTATGCTTTTTTCTTTTCAGTATTGGCATACACTGTATGCAGATGCGCAGTAAGATTTCAGAATTTTATTTTCCAAAATTTGGGCTTATATTCAAAGATATGATTGTGAAAAGGGTGCAAAAGGATACAACATGTGGGGATAGCGGTCGTTTCCGAACCCTCAATCTAGTTTACTTTATTTTCGAATTTCATTTTTGAAAAATCAATTCAGATGTAGGGTTTGTGTTGTTTTTGTGTTGAGCTCAAAAATATATTCTTATCTGCATTATTAACACCAAAATAGAAAAAAATATTTTAAATGACAATGACAAGATCGTTACAAACGTAATATACTTACCGAAGTAAATATAGCACTATACATGGCGAAACCAGCATGTCCAGATGGAAATGAAAGACGGCTTTCTCTGTGAACTTTAGCACTGAAGTCTATGTCTGTACAATTATACTCTGTTATATATCTGTAGCACAATTAAATTCTTTTATCAGAGTGCTTTTTTGTTCCAGATTTCGTATAAAAAGTGTCAAATTAATAGATAAATATAATCAAACTGCTTTATTTGGCACCTGTGTATAGCAAATCTCTGTAGAAAAGCGCACAGTAAAAATGTCTCAATCATTGACATATTCTTGTGAAAATTTAACTCTGTATAAAGCGCACCTAATCATAAAGGACACTTCATTCTCGTAACATTGGTTGCCCGTTCCTGTAAATTACAAATTTAATAGTAATTTTCTTCATACACTATCGAGGATTTGTGTATTAACTTTGGATCCATTTGGCATCTCTGTATAAATATGTCATATTTCTTTTGACTAACACCTTTCTCATTTTGATTTTTTTTCCCATTTTTATACACAATTGAATTTTTTAACAGTAATGGTTTTAGAATTTAGTGATTTGTCGCACACTCATACAGAAGAGTAGACTATTTATTATTATTATTATTTTGTTATAACGTATTTGGATGCACCATACATGTATACACACAGGGATCATTTCGTAAGCTTTTGACTTATTAGTAGTAGTCAAGGTCGATAATGTTAAACTGAGCCGAAACAATGAACAGATGAATAAAAAGATAAAGTCAAAATAGAATAAAGAATGGAAACGGGCAATGTATCAAAGAGACAACAACCCGACCTAAGCCTACTAAAGTAAAGACAACGTTAGCCATGCACAAGAACGAAAGAGCGCCAAACTTCAACTCGGAACACTTCGAGTGTGATCTCTCTTCGTAAGGTACATAAGTCAACATAGCGAAAATTAAATAAAACAAAATGTCGGTTGGTGTATATGGGATGTAAGCATATAAGCATGTAAGCAATTCCATTAACATCTTCTGGATATTCGGTGTAATTAAACAGATATAGAATGGGTGGGAGGGGTATACATATGTATGTACCGGTCTCGAGATTTCCCTCCTCTGAGGGTTCGATAAAATTTGCCGTCTCTCGATTGGTATTTTTTGCATATACCCCTTCCAGCCATTATATATCTGTTCAGACTTCTACGATAAATATATTACCCTTTAGCACAATCGATGTTTTTGAAGTCTGGTTTACAAACATCGAAAAAATGTGGACGTAATCGACCGATTGTTGGTTTTGCCCCCTGTATAACAAGTTCTATCATGGTAAATCCAAAGGCGTAAGCACAGGAGATTTTTAAAAATACCACCATATATTTATTTATATGATCAATTCTTCTCTTTACCCGGAATCTTTCCACTTCGTTGATAAAAAACTGAAAATGAAAGCAAATAAGAAGAAATCATTTTTTTAGAGTGCCTGAATTAATATTCTTGTTTGAACCCGCAATATTGTATGATTCATTATACCTTCATATAGAATAACTTTTATTATGCCAATTAAGGGCCCAATAAGGGTAGGATAACATTAAAATAAAATAATCAATTATAACGAAAATTATCACTTTTTATTTATATTTTAATTTTTTTTACCATTTACTGGTTTTAAAAAATTGGCAGTGCTGTGTATATTTTAAGCGGTGTATTAATACTTATTTCCCAAATGTATCCCCTACGACGTTAGTGCTTTTCAATTATCCTATACCCTTCCCTCCATTTTATTTTGTCAATTTTTTTATATGAATTTAAAATTTTAAAGGAAAATCTCTATTGTAAACCAATTGAATACTAATTACAAAATGGCATTTTTATTCTTGCTAAAAGAGGCTACGGGAACGACAGTACATGTATATCATTTACATAGTGACACTTCTAACATTAAATTGACAATAACCCGACAGAACGAATATATAATATTATGAAAAATGACCATTATTTCTAATCTATTATACTTAATGGCAGGTCATCAAACTTACACTAAAAGTAGTTCACGTGGATTAAGTATTTCAACAATTGAGATGAAACAAAATTTTAACATTGCTTTTCCGAATTTGTCATTTATAATTCGCTTTGACTAATCATGGTGAAACAGGATAATGTAGGTTTTTGTTTTGTCCATGTCGGTCAGAGTTTTTGAAAGAGAAAATACACATTTAAGAATTTTTCCGTATTGCTCAATTGTATGAAATACTCATTAATAAATAATCGTTCGACCTAGATATGTATGTCTCCTTGTGAATATAGTTTTCTTTCATGCAACCATGGAGATTTTCTTATTTTGCGGTAAAGGAAATTCTATTTCAGAATGGAAACAGTAGTTTTGGCTGACAATAACGGCTGCTTTCTATCAATATACATGTATTTTGCTTCATTGCTCTTTTGTATCCACCGTATTTTAAGATTCTCGTTATTTGCTCCAAGCTCCATTGATGGCGAGTAATATGTTTGGGTTGTGTGTAATCTGCATCAAAATGTGCTTGCGGTCTAGTTCTGTACTTCGTAGATGAAAAACGTTTCACATGCGTGTTTTTGTCACGTTTTTACAAAATGCAGATATTATAAAACAAGAATCGGTTTGATTTGACACCAAACCCGGTATTCCTTCATCACTGTTTTGGACCACCTGCTCGACATACATCGCCAAACTAATGACCGGAATTTATTCGGTTGGAAATCCGGTTAAAAATTAGACGTCATGAAGGTAAGATCCTAATAGGTAAAACAAGGCAATAGGTAAATAATCTATAGGTGTGATATTCAATTTCGTTGCACTTACCACAAGAAATGGGAGTAAAAATCCAAAAAGTAGCAGAAGGTCATCAGATATTGTATTTTCCTTATATGGGTAGCGTAAACTGTCATCGTTACAGAAGAAACCACGTCTGTATGGAACACTGGCTTTATATAGATATAGTACAGGAACACCAACTGAAAATTTAAAATCTAAATGGAAATTATCGCCATAAACGATATCTGAAACAAACTAAACCATTAACTGAAAGAAATAAACTAAACGAATAAACCAGAAAAGACTTTTGTATATACATACATTATTAAGTGTACTTGTCAGCCCTTAAACAAATTTTCCCGGGGAGATGGTAGATTTTATTAACTTTGTTGGGGGGGATAATCGAGTAAAGTTTTAGAAATTTATTTTTTTAATTGAAAGCTGGGACGACTGAACTCAACAAAAACTAGAGGTTCATCTGAGCCTGTATCGCTCATCTGGTATCTAGTTGGCCATAATAAAACTTAAGCCCTTTTGTATTTACAAGGCTTTTAAAGAAACACAAAATGCCAAAGTAACCTTGATATTTAAAATTTGACCTAAAAAAGGTGGATCGTTTGCATCTGTCTTTCCATATGAGATACTTGTCAACTCTGGTTAAAGTCTGCCCATTTATAGTTCCTGGGAAAATGACAAAAAAGTTCTTTCCCAAATGGAAACTTTGAACAGCCGCAGCAGTCGGTTGAGCCGATGAATCTCAACCAAAAGCGGGTCGTTTGTGGAGGGTATAGTTGTCATCAATCATGCAAAGTTTCAAAACAGGTGATGACATAAGCTCACATGGCCTATAGGCCAGGTGGGGTAAAAAGAGGACGTATTTGCTTGCTAAAAAAAAAAAGAAAAAAAAAACAAAAAAAGCTTAAGAAACTGATTTATATCCTGACTTTTCTGTCCACGGGTTCAAATGCAGAGTTGAAATGTTAAACTACAAGATTACAAGCTGAAACAAATTTAGCACTTTATTGTATAATGGAAACAGAATAAGTTTGGGAATTTACAAAATTAACGAGATTTAATTATAAAAATACAATTTAAAACATACCATATTGAATTTAGAAGATGCTGGGGTATATTGTGTTTCAGGTGCTTTATGTTTTTGTGGCTTTTTGCTGTTGTTATTTTACTTTTAAGAATAACTACTAGATCTACTTTTTGTACAATGACAATAAAAAAGATGAACAAGATTATTGCATTACCCTTTTTAATATAGTTAATCTGGATTTTCTTTTATTTTGTTGTCTTCAAAGTTAACGGTATTTTTTGTACTTTTCTTGCGAGAATTGTATTTGTAGCCTGATAATTTTCTTACAACATTTAAATACACTGAAGAAATAGAAACACAAACCAGTTATTGACCCTGGGGTTAAAATAAGAAATTCAAGGAAATTGCATTTAACGTTTCCTCCTCCTTCTCTATGTCTACATTAAAATGCCTCATTAAATGTTTTATTATTAACTTCACTTTGAAAGTAAACCTACAGCAAATAATTTACATCAAAGACAATTTAAACCATTTAAAATTTAAACAAACGCAATGGAACATGCGTGTATCCGTCATGAAACCTTTTGTAGTTTCAAATCTGTATATTTATCTCGAATATTGTTTTGCTTTACCCAGACATTTTGACGTATGTATGTCAAAAGCTATCTGTGTATACAGAAGTCTCACTACTGAACTTAAGATAGACTTTGCTGAAAGTACATTTTTACTATCTATAAGATATATAGCTATACAAATGTTACTGTAATCTTCTTAATGGAACAACTTTTACATGGTATATTGGTCATCTTTCAAGGTCTTACCGAAATTGTGTTGAAATTCAAGAACTGAAATATCTAGTTCTGATTAGTAGTTTTCAAAGTTTTATCACTTTTTTAAACAGTTAAATGAAATAAAATACAGAAATATTTGAGGATCCAGATCCTGGAATACAAATACATCTATCTACATTTTCATGAAATTCAGAGAGAAAATAGTTCCAAATTATTTTGTTTATTTATGCATATGTTTTGCGATTCTAAACTTCAGAATTGTAATGATTTAACCACAACATTTAATGACGTCAAAAAATTGATTGAATAGGGAAAATATGACGTCACAATGTTCTTAAAACCATGAAACGGAAATACATACAGAAATTAGCAATAAAATTTCAAACATTTCTCTTTCTGATTGTGAAAGTTAAGTGAAAATTGGTTGAGAAATGACTTCACAATAAATTTTAGAAAAAATGTGAATTTGTACAGAAACCTATTGGAAAAATCGGACTTGGCGAATACTTATTTCCCCTGACTGTAGAACAACGGTTTATACTGCATTCAGGCAACACGTTTCTTGCATATTGTATTACGATTTCACCACTTCGTAACCAACAAAGACATCCATTATTGTAATCCAACCTTTGACCTTTTTTAATGATAGTATTTAGTTACTGTGTCCTTTTGAATAATAGTTTTACAAGTCAGAATAAAAGCAGTCGAAAACAAACATAAAAATTTAATGAATAAACAAGAAATGAGCTGTCAAATTTACAGCAAATCGGTTTTCCTTCATTGCTGTTTGAGACGCCCGACCGCCCACCCGCCCGCCTTATATTGGCAAATTAATAACCGTAAACACCAAACTATAGAGGAAAATACTTGCACAAACAACCTATTATTTGTTTACATAAACTCGATCAGTACACTCATACCACAGTTATTCGGAATTAGAAATGGGGGCAAGGATCGATTTTACTCATATGACCACTTCAATGTATAGCCGGAAGATCACTTTTAAGAAATATCCGATAGGTGTAAAGAGGTATTTTTCGTACGTAGGACACTCTAACATTCTTAAACAATGACCTTGCAAGATAACAAAATATATTTATCACATATTTAGTAGTAATAACACCAATTTTGCCCATACGTAAACACCGTAAGTGCCACGGTGATAACCGAGTCTGTCGAATAACATTGATTATCTTGAAAAATGCATGTAAAGGCAGATATGACTTAATTGCAGCATACTAAGTGTGAAGCGGTATATACTTATCTGTTCTATATCCTTTAACTCTTCCTGTTTCGAAAATGAGTTCTTGATATGATAAAGATTTTATTTCAAAATTATAATGTCAGTTTAGCCGAAGCCTGATTCGACAAAATGACTTCCGGATTTTGCTCCCCTGTTGCCAACGACCTTCACGAGGAGCTGATAAAATCATCCTCTAGCCAGTAAAATGAAAAAGGAAAAATTGCATATACAAAGATCAATGGTAAAATGCCCAAAATACCAATCTTCTTTAATCATGTTTATAAAATGCTCTGCTTTCAGTTGAAACTCGACTATCCTTAAAATTTATTAAAAAGGTCATAAAATGTTTTTAAAATCTTTTAAAATTATCTTCTCTATTCATCATTATACTGTTACTTTTCATTACATCATGATATGAAATTATTACAAAACTACGACAACCTTTAACTTTAGTCAAGGAAGAAATTGTCTTGATTTGTCCTTTGAGGATTTTTTCAACATTTTTGGCGATTCTTGTGTAGTCGTCTGTTCCTTGTACCGAAACTAATGAATTTAAGTTCTTATCGAGACTTACTTTTACTGTTTTTATGTTGACCCAGGATTTATGTTGAGGATTAAGATTAATCCAGAAGCGTTCTATATATACTTACCTCTAATTAAAATGCTTTAATTTCAGTTATATGTGTATTCTCTTGCCCCCTTGTTGTTAAATTGAATTGTTTCTATTTAGAATTTTTGTGACTGTTAATTTTAACAGAAGTTACACCAGACAACATAAGTAGTAATACTAAGTAGATCGAACATGCTAAAAGTCAAAAGGTTAGAAAAAATTCTAAATAGAAGTTGGACACAGACATGCATATAACAAAGGTATTAACCGTAATTAATAACGACTTTAGCCTTACCGAACCTCTTTAATTATTCAATATAATATATACGATAAATATTTTGATATCCTATCTCAAATCTTACTATATATAAAACATCGGACCATGTTTAAATATGCGCCATATTTCTGCAGACTATTAAATAATGCCTTGCCTGCATGATATGTAAATTCTCGTGAAGAATAGAGCCATGAAAAGTTCAATTTTTGGTTGTATGATTTTATGAAGTAAATTATCTGTACGACTAATATGGGATTCCTCGGATGTCCTGCGACAATCCTTTATGAAAGACGTTGTTTGACGAAAGAGTAATTGCAGTTGACTTCTTGCAATATATAGCGATCGTGGAAAACATGTTTACAAAATATAACTCTTAAGTCGTAAGTTCCGTAAAGGTGGTATTGTAATATCTGGGAATTTCGCATAAAAACAAATTGACGGTTACTGTCGTATTCATATATAGCTTTCAGGATTATTTGATATTGCTACTTTACCATAGATTTATGGAACCGACTATGTTAGCAAATTCGGGCAGCTCCAAACAGCGATGACGAAAGACCGATTATCTGTAAATTTGTCAGCCTAGCATTTGTCCTGAAGAATAAAGATTAACAACAAAAAGTCTCGTTTCTAAGAAAATATTTGTCCTTAAGAATGAAGATTAATAACAAAAAGAGTCCTTTCTAAGAAAAACTGGTTGTTTTATTTTTCTCTCACAATTTCAAAAGTGCATAGTAAGCAAGCGAACCTTATAGAAGTCAACTATTATTCCCGTGTCTGTATGTAGCAGGTGCAAGACAAGTCAACATTATATATATGTCACATTTTTCAATACGATGAATCTTTCAGACGTGTTTTATTAAATCAAAACCGTATGACTTACTTAACAGTTAGTAGTAACCATCTGCTACTCACCTGAAGATCGTCTGCAATTCGCATTTTGCAAAATTTGACTTGAAAATTTTAGCTGTAAAAGTATAAAATCAGGCGTGCAATTCAAAAGTCACTATTGGACACCGACATAAAAAAAAAATCTATGGCACCTATAACCAGAGGCTCCCAGGAGCCTGTAATCGCTCACCTGGCATACAGTTGCCAAAGTTGACATTAAAATTTTTAGTTTGTACAGAGTAAGCAGTTTAAAACAAAAAAAATCAAAATATCCTATAGTGATCTATGTTAAACAAGTTTGGTTAATTGGTCATCTTTGTTTGTGTCTGATGTCAATGATTTAAATTCTAAAAATGACCATTTTATTGAAGTTTGGTTCTAATTGTAAATTTAGATTTTTTCTATGAACTTTTCATAGTGTTCTTATTAAATGTAGGTTTCTTGTAGTAGTAATGTTAGTTGGCTGGTTGGGTAATTGGATAGGATTATCCTAGGGTGAGTGCTCACTAACCTGTTTAATCCTGCCACATACTAAATGTGTTTGTTCGAAGCCAAGAATTTGTAGTTCAGTGGTTGTCTTCGTTTATTTGTTTACTGTTATTCCTTGTTGATTAGGTGCATTGTTATATCTTATGAATTTTGATACATTTTGTATTTTTCGAGGCTTTTTACATCTTGTTTTATGGTGTCATTTTGATCTATTGTTGAAACTTCTACCATTCCAGACTGTACTCAATATGAATATATTGGTTAAGTTTGACAACCACATTGAATTTAACTTAAGTCCATGGAAGGTAAAATGTAGGTCAAAATGATCAAAGTGTTCTTATTCTGGACTGTACAAGTAAACATGAATTCACTGATAAAGTTTGACAACCATAATATGAATATTTGTACAGAAATGGACCTAGATGCGAAACTTAACCAAAGTCACTGGAGCATAAAATTTACATCAGTTACCAAAGTACTGCCATTTTGGACTGTGTTTCTAGAGATGAATATACTGATTAAGTTTGACAACCGTAATATGTATAGTTGCCAAGTAATAGAGCCAATGCAAAATTTAACCAAAGTCATTGAAGCATAAAATGTACATGTAGGTCAAAATTACCAAGTAAATGTGTATTGCTACTGTACTGCTCGGAATGAATATACTAGTACAGTTAGACAGCCATATCATATATAATTTTTTAGAACTGTCGGTAAAAGCAAAATTAACCACCCAAGACATGTGCATCTGGAATTTACTCCTGCAAATGAACATACTGGTACATTTAGACAGCCATACCAGGTGTGGTTCTAAACAACTGAATTTCACCTAAAATATTAAGAGTGACTGGAGTGTAGAATTTAGGTCACACTGACTCAAGGGTTTCATATGTGGTGTATGGGTACTTTTTTTCCAATTGAGCAAGTAGTTCCAGATATATTTCAAGAAATTTGCATAAGGTCCTAAGTTAAATTTGTTCAAAGTGGCCATCTTGATTAGTGAGAAAATCTAATGATTCAAACAATAGATGTAAACTTTAAAACAAAGGTATGTGTAAAATATAACTGACCTATCAGTTACTCAGAAACTGTACTTTAACTGGCCCATTAAGCAAAGTTTGGTTGAAATTGGCCCAGTAATTTCAGAGGAGAAAATTAAAATGTGAATTGTGGACAGTGGGACAGACAGACGGACAGACGACGGACGCCAAGTGATGACAAAATCTCACATGACCTTTCAAGCCAGGTGAGCTAAAAAGGATCACCTAAGTACCATTCCACCAAAGTTTAATTCAAATTGAGCAAGTAGTTCCAGACGAGAAGATTTTTTAATGAATTTCCCATAGGGTCCTATGTTAAACTAAGTTCCGCTGTGGTGGCCATGTTGAATGGTGGGTCGGGTCATTGGATACAATTCTTAAAGGGACCTACCTAATGAGCGTTCCACCAAAGTTTGGTTCCAATTGAACAAGTAGTTTCAGAGGAGAACATTTTCCATTGAATTTCCCATAGGGTCCTATGTTAAACTAAGTTCAGCTGAGGCGGCCATCTTGTTTGGCGGGTGGGGTCATCGGATACAATTCTGAAAGAGACCTACCTAATGATCATTCCACCAAAGTTTGGTTCCATTTGAGCAAGTAGTTCCAGACGAGAAGATTTTTTAATGAATTTCCCATAGGGTCCTATGTTAAACTAAGTTCGGCTGAAGCAGCCATCTTGGTTGGTGGGCGGGGTCATTGGATACAATTCTGAAAGAGGATCATCTAAGGACCATTCCATCAAAGTTTGATTCAAATTGAGCATGTGGTTCCAGACAAAAAGATTTTTTAATGAATTTCCCATAGGGTCCTATGTTAAACTAAGTTCGGCTGTGGCAGCCATCTTGATTGGCGGGTGGAGTCATCGGATACAATTCTGAAAGAGGATCATCTAAGGACCATTCCACTTAAGTTTGACATAAATTGGTTGAGTAGTTTTGGAGGAGAAGATTTTTTAAGAAACCACCCCCTTTTTTCTATTTTTAGTAACGGCAGCCATGTTTGTTGGTGGATTGCGACCCCTGATACAATTCTGGAAGGGGACCACCCAAGGACCATTCCTGCAAAGTTTGGTTGAAATTGGTCCAGTGGTTTCAGAGGAGAAGATTAAAATGTGAATTGTGGACGGACGGACGGACGGACAGACGGACGGACGGACGGACAGACGACGGACGCCAAGTGATGACAAAAGCTCACATGGCCTTTCAGGCCAGGTGAGCTAAAAATGCACCAAATCAAGAGAATTTTAGTGAATAAGATGTCTCCTCAGAGAAACGTAAAACAAACACGAAACAACCTTTGGAACAATACTGAATAGCAGAATAACCCACGAAGGGAACAAAATACCAAAAATACAAAATGTAGACCAATCCATATGTGGATAAACCTAATATGCTTCTGGAAAGATACGCTTCAAATTTATAAATCTTTTGTTTTAATCAAGAAAAATGTTTAACTTCGAATTCAAATTTAGGAAGGACAGCATCCATGACTATATATACACATGTACATGTATATAGGATTAAAACAATGTATACACATTACAGATATTGATTCGCTTGAAAGCTTCACAAAGTTAGGGACGAGATCAAAAGTTCAATGTCGGATAAAAAACTTAATTCACATAGTTTTTTCACTGACCCCCCCCCCCCCCCCCCACCCCCCCTCTTAACTTAATTTGGGAAAAATTGATTGACCAATATGGGCATATGCTTTGTGTATACTTTTTTGTATCATGGGTCCTGTTTTTCCTCAACAATGTATGTTTGTTCTGTATTTTGACTTGGACATCACTTGAATCCGTATTTTTCAATCCGAAAATCGATGTCGGATAACAAAACTTGCATAGATTTTTACACCCCCCCCCCCAATTTAAGTTTTTTATCCGACATTGAACTTTTGATCTCTTCCCTTACGTCGTGACAGAGATAATTTAAGATATCCTTTTCAATCATAAACAGATAAAGGATCTACCCATGAAGTTCCGAAAGAAAGTATGACTGTGTAAATTATAGCCAAAATTCATATAATTCAATACAGAACGTACGTTGCATATTCGACTATTTCAGACCTAATAAAGAAATATAACCTTGTGTTCAATTTTAAACGTTTATTGACATAATGAAAATCATTGTGTTATAGTAAAAAGTGTTTTAAAAAAGTAATGATTACTCACTATACTATTTTAACAGCTGTTTCGAAACGAAAAAACTCAAAATAGAATTCTAAAGACTGAATAACCAAGGTTAATTATGGACACGGTTTAAACATGTTTAATCAACAAATTACACAACTATCAACCTAATATTTTAGATTTGACTGTCATTTATCCGGTATACCTATCTTTTTATCTATTGTACCAACCATTTATTATCTATAGGTGTAATTCATTGAGAATGTGATATACAATAAATACATATCAACGTTGCTGTTTAAAATTCATTTTAAATCTGTCTTATAGGTAACATTATGTAATTGAATCACATCAAATTCATAAAAAAAGTATATATTAAATTTTTAGACCTACAGTTACACGTAAGCGTATATATTTACATACAGTCTTTATCTCAATTTATAACTGTTATCTGTAATTGCCTTTCATGGTTCATAAATGTTTAATAAAATATTTTATTATATATATATAGATGGTAAACCCAACCAATCATTAAAAAAATAAAGTATTTCCCTATAGTCGATTTCCCCTCTGGAATTATTTAGTCCAATTAAAACATTTATTCAACAGGTTATTAGAATATTAATCACCTTTTCCACTCACCAATAAAAATGTCAAACTTAAACTAAAAAATGCATATTAAATCAAAATTTAATGACTTACCAATAATCCATATGATTACATCCACTGCAAACCTTCCACAAATCCTACGTAATCCAACACAATTCGAACAACACCAGCATGTTGTGTCAGTTTTTTCGTTAGGTGACATTTTAAACTAATAATAATGTAATGTACATGTGTTTGATAGAGCGTACAATACAATTATAAGTACATACTTATGTTGAACAGTCAAATTTCAGAGTGATATTGCACGCCTACTCTTGATTGATCAGTGGAATGATCTGGGAGTGAGTACTACTTAATTGTCAGCTATATTTTCCTGTTCGAATACCGTCCTGTACTTCTAAATTAGTTTCAATAAAGTTTATAAAAAAAACACAAGCAGCTTTCTTTAAATTTCACCACTTTTATAAATGTACTCCTATAAAGAATTCTGATAGAAACGATTATACAAACAAGAAACTTCTATATTTTCATATATTTCCAATTTCCGTCAAATATAACATTACAGCGGGTTAGCTGTGATAACGAATGAAAATCATTAAACGGAAATACAAAGCCGTACAGTTGAAAAATTGCCACAGTGGACAGGGTGGCTTTTATGTCCAAATTACAACGTTTTCAATTTAACCTTTTCACCTTTGATACTATCTCTTGTCATCCACTTTTTTATGGTACAAATATTTTCTTTACAGGATTTCCCAACAAAACGCCGCAAGTTTTTTTCACTTTCAATAACTGTATTTCCTTTTTTTTCATAAATAAAATGTTACAAGGTGATCAATAAAATTTATTTTATGCGAATTTTGAGTTTTGTAAACTACCAACACAAAAACTACACAATAAAATTTAAGACACGTAGGTTATGAATTGGGAACTTACCTACAAATGTTATGCGTACATATGTTTGATGAATATTATCAGGAACAGAATATTATATTGCACGAATGATATTCTGCGAGAGGTTAAACATTCATCAATATTGCTAGCCTTATTATCATGACTATATATACATAGCAAACCTTTATGATATCCTTAGCGAACCCAAGAAGGTTAATCTCCAGAAATGGGCACTGTACGTAACAATAGTCTCTGAAATACTACAGAAAGGATATGGTGATTAATCTCTCAGTAAACAGGGAACAATCTCACGCCCAACTGCAAATTCAAGATATCCCCAGGACCGATTTTGACCGGAAATCCTCGTCAAAGGTGGAGTATATATTTTACAGATGTACATAGCTGCAAGACCAAGTAACAAACAACACATAATATCCGGTAAAACATTCTAAAAAATACTTTTGACAAAGATATGCTGATAAATCACATTTTGACGCTGCCATCTAATAAAAGGAGAAGTTACCAATACCCAGAAAATGTCAAGAGAGAGTAACAACAGGTGTACGAAATTCAAATCAACAATGTCATCAAGCCAACCCAACATTATTGACAAAAGATCTGTGTGTGTGTGGTAGTAAGCTAACTTGAATTTGCAAAGCACAGAGTACCATGCATCAATGAACTTTCGTATAGATCTAATGAACCCCAAAAGAGTAAGCATCTCCTGACATGCTATCATTACCCGTGATCAATCCATAGCGTGTCCAATTCATGGGAAAAGTCGTGTCAATGATATAAAAATTATGCATTGTAAAACCAATTTGAACATTTCTATCTGGTGGTCACCTTGTTGGAAAACATACTGTATGTTGTTTTGACATGGAAGCACAAAAGTCAAGAGATCCCATGTCAAGGGCGAACTCCACGGTGCAAAGGGAAGGCGGTGATATGGTGCTTTTGAAGGGTTAAGGTTTCAAAACACAAATATGTCGTTAGAGATTTAACTGTTTCATGATTCAGATTTCAGTTTATGCATTTGGACCATAGATGACATAAAAGAAAAGGAAGAACAGAACCAATAAAGCGTTATTAAGTTTAGAATGCAAGACATCCATTGTGCTGCTAATTACATGCATCAAGTCCTGCAAAACCTTCCTTCGATAATTAAATTAAAACTACAAGAAACGGACTTTTGGGAAATTAATGATGCCTTTAGCCTTACAACAACAAATGTTTATAGCGGTTGACGATGGCTCTGCATGGTGGATCCTAGGTCCCCGAAGGTATTCGCCAACCCAGTCGTGAGACTTGTCTGACATGATTATTCATTGATTTGTTACAGAAATTACCAGTATTTAGCAAAATTAAAAAATAATAGAAATACTAAGGGTTCATTCCTTGTATTGCACATGGTAGATCTCCTTAGCTGAAATTTGGCTTCCTATTTCGGTATTTTTGGTTATGAGTACTTCTTGTTTAAAATAAGTTTGGTTTTTGGTCTTCCTAATGTTTCGGTTTTAATGCTGCTGATGAGAAGTAACTCCTTGAAATGCGTCGTATACAGCATATTATTAAATAATACGATTAAAACAGCCCTAATACTACCAAAACGGCATGTGTCATACTGGTGACATCGTCCTGGTCATATAAATCACGTGATCTATATTGCTTTTCGGCCCGGTCCAATACTGAAAAAGCAAGTCAGTATTAAAATCATTGGCCCCGTAAACATATATTGTGCATGTAATTCAGGATTCATTGCCAGTCCGTATTTAAAATATTGGCCCTATATTCACATCATTGCCAGTCCGTATTGGAAATATTGGCCCTATATTCACATCATTGTCAGTCCGTATTGGAAATATTGGCCCTATATTCACATTTGATGTATGTAATACAGCATTCAGAACAAGTCTTTATTGAAATAGTTGGATTATTTAATAAAAGTGTTATGAAGTGGCTGTTTCGGTATTGGCACTGGTATAGATTCTCGGTGAGCTGTATTGGCCCTCGACCCTACAGGTCTCGAGGCCAATACAGCAAACCTTGAATCTATACCAGTGCCAAAACAGAAACAGCCCGTTAATAACACTATAGTATACATTTACTGTATCTAATATTAGTATCTTTGGATTCCTATTTTATAAAAATGGCAAAAAGAACTAGATGGGCGAAAGAGTTTTGAAATGAAAACTGTATATCACCAGTTTACTAAAATATTGCTATACATACATGTATAGAATTATGGGTAATTGGAAATCAAAAAGTGAAAATTATCAAGTTCATCTACAAATCATCCCTAAAATGAATAGAAGAGTTAAAATATAATGCCTGACATAAACTGAAAATTTAACATCTACGGTCATAAATGTCACAATAAATTCTAACAAAAACACGCACAATCACAAGGCATATAAAGATACATGTAATTTGGCTGCAAAAATTATTTGAATCTAGTAATTTATACGGCGATCTACAAAGGTGTGTGCTGTGTGATATGACAGATTTATGGACAATAGCATGGATATGACGTGATCCTTTAGAAAAGAGATCTCTCGGTAGAACCCACCGAAGCCAGTGTTAGTTGCTGTCTTTAACTGTCATTTGGGTGTACTCAATTTTGAAGCCCTTATTGTGACTCTAAGATGATCAACAGCAATAAAAAAAGCTGGACCTTTGCTGAAACGTGCATTTGTGGATTTTGTGACAAGAATATCCACCTTTACTTTTCTTACTTAATGTACATATACCGTCAAACCAACACGTCTCGAATATTGAATACATGTACTTATTATTGATTAAGAGATAAATTGTCTTATTCTTCAGAACAAAACACCAGTTTTTAGTATTCACAATATAAATATGAACTTAGTATTTCTTGCAGATTTCATGCAAGTACGTAATTTCTAGCCAGTAAAATGTGATCAACGAAACATACTGAAAAGATGAAATTGGTGAATGTATAAAACAGCATGTAAAAAAAATAGTGTTTAATTTAGCATGCTCTGAATTCAAATATTATAGCTTTTTAAATGCATTTGCAAGATGAGTCTTTTTAAGTTTAAATAAAATCAGCAATAAAATCAGGTATTGTATTTCTGAGACATAAGCGACTTCAAATAAATCAATTTTTGACTTTCACATATTTTTCGTCTTTTCTAACATAAAGATTTTTTAAATAACATTTTTTTTTTCATTTCAAGACAACAGCACTGAAAAAAGATATAGTGACTTGTAAGAAATCTAGACTGTCATACGTGTCTAGTACATATTCGTACTGGAACTATTTTGCACTGATATAAAATCGTTACAAGTAAGATATCTTTAAGTTTCTTTTACTTAAAATGTAGCACACAGAGCTATTCTGCAATAAGTTACCTCTAAAATATTTATATTTGTGCATTTTGATTTTAGATTTAGAATAATATGGAATAGTTAAAACAACTAAATATCGAAACAATATGACGTAAAAAGGCCGCGGAGAGTACAATAAACAATTTGATTTCGTGAGAACACTACAGTAACAAGGTTTATGGAATTCTGGTTTCGCTGCATTAAAAAAAAAAAAAAAAAAAAACGACATGGAGACAAATAAGACAAGAGATCTTGACAGTTTAAAATTTATTACTTTTCTAATGATCCAAAAATTACGTAACAATCGATTTATCTTATTGTTTTTCGTGTGTCAATGAAATATTTCGAAGCAACATATCAATTTAACAATCACATTTAAAATCATTTGTCCTTTAACAGAAATTAGATAAGATTGAAAATTGAAGAAAATAACCAAACATATAGTGATGAAATTATTATACCAAAATAATCCAGATATTACAATTATAAACCAAATCAATATGCATGATGGAAAAACCGGAGAACTTATTTACTTCTTAAACATTTTATAATTTTAAAATATTTTTGAAGAGTCACACTTTGTGTGTCTTACACATGTTTCTGAACGTTAGGACAGTTTTGGCCTTTAGCACATATAAACAAGACTTTTTATTCGAAATGTTGGGAAATTTAATAACCGACGAGACCTTCATTAAGAATAAATTCTTTGACACAAATTTTGACGAACAAGATTTACACAATTCGTCGCCTCATTGGTTGTTCTCAAGGCCTCAAATTTTGAAAACCAACACAATAATCCACACCGCTGAAGAGCAAATTCAAAATGGCCACAAACGTAAAGCCAAAATCATCAGTTTCTGAAGTATACCGGACAAACGGTTTTAACTGTGCTAGTTCTACCATTGAAGATTTCAGTCCACTAGGAGAAATACATACTCCATGGTAAACAATAGATAGTCTGGATAAGTGTATACTTATTAAAGGAATTATACCAAGACCCGTCTACATAAGTACTTGTCAAATCACAGTATATTGACCTGTACGGGGTGATAAACTATAATTTATAAACCACATGTATTTAAAATATCCACTCCACAATGGATGTAATACAAAGGCATAGCTACGATCAATGCAATATGGAAAGGGGAAAGAGTCGACAAAATATCTCACTTTGACTGAAAAATATGTCGAAATCTTGGTCGAACTAACATACCAATATAAAGAAGACATTCAAAGACAATCTAACATGTGTAAAATTCATTGTTTATTCTGCAACCAAATACATTGTATAGTGTTGACCTGATATTAACTGTGAGGAACAAACATAATCCTAAAATTTTCACCTGATCACAAGAGTATAAAAAAGAAATCAGATGGATATGCGTGTACTCCTTAACATCCAATCCACTTACTGAAGTCATGTATTATTTCTAACGAATTAAGATAACCATCAAAACCTAACCTAACCCATGAAGCATCAAAACGAGGTCAAGATCATGACAGAAGCATATTTCTCACTACAAAATTTGTTCACACATGATACAGCCTTGAAATTAAACGTAACCACTAGAGTGTGAAAATGAGGGCGTCGTCCATAAACCTTTCATATTTTGATCTTCTCCCCTGAAACTGCTTGGTGGATTGTTACTAAACTTGGTAGGAATGATGTATGGAAGGACCTCTACAGACCATCCACCATTGGTTCCGGTTGGGTGAACAACATGGCCATCTTTGATTTTTATTGACCAATTTTCAAAAATCTTCTCCTCTGAAACTGCAGTATGAAATGTTTTGGAACTTTGCAGGATTGATGACAACAATACCCTCTACAAATGATTTCCTTTTGGTTGAGATTTATCTGCTCAACCGACGGCTGCGGTTGTTCAAAGTTTTTATTGAAACCATATGTGAAAAGACTTTTTTTGTCAATTGCTCAGGAACTAATGGGCAGGTTGTAACCAAAGTTTGCAGAATGGAAGGACCTCTATTAAACTTCCGTCTTTGGTTCCGGATGGATGAACAACATGGCCGCCAGAGGCCATCTTTGATTTTTATAGGCTAATTTTCTAAAATCTTCTCTGAAGCTACATGATGAAATGTTTTTGGAACTTTGCAGGATTGATGACAACAATACCCTCTACAAATGGTTGAGATTCATCTGCTCAACCGACGGCTCCAGCTGTTCAATATTTCCACTGAAACCATATGGAAAAGAATTTTTATGTCATTTCCTCAGGAAGAAATGGTCAGATTGTAACCAAAATTACATGGAATGACGTATGGGAGGACCTCTACCAACTTTCGACCTTTGGTTCGGGTTGAATGAACAACATGGCGGCCAGAGGCCATCTTTGATTTTTATTGGCCAATTTTCAGAAATCTTCCCCTCTGAAACTACAGTATGAAATGTGAGCCTCTAGTTTGTTTTCTATTTCCTTTCGAAGAAAGTTCGGGGATATTGTTATAGCCCCGTCCGTCACACTTTCTTGTGACAAAAACTCCTCGTTCATTTTTAACTTCGTGCATTTTATTTCTATATACTATTGGCATACACATTATATAGATGTGCAATACGATTTTAAAATTTTGAAGTTGTAAATTTAAAATTGTGACCTAAAGTCCTCTTTCATTTTTAACTTTATACATTATATTTCTGTATATTAGATGTATTTTTATACACTATTTTCAGATGTGCAAGAACATGAATAAGGTTTTAGAATTTTTATTTTTAAAAATCTGGGGTCCATTATTTAAATATTTGATTGTGAAATGGTTCACAGGGATACAATATGTGGGGAGTGAAGTGATAGCTGTCATTTCCTACTGCCTCCTTCTTGTTTTACATATATTGTTTTTGGAAAGGAGAGTTTAAAAAACATGTTACACTACCCAGTAAACTGTTGACATTAGTGATAATGAAAATATTTATGTACATTATCACACCAGTATTGAACAAGTTATTGTGATAAATTATTTATTTTAAATACTACATGTTGTATATAAAAACGAAATCACTCCGTTTTATTCCAGTTCTGTTTGAAAAGTATCGATAATCACCCACAGTGTTTCCTGAAACGTAAATACTTATGCTAATTGCAACTTCACTGGAAAATTTAGTAACTATAGTAAGATTTATTTGTTATTATTGGCAAAGATGGGTTTAAACAGCAGCTTACTGCTGACAAACACGAATTAATTGTTCATCAAAGCTGTATAAATACCATACAAATGTATCGTCTTTCTTTATTTCAGATGTTAACGGAAGTAAGAACTGTGTGATGAAAGATGGGTAAAAATCTCCACGTGCATTTTGTAGTTTTATAATTCAGATGACTGATTTAATACATAGAACACATGGCAATAGATTTACCTCCAAGAACGGATAAATTACTACTATGGCTCAATGGCAAATTAATACTGGCCACATTTCTGAAAGTTAATTCATTAATGAATGTATTGATATAGATACTGTATACATAATGTCCTCGTGCAGCCGTTTTGGGTCTCATTGTAAAATCACATTTAAAAATGTACCCAAGCATATATTTTTCAAATGATATTTTTCATGGCTATTTTTATCCATTATATTACCACTTAGTCGATACTGCTGCTACTCCAAGTCCCCGAGGGTGTCTCCAACTCACCTTCTAGTATGTCCGTATTAGCTCGAAACTGATACTTTATATTTACTTCACAAAAATGTTAAATTTGGGAAAATGAGATTAACTACATGTAGAGTATAGAATAACAGGCTTGGTAGTATGATATGAAATATTCAAATTTGTTACGGATTTTACACAAATAAGTAAATTTTTTAAACCAACCTTCAGAACCAATTACAGATTCTGAGTTTTCTCTGTTCTAGTTTTTTAATTGATCAAATAATGTTTAGTATAAAGAAGAATCGCTTTTGTAAAGACAATCGATCTTCTTTGTTGATCTTCGTTTTGAATCTTTAATTTTATAATTTACAACGTTACTAAATTTTCCTAAACCAATAATAATTTCCTTTTACTATGGGATCATTTGGGTATTTTACTAAATGTTTCTTATTATACCCCCGCTTTTGAAAAAAGCAGGGTATATAGTATTCGTTGTGTCCGTCCGTTCGTCGTGCCGTCTGTCCGTCCGTCGTGCCGTCCATCTGTCCGTCCGTTCGTCCGACCTTTGTATCCGCAACTCCTTCTAAACTACTGAATGGAATTTGATGAAACTTTCAGAGAATCTTCATCCCATGATGGCATTGTGCAGCTCCTAGTTTAGAATTTGATCAGACCAATTTTTGGAGTTTCCCATAGAAAAAACATGGACTATCAATGTGATAGGGGGTACCATGATGCCATCCGCAACTCCTCCTAAACCACTGAATGGAATTTGATGAAACTTTCAGAGAATCTTTATCACATGATGCCATAGTGCACCTCCTATTTTAGATTTTGATTAAATGAATATTTGGGGTTATCCATACCAAAACATGGACTTTGACATTCATTGTGATAGAGGTACTATGATGCCATCCGCAACTCCTCCTAAACCACTGAATGGAATTTAGTGAAACTTTCAGACGATCTTTATTACATGATGCTGTAGTGCACCTCCTATTTTAGATTTTGATCTGACCAACATTTGGGGTTTCCCATATCAACACATGGACTTTGCCATTCATTGTGATAGGGGGTGCGGGGTATCAATTAGTGAGCTTTGCTAGTTTTGATCTGATAAAATTCTAATTCCTATTAAATTCACATTGTGTCAAATTTTGTCTTTACATGTATTTCGGAGACTTACACAACCCTATTTATATTTCTCTCGTAAACATTTGATATGTTACTTAATTTGATTTTTAAAAAAACCCGTATTGCCCGAAAGCTTTAACAAATTGTATTACTGCTCTGGAAATAAATCAAATCGCATTTCTTTTACTCTATATTGATATGAACGATCTGAAAGCCTATGTAACCTAAGTATACGTACTACATCAGATACATAAACTAGAAGTTCCGTGAGCAAAACTGACAAATGTATCTTCCCCGCTACGGTAAAATAATGTAAATAAAGAAATGTATAATTACATGGTTGCTTATGTGAACCCCACAAATCATTTTAATCAGAAAAAATATAGGTGGTGCACAATGGCAATGTACACTTAAGATTCCCTGAAATTATCACAGAAATCCATTCACTGGTATAGGTTGAGCTGAGGACGGGGCATGCCTACCCCCTTTACATTACATGAAGAAATAGCAAAGTCCATGTTTTTCTGTGGGAAACCCCATGCACAAATCATTTTGATAAAAAATAATATAGGTAGTGCATAATGGTAATGTATACTGAAGATCCCTAAACGTTTTACAGAATTCCATTCACTGGTTTAGGAAGAGTTGCGGACGGGGTATGCCTACCCCCTTACATTACCATATTATGAAAAAATGGCAATATCAACTTTTGTCTGTGCGAAACCCAAAAATCGTTCTGATCAAAAATAAAATACATGATGCCACTTTGTTCTGAGGATTCCCTGTAAGTTTCAATGAAATCCATACACTGGTGTAAGAATAGTTTCAGTAAATAGGGGTGGGCGGATGGACAGACGAACAGAAGAACGGACGGACGGAAACACACTATAAAAATAATTGGAGAGGATTTCATTTGATATCATTCCAGAGTCAATTACACTGTTACCTTAAACTGGTAAGAGAAATATTTACCATTTACCATCAAAATAATCAGAGATATTACCTGCTACAGTGTATATAAAAAATTGGTTATAAAAAAAGGGGGGAACACGAGAGTTAGTATTAATTTTTTCTTTAAAATCTAACTCAGCATCTGTTTTTGAATTCATGTCGTCAAGAAGACAAACTGAACCCATCCATATCTCTATATTTTCCAAAATCATGAAATAATTTTTTTTCTGAAATTTCAACCCCATTTTTAATATGGAAATGTGAGTTAGATGGCGCTCATGGGGTCAATTCTACAAGGACAAAATGACAATTGTGACGATTTTGATTTTCCAATTGTGATCTTTCCCTTTCTTAGCAGTAAAATACCAAGTTTTTCAGCCTGTGGTATTTACATTCCACAGTTTGTTCGTTACTGCTATACATATGATATATATGACGATTTTCTCGGCTAAATTGCTGTCACATAAACTTCTGAGACAGCATTATGTTCAGTCTTTGTCAATTTCCTCACTCCAAAAATCTTACGGTGGTCTTTAGGAATTCACTAGCGATTGGTGATATCAACGTTCTACCTGACATATGAGAATAGATTTCACGTCCTTCTGGAATTGAAACCATAACGGACTTAACAAAACACTGGCAATGCGATGCCGTTAACATGGCTGGACAGGATTGCCCTTATGGAGCACGTGATGTCACTCGTGGTTTTTAATAGAGTGCTTTGACAGTAAAATTCTAAGATTCGGAAAGTCAAAATTCCGAGTATATAAATGTATAAAATGTCAAAAGTCAAAGTTTTGAGATTTTAAAAGTAAAAAATTTAACTTTATAAAGATCCCAATTTCAAGTTTTTAAAAGTCAGAATTTTTTTTTTTACAAGTCGAAACTTCACAATTTTAAATGTCAAATTTTTGAGTTTGAAAAATATTTGTCGTTACTAAATATTTTTTTAATATGTCCCTAATACGCTTCCGTAGAAATTTGCCAAACAAATAATATCACATTTATCAATAAAATCAATTAAAAATTTTTCTGATGTTTTATCACGTTAATAAATTACGAAGGCTCATATAGGACCTACCAAAAATATAAATTTGAATTCTAAATCACGAATTGAAGAATTCGTTATAACAGATTAAATTTGGAACAGTTTTTGTAATTCGTAATTACGAATTAAATTCGTTATCACAATTTTTTGTAATTCGTTATCATATTTTTTTTAATTCGTGATAACGAATTTGTAGAAATAGTTATCACAGTTTTTTGTAATTCGCGATAAACGGATTAAATTCGTTATTACAGATTGAATTCGTTATAACAGATTTTTTCAATTCGCGATAACGGATTTAATTCGTAATAATGAATTTATGGAATTCATTATCACGAATTTAATCCGTTATCACGCATTTAAAATTTATTATAACGATTTTAAAACGCTATCACGAATTGCAAAAATCTGCGAATTTTATCCGTAATCACAAATTACAAATCAAAGTGCTGAAGTACTGTTAACTCGGATGGCCTCATGTTCTGAATCCTGATGAATTAATGATAGTGATTTAAACCTAACTGTATATATGGTACAAACTGTTGACAGGGAGGTATGTTTCACCTGTATCCAATTTTGATAGAATAATACAAATTTTGAAATGAATAAGGCATCTCTTAAACATGTGAATAATGCAAAACTTTCAAATGTTGACTGTTCCCCATAGACTTTCACAACATATACAGTATAGTGAAGATTCGTAGTCACTAGAATATACCCGAGGGAAAGGGGGGGGGGGGAGGGCAAGCCAAAAAATTTCCATGCGAATGCTTATACAATTGCGTACCAAATTCATTGACTGTCTATGTGTAGTTCCCCATTAACTGACCTAATCACCAACTATTAACAAATTGATGATGTTGTCGTAGGAAACAGCACATCTTTATGACTTTTGTGAGGCAAGGCAAAAACCGAGGCGATATAGCACGTTAGATTGCAACTAGAACACTTCATGTTGTGTGTACTGTTTATGTCCTTAATATTGTAAAAGGCTGATATTTTGTACAATGTCGATTTCATGTTGGCTTACTTCTTTCAAAATCAGAGGTTCATTTAGGGATTAAAAATAAGCTTGAAATTTGTATTACCATTTAAATAGCTATTTGTATGTCTGTTGCTCATAATATAGCAACAGTTTTTATCCACCATAAACTTGTGTAAATTGCTAGTAATTTTTTTTGCAGAATTAGTGTGATAACTATTAATCATTTGATGTCTTCTTTGACATTTGTGGATCTGTTTATGTGACTTTACAGCAAAGTATTCCCTCTGCGTTTTTGACAATATATGATGTTCTGACTTTACATTGAACAACTTATGTAAACAGTTTAAATTCAAAATCGAAATACATGTAGTATGACTTGTTCTTATGATGAACTATATTGATTTGTATTCGTAACTATCACAGATACATATTTTTTATCACAACAGTCTGCTCTTTTGACAAGAACCGAATGCTGGTTTGGCGCATTTAATGCATAATACATAAATATATTAACTATTTAGATAAAATATAGCAAGAGTACAAGTTTTAACATAGACATGATAGGTAAAGATAAGCATAGTATTCTCCCATTTATTTCACATATTTCCATGCAAACAGGGATAATTGGAATACCATTTTGATTCCAAATATTTTTAATAAAAAATTAGACTGCAGTATTCTTTATCACAATTCTCGTACACTGTATGTTTAAAACCTTAAAAATGTAGTCAGATCAGTGAAAATAAATATTTGGCATGTTTATAGATACATGTATGTTTTTCTTCATAGTTTTAGACATGGGATATATGTATAGCATTGTGTAATAATAGCTGCAAACGACATAGTTCCGTCAAGTATCATTTCAGGGGATGCATCCTCATCGTCGAGGATCATTTCGGGCGTAGCATCCTCATTGTTACACATTTGGATCCCGCTTGTCTTGATATTTATTACACATTCCTCTAACAAGCAATTCAGTATGAATTTGTCTTCTTGTTCATAACCTAATAATTGGCAGATGTATGTTTTCTCTGGAGGGGATGTCGCAATCTATAAGTAAAGATATATGTATAGTTTCTCAACTAGAAGTATTCCTGGTGAAATTAAGATACAAATATGGTCAATTTATGTTCGCCATGATTAACATGCCCAGCTTATACACATGTACATGTACCCGGGTAACCTAATTATTACTTTAAAATTGTCAATACTCAACTTTGCTTTAATATATAGCACTTATCACTTATATATGCATGTAGCGTAGAATCAATACATTATCGTATTTCCCCATGCCTATATCGACCTGCTGAGGCCTTCACAATTTCCCGTATTTCGACACTGTGACGTCGTAAAGAGTTGACCCGACCCTAATATGAGCTGACCCGAATATATCAGCGACGTCATAATATTTGACCCAACGTTAGACTGGTTCCCGATCGCAATATTCAGTATGTTACAATCAGCTAATACCTGGAACGTAGTCCCGGGAACCAGGATAACCCGAATATATCAGGAAAACATCCGGTTATAGGCGGATGGCCATTGAAAAGTAAGAAATTCCATTAAGATTGCTAGTTAACAATACGATAAATTTATCATCAAATTTTCTTCAAACAAATATTGTAAAATATAAGCCGCTCGACACAATATAAAGCTTTTTAGCTCGTTCGCTACGCTCACTCGCCGAAAAAGCTTCACATTGTGTCTCGCGGCTGATATTTTACGATATACGTTTGCAGAAAACCTGATAATATGTACATATATCAAGGTTAAAATTCTCTGTGAAATTATCAACGCTCAATATTACTCTAACATTATATAGCACTGATCATCTTAGACAGGTCATAAGTTCATATCAGATAAACTCCGTTGCCGAAAATCTTTTAATCCATATATCTCTATGTCAGTTCTTTTAATTCGTCATTACCTTTGATTTATCTGTAAGCGGCAAATTCTTTGTTTGATTAATTTTGTTAATAGTTCTGTATTTCTCTCTAAAATCTGCTTATTACAATGTGTTGCTCCTTCTGTGTGTATTAGATGTCTGTACTTCATTGAAGTATTAATCATTGCAAATTCTCTTGACTGACTTTTGGTCTATTTCCACACAATTACACATGATTTTTCAAACAATTTAACACGGTCAAGATTTTTTGTATACTCAGATCCAAAACCATTCTACTGTCATATGAAAGGTATGGTTATACATACATTTTTTGTTATTTGTCTGCGTTACTGTTCTCTCGCAATTTCCTTGTCTTTGGGATTTGGTCTTGTGGATTTTCCCAAATGTCTTATCATTTTGCTGTTATCTGTCGATGTAAACGAAACAACGGTGACAATGTTTTAACACCGTTTACGCCGTCAAACAGCACGACAGAGGATAATATGTTTACACACGTCTACATGTAAACCACACGAAGATGATGCTAAGATAACACATGTTTACAGATGTTTATACTGATAACACTAAAACAATGTGAGTAGATGTTTAAAGCGTTGAATGTACGAAAGATGGTGAGGAGGAAATAGATGTTTAATACCTTTTAATGAGGAGGAAATAGATGTTTAAAACCTTTTAATGAGGAGGAAATAGATGTTTAAAACCTTTTAAGTAGCACGCCGGATGACGATAAAGGTATGATATGTACACATGACGGGTAATCATACACAGATGTTTACGTATTTTTTTTTTTTTTTTTTGCATCTTCAATGAAAATAGCACGACGAATGATTATAAGGTAACAAACGTTTGTACCGTCAATGCAAACAGGATAATTAATGATGACGAATAAAAGATGTTTGAAACGTCGATGTAAATAAATAACTACAAATGATAACAGACACATGTCCTTATACCGTCGATGAAACAACACAACGGATGATGATAAGTTAACAGATGTTTTCACCATCGTTTTAAGCAGTAGGGTAGATGAGGATAATGTAACAGATGTTTACACCGTCCATGTAACCAACACGACGAAAGATGATAAAGTAACAGGAATGGAAACAATGTAATCGTCGATAAATAACGGATATAAACGACAAGTGAATTAAGTAAAAGTAAAAAGATCTAAAATTTTCCTGCATTCCACATATCACCGCCCCTTTAACATAGAGCCTGAATTCACAACTTGTAAGATGTTTATAAAAAGTAATTTCTAAGAATAATGATCTTCTTATGGTGGTCCTCCTAAGTTTAGCATTAATACTAAAAAACATAATATATTTTTTTTTAAAATTCGTTTCATGTAAGTGCATATAAAATTAATTTAACCTGAACAATTTCGTTTTTTCGACACCTATTGGCTAACATATTTTTTATTCATTTACTTTTTTTCAAAATTCGTTTCATGTAAGTGCATATAAAATTAATTTAACCTGAACAATTTCGTGTTTACGATACCTAACTTTTCAGTTATCTGTTTTCTGAATGCACTAAGTAAACAAATTTAAAGAACACATATATGGTATACCTGGATGATCAAGTTTACCAGGAAGAATGTTCTATTTTTAATTTTTTGATTATTAAAACTAGTGATATGAGTCAATAAATTACTTCCTCCTTCAAATTGTTGAGCTGTATACAAGCATAGCGATGTAATGGCTTCGGCAAACGATGAGGAATCTTTTGTGTGGTCAGATGAAACACAGAGCATTAGGGATGTCGTGTATAACACTAGTATGCCTATTATTGTCCGCGTGGCAGAAGGATATTATGGAGACAGCGATGCCGAGTCTTTTTCACAAGGCGATTTACTGAAACTTGACTTTGTGAAAAGCATTCAAAAGGTGTATGCAACAATTGTTTCATCATGGACCGAAGCTATTTTAGAAGACACATCTGGTTACATACAGCCGGAAAGAGAAATAAATATTCCTTTAGGATATAACGGAAAAGTAATTGTTACCAGGCCTCCAACGGAGTTTAAAGTACTATGTACAACAGCAGAACTCATGAGGGAGTTTCCACGATTCGTTCGAGTTGATATTCCATTCTTTGCACAGTCTAACAACGACCAAGCTATACGAATTGAAGCAGGGAACAAATTAGAGCTTGATAGATATTTACCAAGTCAAGGACTTATTGCAAAATACGAAAATGATGTTGTAATTTTAAACAATTCAGTGAAAAGCCGTTTTATTCCACTACCTGATGATACGGAATATTCCTTAAGAGAGGTTGTGGATAGGTTACCGCTTCCACAGTATGTCAGTTTTGTAGATGATGAATTTGAGAAAGTTTTAACAACTGATTTAGCTGAAGCCGTTGATAATGTCCAGTCTTTTACTGGTTGTGTAAAGTTGAAGAAGGTATTTAGAGAAGAGGTTGTTGTTGGCCACCATAAACCTCAAATTCCAGAATACATGAAAAAGGAGAATGAAAAATTTGTTAACAGAAGCATTGTACTGTTACCGTTGGGAAGAGACGCTGTGAATGAAATTGAAGTAAATACACCTATTTATTCAGAACCAGACGAATATGAGCTTCTTGCAATCCGAAATTTTTCTCAAAAATCAACAAAAATGGACGCAATTGACGGTTGTTTGTATTTAGAATTTACCAAAAAACCGAAAGGGTGTATTACAATTGCAGATGATGAGGAAGATGACATGTTTTTTGAATCAGGACCACCCCCTCCATTGCCCCCTCGTCCTGGACAAAATGCAGGTATGTTGCAGTTGATTATATATTAGAAAACCTTAGCACTTTTTATATCCAATTTCATGGTTAATGAAATATTTTTTCACAACCCATATAAACATTAGTTTCTTATAATGGTAAAAATATATTTGTTTTATAAGGAATGAATGATTCAAGGCAAGTCTTATAAAAAAAATATAATGAAATGAAATGAAAAGTAGGGGAACTATCTCTGGATGTTGTGAAGCTTGGTTTTGCCATGCCAGATAAAGGAATGCCCGGTAAAGGCATTACCTGGTAGTGGCATTATTTGGTAAAGGCACTACCTGGTAGAGGCAGGCCGGGATCGGCTAGCACCAATAAAAACTACTGGAACATCTATATCAGTAAAATACCCAAACTTAGAAAGCTAGGATTTCTTTCCTATTTATACTGTAGAATTTAGGTCAGGCCAAACAATTTTTACATAACGGGACAGAATGACGCATGTAGAATTAATATTATTAGATTTAGTAAGTATTAGTTTAATAGCGGTCATTCTTTGAAATATATAGTTTAAGTAGCTTGTCCATGTTCGACCTGGGGCACTGTCGTTCCTCCTTTAACAAGAACCTGTCCCAGGTTCGGACATAAAATAAATATTGTTTAAAGTATATTATTGTATAAAGATTATTTTGTTTGTAAACACGACTTATTCACGCAAATCAATTATAGAAATATACAATTAATTTATTGCCTATTTATTACTTCAAACAAAATATAAGATTAGAAGAGATGATAAATGAAATTGATGAAAACTGCATAAAAGCCAATAATTTGTTGCATGCGGCCTAAAACATTAAAACATTTTTCATGAATTCCATTATCATAAAAGCAAAGGGTTTAAAACTGAGTCTTTTTTATATTATTTTGCTATTTTTTTTATTATTACTTTTATATATATACTTATTTATGTTCCCCCTTTTTTTATATATTTTCAAAATGTATTTATTGAAGTTATTATTTGTTTTAAGGACGATACGATGGGATATGATACCTTAATTTATTATTTAAAAGAAAAATAATTTTACATTATGATCTAATAATACATTGCAAAATTGATTTCACATATTGAAATAAATTTAGTCCAGTGTAACAACTTATCCTAGGAAAAACATTTTTGTCACGTTATTTTTGGCCTATTGTTAACTTTTGTGTACATCACACATTATATATCTATTATTCACATTTTTTTTTTATCACATAGCATACAACATGCGTCTGTGTATTCGTGAGTGCTTGTTCCCATTGAGATATGTCATTATAGCTAGTGAATGTTGTATTAATCTTGTTAAGTTTTTGCAACCACTAGAATATACAATCTCTTCACTTGTGACTTCCTAGTACAAAAGAAAATTTTTACGTTACAAATAATTTGAACTTAATTCATGAATTACAATGAGCGTTCAAATTACCTGGAAATCTATTCAAAATAGTTACTTTTATATTTTAGCAATATGTTATTAAATTTAAAATTAATTTTGACAATTTGGAAAATTTACCATTTTAAAATACGCAAATTTGAAAATGATTATTTATTTACAATTGATTATATATATGAAATGTACGCATTTTATAACTTCAAATTTCCCCATTAAATAAATTTAAATGCCAATACTCACAGTTTTAGAACAAACAATATACATGTAGTAAAACATAGATGTTATAAACAATTGCAAAAAAAAATGTCCAAAAGAAAAATGTCACTTGTAAATATACCGCGGTACTATTATTGATAATTTGTCAGCACTGTTGAATGTTTATATATATGTATATGAATAATCTGCATACTGTAATAGTGAATGTCCGGAATATAAAAAATCAAATCCAAAAACAAACAAATGTCCGGTATCATACTGCAATATACTTGATGTCATGATGTTTCAAATGTTATGTTCTTGTGATGTTACGCATGATGTTCCAGACTACCCAAAGTAAATATACAGATGTTGTTCCTGTTGATGGTCCACAGGGTCCTTGGTGCTAGCTTTATCGGTCTCCACCAATTCTTATATAAAAAATGAAATGAAATAAAAAGTAGGGGAACTTTCTCTGGAAGTTGTGAAGCTTGGTTTTGCCATGCCAGATAAAGGAATGCCCGGTAAAAGCCTTACCTGGTAGTGGCATTATTTGGTAAAGGCACTACCTGGTAGAGGCAGGCCGGGATCGGCTAGCACCAATAAAAACTACTGGAACATCTATAACAGTAAAATACCCAAGCTTTATTAAAAATAATAAAAACAAAAACAAGAAATAAGAAAGAAAAACATTGCAAAAGTAAAAGATGTAACATCTAAAACTGTGATAATTATATTCAGATTTAATTGTTATTCAAAATATTTACTGAACATAGTTATGATTCATTTAATATAAAATTTGAAAACTAAATAATTATTATTGAAGTTTAAATTCTTAATATTAAAAACAAATGTACATACCTATAACAGTAAAATACCCAAGCTTAGAAAGCTAGGATTTCTTTCCTATTTATACTGTAGAATTTAGGTCAGGCCAAACAATTTTTACATAACGGGACAGAATGACGCATGTAGAATTAATATTATTAGATTTAGTAAGTATTAGTTTAATAGCGGTCATTCTTTGAAATATATAGTTTAAGTAGCTTGTCCATGTTCGACCTGGGGCACTGTGTGTATTCAAAAGCATGTCAACAGATAAGAGCAATTATATCAAATATAGTAAAGTTTAAAAGTTCAAATAATAGTTTCATTCAAAAACAAGAACAATTTATAATTTAACTGAACGTATTGTACATGGAATTTTATGTTACAATACAAGGCTGACGTTAAAACCTTATAAATTAACTTTACAGCTAAAAAAAGTATTCAAATTCGTTAACAGAAACCATGGCTTCGGGATTTATTTTGTTAATATACACTGGTTTGAATTTTACAATTTTAAGAAAAAGCATTATCAAGTGGATTAAAAATGCAATGGATCCTTTGATTGATTCCTGTCCTCTAATTTTTTTTTTTTTGCTTTCCAAAAAGTTTGGTCATAATCGTAGCTGATAAATATTAATCCAGAAAATGCTCCCAAAATCTCCCGAGTTTATTGTAGTTTATATGAATGGAATTATTAATAACATTACCACAAAGAGAAATTGTTGAACTTATGGTAAACAAAATCAGCCTTATACTGTCAGTATTGGTTTACTGTTGGTTTACGAGAAGATGAAAATTGTGCATTCGAAACAATGTTAATGTACAGTTTTATAATGTTCACCAATTAAAAATGCATTTTATATTTTTATAAAAACCACTGAGAATAACTTATTTACTTACTTATTTACACATTTTAGTTACCCTCTTTACTTTGAAATTAAAATATTTTTATCTTTAATGATCTGTATCTACTACATCAGTGCAACAATTTCGTTATTTCAGTGAAACCTCATTCAAACAGTCAGTCATTTCAAGTATGCCCAGAGGTAATTTAATCTGCCATAAAGGGGTCTTGAAATAAACATGCCACATGTTAAAAGTACAAAACATGCATATCAATTCTGCCCTTCCGGAGCAACTGATGTCATTCCCGGTTGTGAATGGGAGTACACATTGCTACTGCTTTAGATTCTGTGGTGTACGTTCTGTTCTAGTTTTGTTTAGATTATTATAGGTTTTTCATTCTTATAGTATAACATGTATCATTGTGGCGTTTGGTTGTTGTGCTCCTTTTCCCTGACGCTGTCTTTTCCTTTGACTTCGAATTTGTGGACCTTTCCAATTTAATATACTAGCCATTCCTAACAATTAATCATAAAACGGCGCAATTTTGGTATGTATAGGTGAAAGAAATTTTTTAACATTTTATTCAATTTATTTTGGTAGAGTACGAATAATATTGACAGTTAAAAACTCAATATGACTTTACAACACTAGAACAAACAAAAGATATCAATGTGACTTTACAACACTGGTACAAACAGAAGAAATCATTGTGACTTTACAATACTGGTACAAACAAAATAAATCAATGGAAAGAGAAATAAAACATTATAACAATAAAATAAATACTAGAACAATAATAATGCTGACTTCCGGTTTACTCCTACCAGTGTTCTGTGTGTTTGCCAAGTCCTGACTTGATTTTTTTATATTTGCGTTGCTCTTTTATGTTATTTTTGTCCGGGTTCTGTCAATTAGGTGGAATTTATTGATTGGTATGTGATTTTTTTACCTTTCCTGTTATCCACTTTGTTATTTGTTTCCACAGATAACGGAAAAGATGTAGGATATATAGATGTAATTTACAAAGGTTAAGGCATACCTTACCGTGCATGCGGCACTTCATTGTAGAAAGTGTAATAGTCATGAAAAAAATCTATATATCTGAAGTTAAATGACAGGACTAAATTGTTCTCTAAAACGTTGTCTAATATAACTGACAAAACTTATGGACTAAAATAAGTTTAAGAGTATTAGAAATTTCAAACGAGAACTTTCAAAACTTTGACAAATACAATGTACCTTTACTTAATAGTAAAACTATTGTAATAAAAGTAAAGATATAAGGAAGATAAAAAAAAAACTGTTTTTCGTATTTCAATTCAGCGAAAGGAAATACTATGGTAAGCCGTTTTACTATTTATTCTAAATATCTTATATATTATATGAGATATCTTGAAGTTAGAATAAATAGTAAAACGGCTTGCCATAGTATTTCCTTTCGCTTAATTGAAATACGGAGAACCGTTTTTTTTTGTTTTTTTTATCTTCCTTATATCTTTACTTTTATTACAATAGCTTTACTATTCTTATTAAGAGACATTGTTCACTCCATTTCCATGAAAAACATCTCTTTCCACTAGTATGTAATCTAGACCATTTATACAATCACTGTGGGTGTAAAATTACTTGTCACGATTGTAAAGCTCTTTGTTGTTTTTATCCAGAACAACTGTTTCCTCAACAATGTATGTTTGTTCTGTATATTGACTTGGACATCACTTTTAAAAAATCAATTAAAGCCATTTTCATTCAAATAAGGACTAGTTAATTATTTGTATTATTCTTTTCCTGAAAACAGCTGTTTGTTATGTTTGATTTGTGACTTTGGTGTCATGCTGTCCTTGGTAGATATTGAACAACATTCATTTCCTTAGTGTTGAACCAATTTTTAATATCCTGTCCTCATAAATGAAAAAAAACATAATTCCTTCCTGTACCATTGTTAAATTGAATCAAAGTTATATGGGAATATCCACATGTTCTAGGCGAATATGAATTGTATTTCTATTTTAATTTTATCCTGCAACTCTGCGATATCAACAACCAAAATGCATTGATTGTACATTTAAAAGTGATATACAGTCACTGACATTATATCACGTTTACCGTGCCGTCATAGTACAAAATTTTGATTTTTACTTATGACGTGAAATGCGACGTTTTGCGGTATTTTGACTTTCCTCGCTTAGTTCACTGTTTTCCAGCTATTCTGTTGCAGGACAAACAGAATATATGTACATTGTCTCTTAATATAAAATTAATTCGAACTCACCACCGAGGGGTCCCGAGGACACCATTAGAATAGGCCCACAGCTCCCCGGCTTGGCGTAATTAAGAGGCCCCTAAAGAGGCGACATGTTTACCGTGTGTCGCAAAACCGTGTCGGTAATAGGGAGTGGTCCTGGGTGGCCGAATAAAAGGTTCCAGTCACCATCTGGGGCACAATCTTTACCTAGACGGGAAGCCGGATGCACCAGATTCGGTCAATCGGCTGGTCACATCAATCCTTTTTGTAACACTTTCTATGTTTTTTTCCTCCAAGACTGATTAATAGAAATTCTAAATTGCTGTTTGGCGGGATTTGTGTTGGCTTATGAGTCACAAACCTCAACAGGCTCAAAATTTTACTTTTGAATTTAAGAATTTAATTTGTCAGTATTATTTTTGTTTTGTTATTTTGGAATTTTTGTCAAATTGGTTAGACCAAACGTAATTTAATTAGATCTCGCTGTGGTATGGCTTAAATGTCGCCCATACGGCGTTAAACAATATTCAATCAATCAATCAATCAATTCGAACTCGGCACGAAACAGATTAAAAAAAGCTCGACAAGCCTCGGATTTCTACATGTGTCTAAGCTTTGTACGAATAAATTTCATATTCCGAGACAATGTACACATATTCTGTATTGGATATACCCCCTAAGGGCGTTTATCCCATCGGCGTTTACCCAATTTATACCATGATACTTTACAAAATTTAAACAGAATGGTAGATAAGTTCTTGATACTGAATCAAAAAGTTCAAACAAAGAAACTATGCTTTTATTGCTGTTCTTCATCTTAAAGTAAGTCAACATGAAGTAATATCTCACACCTTGTTGTATTGTCAAAGGGGGGTCTTTCAAGACTTCCCCTAACACCGGTTTTATCGAAATTATTTGCCGCATCCGTGCAGTTGACACATTACACAATTACGATTCGATACTTACAAAATAATTCTTTCATACCAATTTTGATGCAATAGATGTGCACATTTCGTCGATTTACGACTGTTACAAATTACACAATATAACATAATCTCAAATTTTAAGAGAAGAAAAAAAAAGATTATTTATTTAATGCCAGCTTGAATTTCAATACAAACTATCCGACAAGATAAAGAAAATTGTCAGTTGAACATGACATAATTACAATGGATTTGTTATACATGTGTGTATACATGAATATCTGAATAGCCAAATATTCATTACGTAATGAGGAAAAGATCACAATCATTTTTAAAACCCAACCATTCCTTGTAACGCTCGAGTTAATCATTACACATAATACCGAAAATACTCAGAAACTAGAAGTTTTATATAAAGGTAGTTGTCAATAAATCTGATAAAATTCTTTACCGTCATGCAAATGGTTGCAGTGGTCAAAAACAAAGAACTTCCTATAGCTACTATGTTTATCCCTGGATGATCTGGTCGAATTGAAGACACTGTAATGATATCCCTAAATTAAATTTATTTTAAATTCATTGGGACCAGCAGTTGCAAAGGCTAGTTTGTAACGTACCTTGGTATTGTACAGACGTGGATGCCTAATAGCCCTTTTCATAAACTCATTTCCGGTATCACCCTTTTGACTCAAAAATTATAATTTGAAGCAAGTTATTTTGCTTGATGGGATGTCGCGGGACGTAGTACTTGTTCGCTGCAATGAAGAGTAAAGGATTAGCTGTTTTTAAAATTTGTTCATTTGCACGTAATGTTTGGTTTATATAAATTTGGGAACTACTTCCGATCTTTTTGCTTCCAACATACTTGTAATCAAACTTGATTGTAAAGCTGGAAATATTTGTATATCAAAGCAAAAAATAATTTCTATTTACCTTCTTCTGGTTGCTTTGCACTGCAGCGAACCAGTGGTACGTCCCAGCAAGGGAAATAACTTGCTTCAAATTATAATTTTAGAGTCAGATTCGTGATACAGGAAATGAGTTTCTGAAAAGGACTATATGAAGTTTTGCTTCATCTAGCGGTTTTAAGGCATAGCTGAAACAATTTTGACCATTGGATATTAAAACTTTGTTAGAGTTTCGAATCTGAAAATCTACGAAGAAAATGGAGAATCTTAAGAGAAATTTTCCGAGAATAAAGATAAAAATTACGCGTTTGGAATATTAGTGAGTTTGATCCCGTTTCGAAGAATTTTCCACTCAAGAATGTTTTCCCATCGTCGAGTTGTAAAGAATCCAGCCTACTTTGAGTTTGAGTTAGTGTACTTCTTGGTCACCCTGCATTTCACATGTCAACAACCAAAACTGGTAACAACCGAAATTGTAGCATTATCGTGACGTTCAGGACCTAAGGGACGAGATCAAAAGTTCAATGTAGGATAAAAAACTTAATTCACATAGTTTTTTCACTAACCCAGTTACCCCCCCCCCCACCCCCCTCTTAACTTAATTTGGGAAAAATTGATTGACCAATATGGCATATGCTATTGACAGTATACTTTATTTATCATGGGTCTTGTTTTTCCTCAACGATGTATGTTTGTTCTGTATATTGACCTGGACATCACTTTTAAAAAATATTGGAAAAAAGTGATGTGTATTTTTAGTATGCATAAAAAAAGGCACTGTTAAATTATAATTTTATACGTATCATTCAAAATTCAAGATCGATAAAGTGTTTGAACGACGTAGATACTATGATTGATTTCCTCCTAATACTCTCGGCCAAAAATTTGCTTTTCGGTATGATTTGATGGCTTTTATTTGCCTTAAAAGTCCAAACATATGTTAGGGTCAAACTTGAATCCGAATTTTCGCTCTATACATCGATGTCGGATAACAAAACTTGCAGCTCCCACCCCCAAACTATTTGAATTCATTTTTTAGCTCACCTGACCCAAAGGGTCAAGTGAGCTTTTCTCATCACTTGGCGTCTGTCGTCCGTCGTCGTCCGTCGTCCGTCGTCGTCCGTTAACTTTTACAAAAATCTTCTCCTCTGAAACTACTGGGCCAAATTGAACCAAACTTGGCCACAAGCATCATTAGGGTATCTAGTTTAAAAATTGTGTCCGATGAGCCCGCCTGCCAACCAACATGGCCGACATGGCTAAAAATAGAACATAGGGGTAAACTGCAGTTTTTGTCTTATATCTCAAAAACTAAAGCAATTAGAGCAAAACTGACATGGGGTAAAAATGTTCATCAGGTCAAGATCTACCTGCCATGAAATTTTCAGACGAATCGGTCAACCCTTTTTTGGGTTATTGCCCCTGAATTGTTAATTTTAAGGAAATTTTGCAGTTTTAGGTTATTTTCTTGAATATTTTTATAGATAAAGACAAATTGTAAACAGCAAAAATGTTCAACAAAGTAAGATCTACAAATAAATCAACATGACCAAAATCATTGATTGACCCCTTATAGGAGTTTTTGCCCTTTAAAGACGGCATCCAGCGTAAAATTTCCTTTAAAGATCTTTTCCTCTCAAACCACTGGGCCAATTGAGACCAAACTTTGGTGGAATGGTCCTTGGGTGTCCCCCGTCCAAAATTATGTCTGGCATCCGCGACTTCCAACCGACATGGCTGCTGTTACTAAAAATAGAAAAAAAAGGGGGGGGGGTATTTCAAAAATCTTCTTATATGAAACTACAAGGCCAGTTGGAACCAAAATTGGCAGTAATGGTTCTTTGGAGGTTCTCTTTCAGAAATATGTCCAATGACCTGGACTGTTAACCAAGATGGCCGCCACAGCCGAACTTAGTTTAACATAGGGCCCTATGGGAAGATTCGTTGAAAAATCTTCTCGTCTTAAACCACTTGCCCAGTTGGAACCAGACTTGGCAGCAATGGTCCTTAGATGGTCCTCTTATAGAGGTGTGTCCAATGACCTGGACTGTCAACAAAGATGGCCGCCAAAACTGAACTTAGTTTAACATAGGGCCCTATAGGAAAATTCATTGAAAAATCTTCTTGTCTGAAACCAGTTGACATATTGGAGCAGGACTTGGCAGCATTGGTCCTTAGGAGGTCCTTTTTCAGAAATGTGTCTGATTTCGTGGACTGTGAACCAAGATGGCCACCACAGCAGAACTTGGTTTAACATAGGACCCTATGGGTAATTCACTCAAAAATCTTCTCGCCTGAAACCACTAAGCCAATTAGAATTAGACTTGGTAGCAATTTCAGAATTTTGTGCGATGACCCAGACTGTCAACCAGAAGGCCGCCACACCCGAACTTAGTTTAACATAGGGCCCTATGGAAAAATTCATTGAAAAATCGTCTTGTCTGAAACCACTTGACATATTGGAGCCAGACTTGGCAGCATTGGTCCTTAGGAGGTCCTCTTTCAGAAATGTGTCCGATCACCTGGATTGTCAACCAAGATGGCTGCCACACCGAACTTTGTTAAATATTGGACCCCATAGGAAAATTCATTTAAAAATCTTCTTGTGCGAAACCGCTTAGCCAGTTGGAACAAGACTTAGCAGAAATGGTCCTTAGATGCTTCTCTTTTAGAAATGTACCCGTTGACCTGGACTGTAAACCAACATGACTGCCACAGCTGAAATTAGTTTAACATAGAATCCTATAGAAAAACCAGCCAAATTGACTGCAACACTTAAATTTTTAGGTCTGCTGAAGGTGAAAAGTTAAATCCAGGTGAGCGATACAGGCTCTTGAGAGCCTCTAGTTTATCCTACATTGAACTTTTGATCTCGTCCCTAAATATGACAGCCTTCTCAAGAGTACGAATGTGAAAACACAAATCTCTTTAATGAACAAAATACTACTTTTAAACTCTCAAATATTCATACATGTTCGAAAATGTTATTAAAAGATCGAACAGATTCCTTGTTAACTGGTATAGGAAACTCATTGCCTTTGTCCTCCATATCTAGTTTATACTTTTACCTAATAAATTTTCAGTTATTTACAATTATCATAAATCTCTATAAAGTTAAAGTATTTATTGAGCAAATAAATTTTGTTTAAACTAAACTAGGTATTACAGCCTGAATCCTCAATGTCGACTGTGTGAATCGAAGCGCTTTATTTAGTCACCAATATGTTTAGTCCGAAAATTCCTATGACGTCAAACGGCCTGATTTTTTTAGAATTAGAATTGACTTGTGATATGGGATGTGAGAATTATGTTCATATATAAAACTTTGCAGATTGGACTTATGGCCCAAGATCACAATTAATTTATACTGCATTTCATATTAAGATAAAATTTAATTTAAAAAATCGCACAGGCTCAAATCATTCTCATTTGCAAGTATACTTACTTCCTGTCATAATATCAAAATTTAAAAAAATTATCAGTGCTAACTCAAAACATTGGAAAAAATCTACGTATTAAAGTACATAAAAATGTAGCAGACTTCATGCGGACAGCAGACGACAACCGAAATATTTACGCTTTTTCATCTGACCAAATCACCACTTTTACTTATGACATTTCATTCAAACTTTTTAAAACATCAACTTTAAACATTCTACTATAAACTTAGAACTAACACCATTTAAAAATGATTTTATGATAAAATTCTTTGATACCAATTTTGATGCACAAGATGAGAGGCAAAAAATAAATATGAAACAAATACAGTAAAGTTAGAGAGAGGAATATATTAGCGATTATTATACCTCTTATCAGTATCTAGGAATTTCATTGGTTGTTGATAAAATATGAAATTGGCAAATGACTCCGAAAACGCCTACTTGAACAGAATTGACCTCTTGTGCGTAATAATGACACCAAGTGGACAAGAAACTGACCTCGCGTGCGTTATAATGACTCCAACTGGACAACAAACTGACCTCGCGTGCGTTATGATGACTCCGTCAATAAAATTAATGACCTGTGTCGGCTCGTTATAATGTTTACAGAACTAGTTGAAGTTACTGTTAATTTTATACTTTGTCGAATTTGTTGTTGTTATAATGTTTATTTTTATAAAAAAAAAGAAGAAAACTAAACTACAAATTTACAACTGCTCTCTTATGTTCATTATCGGTATAATAAAACAATTAATCTTTATGAGGTCAACATGGGGAAATGAGGTTCCTTGACCTGACCCACTCGCTGACTTGACCTGACTTCGGTCGCTGGCCTGGGTCCTCAATTCCCCATGTTGACCTCATGATGAGTAATTAATTGTATAATATCATGCATTGTGGTATAGGACCAATTCATTGTTATACGACTGGGTTTATTTCCTATCAAGATAACCTTATATGCTTCACTTCCATACCCTTTTAGGAAGTTTAAAAAGTTTATAGTTTTATGAAATGTTCCCCGATTATTAAAAAAGGTAAATAACTAACAAGTGCTTGATGTGGATGATGTATTTGTGTGTCTGTTTTTCCTTCTTTTTTATGACCAGAAATGAGATTCTTAAATTTGGGAACAATATTTTGGGGTCAGAAAGTCAACTTGAATACCTACAAATACTGGCAAATCTCACTCAAAAACATTTCTAATTTTATACAACGTTTACTTTGGATCCGTATCATTTAGCTCCTCTAACAAGGATCCCTGATGGTGCAAGATAATATTTATAGTAGATATGACTACTGACCTTTGGTCAACCACAAAGACGACTCTAGAGCAGTTCATTGAAAACTTGTCTATGGTCAGCCCTTCGGTGTCTGTTTGAATCTAAAGGACACAGCCTATGAGCTTTCTGAATAAAAGAAAAGCAGGACGAATTGCAACTCCGTATTTTGGAATACTTGTGTTTTTCCTGTTTTGAAGGCTAAAGGGTATGCAAATATCTAAAGATGGATCAAAACGTTTCACGTTCAAGATGAGCAAAAAGATCAAAGCATCTATCAGGCAATATATCAGCTTATTAATTAATTGATTATCAATAATCAATAATAATTAATACTATTATTCGAATGCAACTCGTAGCGATGTACATTTGGCCCCGGTCCTTATTAAAAAGGATTGTCGGTTTTCGGACCGTAGGTCGGTGATTGTCTCAGGGAGAGCACTACTTGTGATTTATCTACCAATAAAAAATGGTCGCCACAAGTGGCACAAAACTCCAATAAATCAAAATAATTATATATAACCAGAAATACGATTCAAGAAGAAAAGACGGCAACGAAAAATCCAATAAATCAAAATAATTATATGTAATCAGAAATACGATTCAAGAAGAAAAACGGCAACGAAAAATACTTGATTTTGTCTTTTGATGGACATATGGAGTTTTATGTTACTTTAAGTTTGTAAAAAAAACATTTCTTAAATTTGAGAAATATCGTTTTTTTAATATTTATTATTTATGACGCGTAATATAATGAGATTTATGAAGTTTTGTATTTGTATTATATATTATCCTACATTACTGTATGGGTTAGTTTGTCGTCAACTTTAATACAACTACTGCAATTTGTCGCAACGAAATTTTAGATTAGTATTATTCATAACAATGCCAGATAATGTTAACCACAAAATATGTTTCATGCTTATTTACATTTTTGAATAGCTCTGTGATCAGATGGTTTTGCTTTCACCTTTTCGACCATTTTGACATTTTTTTTTAAATTTCCCTTCAAAAAAATTTTTGTTTTTGTTTTCCAAAATTTCAGCCCTAAAGAGTAAATTGTCCGTAATTTGCACATCTTGTGCATCAAAATAGGTATCGAAGAATTTATCATAAGTAACAGATTTTTGAAACTTCAAATCGTTGTTGGATTAACTGGGTAATCGTTGCATCTCTCCTATATTTTCATTTATAACAGAAAAAAAGACAACGTATTAACATTGACTAATATTTGAATCAAATATTGGAAGCTAAATTTGACTTTCATTGATCTTTTTTTTATTTGATTACACACTCGAGTTATTTCTATTGAAGGTGTTGTCGAAAGGAAAGAAAATGTACCAAGAATTCCACCAAGACCAAATACCCAACTTGATGAAAATCAGGAAGACTATGAACCTGTTGCAGATGTGATTCTGCGTAAGTATTGTTTTTTTTCTAAAAAAAAATGATAATAATGAAATTGTTTGCAATCACAGGGAAATTGCTGTGAACTAAAATCACCGGCCTACAGTTGACACATGTAGTACTTTTGTACTCTGCGCAATATTGTAGGTACAAATGTACTTGTTTCGAATTACCCAGTTTCGTCCTTGAACTCTGCTGATTAGATTTAATTTGAAATGTTCACATTTATGAGAAGTTGTATTAAAGAATTTCATCACCTAGTAGACGAAAATGTAGTTGGACTAAAATCCTCAAGAAAAAAAGCAAGCTATTTTACTTAATACATGTATATTTCGGTATTGGCTATAAAATTGTTAAATGATGAGACACATAATTCGTTGTAATGTGCAAACACATTGCTTCAAAAATTATATCATTGAATATTAACTGGTAGTAAAGAATTTATTATGTCCACCTTTTACACTAATAATTTGCAAATCTGTTAAAAATTGAATTTCAACTCCCGCAGAGAATGTTGACCTTATTCGGATTCTACCTTCTCTGTCTGGGTATATTGCCCACAATAGTTTTGCATTTGCCACGGGATTACTTAATGAAAGTTGATGCAATAAAGAACACTATCTGCAAGACATTTTGTGTCTGAATCTATCTGACGTATTATCCACATTTTGTTTATGGCAGCTGTCATTCAAAAGTCAATACATGTCAGAACATAGTTGTAGTATGTATACAGCACGAACATCTATCTAATCCCACGTAAAGCTTTTCAGATGGTAACAACCCCATTTAACCATCTGAAATATGGTTCTCGTGTTATACACATACTTACATTGTAGCGCCCAAAGTAACACCAAGAGGCAAAGACAAGACCAAGATTGAACATACGACAGAAGTTCAGACACCACAAAGTAAGATTTAAGAATCTACACATCTATAGTATTTAGCTTACTTTCTTAAATTTGATTGGGGATCTTATTAAAATTAAAATAAAAATAGTAACAATACCGATGCCAAACAAGATTTTTACTGCACACGGTCTACCATTTTTATTAAGGTAACAACAATGTAAAGTCAAAGGAGGAAGTAAAACTCTTGTTTGCCACCGCTTTCGAATATTGTTACCTGTATATATTTTGATTCTACCTTCTGGTGGAGTGGTATCTTGTTAAATTTTGTGCTATTAAGTCAGAGATTCCTCTGATATCAATCAGTTTCTTCCGTTGGAAAACATTAAAAAAAGATTTTATTTTTTTTAAACTTAAATATTGAAAAACAATGCGAACAGATAAATATTATTTTTTGTCATGTACTCATACAAAAAATGGTTTTCAATATTACACAGAAATAATTATTTCTCTTAAAAACCTATAGATAAGGATATACTTAACGTTAACTAAAAATTGTATTGGTACTTCAAATTGGCAATTGACTGCTTGCTTTTTAACAATTACTTTTATTTACCCATTTTACAGCAAAAACACAGACAAATATTTACAAAGAACGCACGAACAAACCAAAGAAGACAGACGTCCAAACGAAACCAAAACTTTCTACACCAGTGGATAAAATAGGTATAACGGACAAAATCGTTCAAATGACTTTGTATAATTTTTCCTTTCTTCCTTCACTAATGAAATATTAAAACAACAAATGGGAAATTTTCAAAATTTCTTCCGAAGTTTCCCTGTTGAAATTAAGCTTTGCAGTTCATCAAAGTAACCTGTTGAAATAAACAATAGCAAGTTAAACATTAAGGAAAATAGTTTTAGAAAATTCCAATAAATTTCCATGTTAATAGGGATGAACTCATCGGTCATTACTAAAATAATTGACTATATTTTATGTACTTTTTTTTATAAAATGTCGCACAATATCACCACCACACCTAGCTTTTGTATGAATTTGAAAGCACTTCAGAGTGGTAGACATGGTCAATAAAAGAAGATTTTGTTAATGTTTTTTAGTAAATATATTCAAAGTAATCTTTTTTAGTCGTTAATACAACTAATTGGTTGTAATTCAAAGAAATATGCATATCCCAATCTCCCACACAGAGTTGTCGGTCCTTGCTCAGAGAGCTCAGAGAGCAAGGACCGACAACTCTGCATGGGAGATTGATGCATATCCTAATAAACTCCGAATCCACGACGGTTTTATCAGCTCAGTTGCTGGAAATTAATTGTTTAAAGTTTACTATTATAAAATTTATACATATTATGGGGTATCTCTCTTTTGCATAGCTCTGTCCTCAGATGTAATTTGCATCGCCCTTTTGGTCATCCTTGGATTTGATTCTGCTCTTCTAAATTTTAGGATATTGTTTCGCTTTCAACATTAGAAATAATATTAGACCTAAAATTGTTTCGATCAAAATTTTACAAACTTCCTGATGTCAGATTTTTAAGTTTCTAACTATCACATATGCTCGGGTTAATCGCTTGGTATTTTGGGTGTTTGTCAGAAAAAAAATCTTTAAAATGTGACGCCGAGGGGGGGCTATAGGTTTGCACTCCGTCAGTCCGTCAGTCATACTAAAGTTTTCTGGACTTTTTTTGAGAAACCGTTAACCAACTGATCTTATTTTTGCTATGTGAGCTTATATTGATGAGTTTCAGGTCGAGTTTGAGTTTCACGCTGATTGGATAATTATTGTGAGAGTTATTACCCTTGGAGTTAGGAATTATTGTCAAAATATTAGTTTTCCGGACTTTTTTGCAAACCCTTTTACGAAGTGATCTTATTTGTGGTATGCGAGCATATTATGATGAGCTACAGATCAAGTTTGAGTTTCAGGCAGATCGGGTAATTATCGTGTACCCCTTGCAAACATAGTTTTAGGATTTTTAGGAATCACTCTGTCCATACGTCTGATTCTCGCAGCTCAAGCAGGTAGGGGACATTGTATTGATTGTTTTTCTTAAGTTGTTCCGTGTTTTATTTACTTTCGTTATCTCTTTGAAATATAAGTGCATATTATGCAATCAAAAATTTACATTTGATGTATGAATCACTTCCTCATTCCTTAAGAATAGATTAATGGTTCTCAATTTTGCCTTAATGAACATCATCAATCAATAAATGAAAGGTGGGAATAAGTAAATAATATTTTAAAGGGATTTATTTTACTTTAGGTATCCCTACCTACTTTGTTTATATGCAACTTCTATGAAAATAAGTTAGGTACATGTATATAGTTTCCGACGTTTGCCGAAATTACCGAGGTCATTGTCATTACATTTCATGGAACATCCGGGACAATTGCATTAATCACGTGGTAATTTATGTCCCGGTGAGTTAATCTTTATTTTAGAGTCTTCCCCAAAACACATTTCGTGATACTAATTTTGATGCACTGTATTTGCGCATTTTAACAAAACATGTCTCGTCAGTAGCACCCAAGGCCGAAAATATGGAAATCGGAACGTTGCTGGGTAGATTCATATGGCTTAATGATTAAAAATGGCAGAGAGAAACATAACAGATCCGTCGGGGGTCTTGAGTCTACCATTAGAAGCAATATTCAATGGTATGAGAAAACATTCGTTGGTATTATATTTGATACAAAGTCAAAACATTTAGATATAAATTGTATAATACAAAATTGGAAGGTACCCATCAACGTTTACAAGAATGTGTATGATTTACATTGATTTTTAAACAGGGAAATCAGATAATAGAACAAGAAAAGACAATAGATTACAGACTTCAGAAGATTCTGACGAAATCGACGGACCTCTCTTGATCTACGAAGTTCCAGGTTAGTGAATGAGTTGTCAAATGTGAATCACCTCACTTTTTGGTAATATTGCCACTAAGCACTGAAGGGAGGCTAATAGTTGTCATCCATTGGAAAATTGTGTAGGTGCAGATAAACTGAGCAATGTTTCTTGGTTTTTTCTTTTATATTTTCTCAAATATTGTATACAAATACTTTTTTCCTGTAGTCAGTACTTCAGTTGAATTTAAATTACTGCCTGAGACATTTTGATGAAAAATAAAACCAAAAAAAACTATGTGACCAACATAAACTGGAAACTCGTTTTAAAAAAAAACATCGATAAAATATTTAAAAATATTAGTAAAAACAATATATGTGTTGTTTCCTTCGTGATCAATGCTCATCTTTTCCAACACTTGTTTTGTGTTTCCAACTTTGTGTGTGTGTGTGTGTGTGGGGTGGGGGGTATTATGACCCCACCCCCCAAAACAGCCTTTAATGGATGCACTAAGCTTTATGACGTGTCTAATAGCTATTTGGTATTAGTAGGAATTTACTTAAAAATCTACAAGCTGGAAAGTTGAGGAATACATATTTTATATTTTACTATTCAGTAGTATAGATAAAATATGTTTGTTCACTCTGTTCATCTTATCGCTTTTAACAACCTTAGAATTATACAGTAATGTTGTAGTTTCAGTGTTGACTTCTGACTTACCAAATTTTACATTGAAATGGATCCAATTCCAGTAATACATATTCATTAAGAAATTGCGAGTAATTTCTAAAGTCTCTGAGACATAGGGTAGTTTATTAAACAATTAGTAAAAAGTTTCCCTAATATGATAAAGTCGACATTAATTATACGTTTGTCAGAAGTAACTTCATATGAACAAACGGAATAAGACGTAAACTCGACCATTGAGATCTTGCCATAAAAACATAAAACTGCCAATACTATCATGACTATTGAAGTGCTTTTTATGTGTTTCAAGACTTAATTGGCTATAATAATATACACCTTCTAGCGTTTGAAAAACACACTATTTATCAGTGTTAATTTCAAAGTAGAAATATTATGACTTAACGTCCAAAATATATTTTAGATGACATTAAAGACGATTCGATACAGTTACCACAACTAAAGCATAAAATTTCTATTCCAAAGGTTAGTATATTTATTGCGCTTGTTTTTCCATGATAGCCAGGTATTGTAAAACTCAGAATGCACTTATAAATTTGGTGATTTGAAACCATACTTTTACAAAATTTTCAAATTTATCAACGGTCGATGATGTATCTTATAAATAATCATTCTGTCATACAAATTTGATGCAATGTATTTCACATTTAACAATTCATTTCTCATAGTACCGACCAAGGCCGAAATGTGGATAAAATCAATTTTTTTCCGAATGAGGGGGGCTGCTAACTAGATGATATTTTATACAATTACTGCTTAAAATGTATTATTCAGTCTTTATTATTGCACGATGGATCGACTGTTTAATTCTATAAATAAAACACACGGCTTTAACTATTTTATTGAACGAAGTTTGGATTATACAACAATGAGGCTGTGAGATAAATGTTTGATACTCTTGGGAATATTTGAAGAAGTAGTACATTAGGTGGATAATTTATATTTTAAGGCATAGTAATTCTTTATGCACAAAAATGTACACGATCGATCCTGTGTCTTATATTGTTATTTTCATGTAATTGTTAGTCATTGTTTATGTATATGGTTATTTTCTGCTGTACTACTTACCCTGAATATTAAATAACTGTAACTACTGTTATTTTGGTTTTTAAGCCTTTTTATAAAAGATTACGTCGTGTACAGTCGGAACTGAAAGAAAGGCTGTTACCCAAGACTCATAAGAATCCTGTTCAGACACCGACCATTGCCGTTTCACAGCCTCTTCCATCTCCTACAGACAAATATCAACCATTTCCTACTTTGGCTAACTCCAAGGAGGATGTTTCAAAGGTTAAAAAGAAACCGGTTGAAACAGTACAAGAAACTGCAAATAAAGAAAAGCCTTCTGTTAACACTTACGGTAAACATAATCGACCTCCTCGACCTAAATCAAAGGGTGAGAAGAAGCGTGCAAAGGAGGAAAAGGTAGCTAAAGAACAAAAAGAATCAAAACAAAAAGCTGAAGAAGAGGACGAAGACGAGGATGATCAAGCAGACTATGATTACCCAGATATTTCAAAAATGTCACCAATTCTTCCAACACACCAAACACTAAATAGACCAATTGTTAGGGTACAACCAAGTTCGCGTGGTGTCCCTACAACGACACAAAGTCTTTACAATATGTCTGTTAAGGAACTTGTACAATGTTTACAGCAATGTGCTCTCCCAATTCTAGGAAAATTATGTGAAGAAAATGCAATTGATGGTAAATTTCTTTGTGAACTTAAAGATGACGATCTGAGAGATAAACCATTTGCTTTGAATAATATTGAAGTTGCCAAAGTGAAAAAAATGAAAGAAGGTTGGCGACCGAAAATGGACTAAACAGTCTCATATTTTTACATTTGCATAAATATCATTTTTTTTTTATCTCTTTGAACTACTTTTCAGATATAGTCATCAAATTTTTGAAATTAATGTGTACATAAGTGTCATCAATTGGCACCCGTCATCCCTAAATTTTAATTACCTATTAAAGTGTACAGGAACATAGTTGTGTCATCGCATATTCATGCTTGAGATTAGTTAGTTTAACAGAACAATCTCCTTTGGAACAATTAACACTAAAGAACGAAAAAGTGTCTAAAGTTTATTCCGTTCTTGTATCGGACTGGAAAATGAACCAAAAACAAATTTAAAACGTATGAGGAAAACTAGTAGCAAGGCGAATTAGCCAATTTATTAACTAACAAGAAAGAATAAAACACTGTCATACAAAAGAACATGTTATATAAGGACAGATGAACGATATAAGTTATACCTTTTTTCATTTCTAGCAAGCGGTCACTGTATTTGTTTTTATAGTATATTTTATACACTAGAGTGTCAGGATAGTGGGAAGTTTTGGCGTTTGGGTACCCATAAAACCTGTTTAACGCTACTACTGTTCAGTGTCTGTAGCAAGTCTGAATCGGTTGTTTATGTTTGTGTCCTTTTATGTTATGCTTTGTCCGGGGTTTTGTCTGTTTGGTGGAGTTGATTGATTGGTATGTCATTGTTGACCTTTCATGTTATCCATTTTGTTATTTATACATTAATTTTTTTTTATTACTGCCAGATAAATCTTTCTTTATATAATAGGTCTCATGAAGTTGTTTGAACTGCTTTTAGGTATATTCTGTAAGCATGAAATTTTATTTTTGAATATTTTGTATCGTATTTTATTTATAATTTCAATGTTTTTATACGACCGCAAAATTTTTGCGGTCGTATATTGGTATGACGTTGGCGTCGTCGTCGGCGTCGTCGTCGTCGGCGTCGTCGTCCGTCGTCAGCGTCGTCGTCCGAAGACATTTGGTTTTCGCACTATAACTTTAGTATAAGTAAATAGAAATCTATGAAATTTAAACACAAGGTTTATGACCACAAAAGGAAGGTTGGGATTGATTTTGGGAGTTTTGGTCCCAACAGTTTAAGAATCAGGGGCCAAAAAAGGGCCCAATAAGCATTTTTCTTGGTTTTCGCACAATAACTCTAGTATAAGTAAATAGAAATCTATGAAATTTTAACACAAGGTTTATGACCACAAAAGGAAGGTTGGGATTGTTTTTGGGAGTTTTGGTCCTAACAGTTTAGGAATTAGGGGCTAAAAAAGGGCCCAAATAAGAATTTTTCTTGGTTTTTGCACAATAACTTTAGTATAAGTAAATAGAAATCTATGAAATTTAAACACAAGGTTTATGACCACAAAAGGAAGGTTGGGATTGATTTTTGGAGTTTTGGTCCCAACAGTTTAGGAATTAGGGGCCAAAAGGGTCCAAAATTAAACTTTGTTTGATTTCATTGAAAATTTAACTATTGGGGTTCTTTGATATGCCGAATCTAACCGTGCATTTAGATTCTTAATTTTTGGTCCCGTTTTCAAATTGGTCTACATTAAGGTCCAAGGGGTCCAAAATTAAACTTAGTTTGATTTTAACAAAAATTGAATTCTTGGGGTTCTTTGATATGCTGAATCTAAACATGTACTTAGTTTTTTTTTATTATGGGCCCAGTTTTCAAGTTGGTCCAAATCGGGGTCCAAAATTAAACTTTGTTTGATTTCATCGAAAATTGAACTATTGGGGTTCTTTGATATGCCGAATCTAACCGTGCATTTAGATTCTTAATTTTTGGTCCCTTTTTTAAATTGGTCTACATTAAGGTCCAAAGGGTCCAAAATTAAACTTAGTTTGATTTTAACAAAAATTGAATTCTTGGGGTTCTTTGATATGCTGAATCTAAACATGTACTTAGTTTTTTTTTTATTATGGGCCCAGTTTTCAAGTTGGTCCAAATCGGGGTCCAAAATTAAAGCTAAAAAGGGGTAAATTTTTTTTTGGGGGGGGGGGGTAAATGAGAAATTGGGGAGGGGGTAATTTTTTTCTCATTTCATATTTCATAAATTAAAAAGAAAATTTCAATTTTTTTTTAGCAAAAAAAGGGGGGGTTGCAATAAATTTTATTGTTTTTTGTTTTTTTTTTTGGGAGGGGGGGGGGGTCAATGTGCAACTTCATGGTTTATTGCACAAAAGCTAAAAAAAGGGGTAAATTATTATTTTTTTTGGGGGGGGGGGGGGCAATTCTCCACAGCATATTGTATTGCACAAGAAGCAAAAAATTGAATATAAATTCAAATTATATGACCAATTCTAAGTTCTTTGATTTCAGTTATTCTGTGTCAGAAACCTATTATGTGTCAAATATTTGAAGAAATTTTCAATTGCACAGTATTGCGCAATAGCAAGAAATCTTCAATTGCACAGTATTGCGCAATAGCAAGAAATTGATATGTGTGCCCAATTTTAAATTTTAAATTGGTTATTTCTGATTTATATATAAAAACAAATAATACTGATATGGTTTGAATAGGTAAATTAAAAATTTTTAAGTTCTTAGACAACATTCATTCTGTGTCAGAAACCTATGCTGTGTCAAATATTTATTCACAATCCAAATTCAGTATTGTATCAAGCTTGAATGTTGTGTTCATAATTGCCCCAACTATTCAGGGTTCGACATCTGCGGTCGTATCTAGCTGCGCCCAGCGGAGCATTTTATTTCCATTAGTTTTTAGGTCACATGTCCTAGAATAACATGTGAGTTTTTGCCATCACTTGGCGTCCATCATCCGTCGTAAACTTTTTCAAAGATCTTTTTCTCTGAAACACTGAACCAATTACAGCCATACTTAGTTTGAATGATCCTTTGGGTACTTAGTTTAAAGTCTGTGTTTCATTTTCTTGTCCGTCGAGAAACAGGGCCGCCATGGCTAAAAATAGGACATAGGGGTAAAATGAAGTTTTTGGCTTATATCTCAAAAACCAAAGCATTTAGAGCAAAACTAACAGGGTAAAAATGTTCAACAGGTCAAGATCTACCAGCCATGACATTTTCGGATGAACCGGAAAACTTTTTGTTGGGTTATTTCCCCTGAATTGTTAATTTTAAGGAAATTTTGCAGTTTTAGGTTATTAGCTTGAATATTATTATAGATAAAGACAAACTGAATACAGCAAAAATGTTCAGCAAAGTAAGATCTACAAATAAGTCAACATGACCAAAATCGTCAATTGATCCCTTATATAGGAGTTTTTGCGGTTGAAAGATTATTTACACGTAAACAGAAAATAATGGTCTGACATTGTCACAGATGTTTAGGGCCTTACTTGAAATAAATTAAATGGTAGCTGTACAAGTGAAATGGAGCGTCAAGTGTCAAGGTCATTGAAAAATTCCATAGCAATCGATGAAAAAGTCCCTAACAACTATATATATTTGGGTTAAGGACCTTATAATTTACCTGTACAAGTCAAAAAGAAAGGTCAAGGTTCAAGGTCATTGAAAAAGCCATAGCAACCGATGAAAAAGTCCCTAGCAAACATATGTATTTGGGTTCAGGACCCTACAATTTACCTGTTCAAGTCAAAATGGAAGGTCGAGTCAATGCCATTGAAAAAGTCCATAGCAACCGATGAAAAGGTCCCTAGTAACTATATATAGTGCGTTCAGGACCCTACAATTTACCTGTTCAAGTCAAAATTGAAGGTCAAGAGTCAGTGCCATTGAGAAAGTCCATAGCAACTGATGAAAAAGTCCTAGCAACCATATCTATTTGGGTTCAGGATTCTATATTTTAGCTGTACAGGTCAATATTAAGGAGCAAATTGCGACAGTATACATTAAATAGCAAAAATAATCATTGATGCAGATCTACTGCTACACAAAGATAACAGGTGAGCGATTCAGGCTCTTGGGAGCCTCTTATTTTAATTATTTTTTATTTTATTACGTCATTTTGTTAATTTTGTTTGATTATCCAAGTATCCCATGTGAGCTATTGTGATCGACTAGCATCCGTCGTCTTTCAATCTTAATTTTCATAATTTAATACTAATAAATTAAATGAACACAGACATAGTTGTTCACATTATTGAGTCCAGTCCTTCTACGTGTATTATAGATGAATTTGTTAGCTGCTGAAAGTTCATAATTTAGCGTAAGTTTCGATGGATCTTCTGATTAGTAAAACCTCAGGTCAATGGTCATGCGAGTTGTACGTTGACATGTGCACAAACACTGCATTTCCGTTGTTATTACCGAATATTTAGGCCACACCAAATTAATTTTTCGTCCTTTGGATTTTTGTATGGCAAAATAGGTGCAAGCAAGCGTAACTTTAATTTTAATTTTTTTTTTTTTTTGGAAAAATTTGTTCGGCGAAGATCAAATTTACGCGCGGCAAAATTTTTAAAAAAATAGAATAAATGCAAAAAAATCTCAATTTTTCCAAATTTTAGAAGCGGGCAAACAATTTTTTATTTTTGATTTCTTGAAAAATGAAGAATTTGGGGCGAATTTTCACCATTTTTGCAAAATGAGGCGGCAAACATGTTTTTTCTTAACATTTACATAGTCCAAAAATCGGAGCAAAATCCAAAGAATTAAAGATCCTCTTGTTGTGGCCTTATTAGATTTTGACATGTTCATTATATCATATGAGCCTAAAACCCAATAGATTGACCATGATATTATTTTTCTCGAGAAAATATGTAGAAATATCGGATTCATTTTCTTATTTTTCTCAAGAAAATATGTAGAAATAAAAACTTTAAAAGTTACGATTTTTAAGTCTTAATGAAGTTAATTTTGTATAGAAAATTATTAAATCCTTTAAATGAATCACTTCAGTGTATTTCAAACACAGTAGATGGCCGCGATGAGCTAGCTAGTTAGATGTTACTAGCCTGTCTAAATTAAAGGTTTTGCGTTGGAACTCAACATGTGGCTTGATGTGTTTAACATCGGTCTTAATTGACAGGAGTTACCCTTTTTCCTAGTGGAGATTCGTAGTCCTCCCTAGAACTCCTTACTTCTCCAACACTTCCATGCAAGTTTTAGTTTAGATTTTATGAACATTATTATATTCGTTTTTTGTTTTGGGGGTAATATCTTTGTGAAAATGTCTATTACCAAAAAATTGAGAAGAACAGAAATGTTTTTAAAAAAACGTATTTGATGTCTTTGTTTGTTGTACACATACGCGTATTCTAACAGTTCTGATCTGTACCACTTTCTTGTATTTCGGTAAGAAGAGATCCATAATAATTTATTTTACTAAAATTCTGAAAACATTTGACTGATACAACACTCATTCCGTTTTTTTTTCCTATTCTTTTTTGGTCTTTTTGTCATTTATTTCTCCTATAAAACATTTGACTTAATCATTTTACTTAAAACTGTACCGTGATAAATTAGTATATATTCTGAAATCATAAGGAATACCTTCATTATACATTGTGAAAAAAACAAAGAATCATTGTGGGCTTTCAACCTAGCACATCACTGCAAATTCAAGACGGTCTATAGCACTTGTTTGAGTTGGAGTTTTGGCTTAATGTCTTTTAGCAGATTTTTTATCTACACATATTCTACATCGTATGAAAATTTCATACATTTTCCGTTATTTTGGTATTTATATATATTTTTCGCAACAACATTTAGTTATAGTCTTGTTACCTTGAGAACATACAACTACCGAATTTAAAATTTTTATTGCCATCCCTGTGGGGTTGATCCTTAAGGATTTTGATAGCTCAGAATAGTGGTACAATTTCAATTTTTGCAAGAAACTGACAAAAAAATAAGTGTGATAAAGCTTATAAACAGTATAGCTGGGTATAGCTTTGCCCTTGGGAAATTTTAAGTTAAAGGGTTTAGTCATTTTGGTATGTTCAACATAACTTTTGTTTTTTTTTTTCTCCGGCCTTTTCAGTACTTCCGACGATACACGATTTGTCGAAAGGCATTAAATTTTATGTCATTACATTATCGACTACATTCGTACCATTACTGATTATATGCTTCTGGTGTCGGACAAATGTCCGCGAGACTATCATCAGCTAGTTACTCTAAGTGTATAAAAATCATTTTCTTCTCTGTGCAAATGAGTGGAGGTTTTTTTTTATCTGAACTGTAAAATGATTTCTGCAAATATTCCTGAATTTACAAAAAAAATCGAATTTTAATTATTTGCCATTTTTATAAGTGGTCCGGTGTATTATAGATCTTTAGTTCACTTCCAGTTAGTATTCGTTCAAGTTTCAAGCAAAGGATGATTTGCAGTAATATAGTAATGCAATACTGTTTCTTTTCTTTAAAAATGTTTTATTGCATCTGTATATTACATTAAATGGTACTTATGAGGCAACGAACATGGATCAAAGAAAGGGTGTTTGTTATAGGGCTATTAAAACATCTGTTTAAGTACGTGTATATAAGAAAGAATTATGAGAAAAGCACTTTTCAATAATCTACTAACTATGGTTATAACATGTAAATAAATCTCCAGGTTTGTGAAAGCATATTAGACCAAGATTAACAAACTAGAATAAATCAGGTTTTGTAATATACTTTGACAACGGCAACTGAGGAAATGAAGAATAAGGAAATTGATCAGAGTATTACATAAAAAATGAAACGGTTAATAATGTCACATCAATTAATTAATGTCATCCAATAGAGACATAAAATAACACGAAAAACACAAATACAGAAACAACATAGTCACGATAGTCTGACTTGGAATAGACACTGAGAAGGGGTGGGGTAAAACCGGTTTTATGGATACAATTCTCGCCCTTATTTTTTGTTGAATCCTCTTGTGGAGAAAACAAACTATAAAAACCAATACAGTGTGATTACCAATAAGATCACCGGTAGATAGCAAAGTTAAAACTGGTTGGCCGGTACATAATTTAGATAGCAGGGTCAAAATGTGTTCGGTTTTACTGTATAACTAGCCAAGGATGCTTGTTGTATACTGTCGCTCTATTGAACGAAATAGTCAGAAATAATACTCCCGTAAAGGGTTTAATGGTAGCTCGGTAATAGAAATCTGTGGAATTCGTGAGACGCCAGTATAAGTTTAAAATCTTCAATTCACAAGGAGAAAGAGCAATTTTTAATGAATTATATAATTCTTTGAAACCAATTTGATGCTCAAGATGTGCACATTTCGTCGATTTACAACTCATCAGTTGTGCTCAAGGCCTGAAATTTTTTCAAACCAAAACAACAATCCAAAAGGTTGAAGAGCAAATTATAAAAAAATACCAAAATGACCAAAAGGGGTAAAGCCAAAACCATCTAATGACAGAGCTATGCACGAGGAGATACTCCTTAGTTTTCACAAATTTCACAATTTTGTAACAGTAATTTTTTTAGAATCAATTTCGGGCCAGTATCGAAATACTAACAACTTGGGATACCCTCGGGGACTTGGAGTTAACCCGCAGTGGAATCGACTCAGCGGTAAAAATATAATTCTTTATTGCAAATTTTGATGCAAAAGATGTGTATATAAAGTTGTATATATATTTACTCTTACTGGTTAAATATCGTAATAAAATTGCCAAGACGTTTGCGTTTATTCACGATGTTACAGTAGAAACTAAGATTGTCAAAACCATTTCATAATAAATGCTGTTCTAGAAGCCAGGTATTTAGCTAAAAGATATTGATAAATATTTATGGAAAGATCATAAAAAGGGGGACAGCGTTTATTATTATACCCGCACTTTCGAATGAAAGTTCGGGTATATTGTCGTTATGTTTGGCCCTCTGTCCGTCTGTCCGTCCGTCCGTCCGTCACACTTTCTTGTGACGCAAACTCCTCCTTCACTTTTGAATTTTTACCGATTTTTTGTGTCATTTTTTCGCTTACCAACTGTTGATGCATAATAAGGTTTTTGCTTACCAACTGTTGATGCATAATAAGGGGGAGGTGGGAGGGACCAAAAATGGCCAAAACAGAAAAAAAGCGTAATTACTAAAATAACTATGTCATATTGTTACTTGCTAACTGCTGATGCGCAAAAGGTTTTGGAATTCAAAATTTCTAAAATGGGGCCTGGGAGGGACCAAAAAGGGCCAAAATAGACAAAGACCCTTTGACGCGAACTCCTATTTCATTTTTGAATTTAAATCATTTTTATTGTTGCCATATTGTTGCTTACCAACTGTAGATGCGCAATGAGGTTTTGGAATTCCAAATTTTTTAAAAGGGATGTGGGAGGGACCAATCAGAAAAAAAGCCGAAACAGAAAAAAAGCATAATTACTAAAATAACTATGTCATATTGTTGCTTGCTAACTGCAGATGCGCAAAACGTTTTGGAATTCCAAATTTCTAAAAGGGGGCCTGGGAGGGACCAAAAAAGGGCCAAAATAGACAAAAGAGCCTTGTGACGCAAACTCCTATTTCATTTTTGAATTTAAATCATTTTTTTGTTGCCATATTATTGCTTACCAACTGTAGATGCGCAATAAGGTTTTGGAATTCCAAATTTTCTAAAGGGGGGTGGGAGGGACCAAAAAGGGTCGAAACAGAAAAGACCATAATTACTTAAATTTTATCTAAAAAAAAAATTAAAGACATTTGTGAATTTCAGTTTAAGGGGCTATAGGTTCCTAAAAGGGTCCAAATAGTTAAATTATAGTAAAAGTGGGTTGTGATATATTTGTGAAAAGGTAATTTGTTACAGATGCAAACTATTATGCTAAGCATGCTTTTATTTTGCATTTTGAGGATTTAAAGGGCCAAAAGGGAAAAGAGGCCAAAAAGTTAGATTACAGTAAAAGTTTGTTGTGATATATCTCTGCAAAGGTTATTTGTTACAGATAAAAACTGTAGTGCAATGGAAACTGAAAATATTAAGAATGTTTGTTTACAAATAAATTTGGGGTGCGGGTATAGCTGTCGTTCCCACAGCCCCTATCTCTAGTTCTTTGTTTGTTTTTGTTCGACTGTCATGGCCGTGGTTCTTTTGGATAAATGTCATTTAACATGCAAATTTAAAAACTTGGGGGTTATTATAACAGCGAGTAGGTCATATGGAAATATCAAAAGAACTAAGGTCGGATTTAAAGGGTTAATGCTAAATTTATCTGTTAAAACTAGCTTATAATATGGACATTCTATTTGGTAGCCTTCTATTTTCAAGGTGTGATATACAATTTGCAATTAAAAAATTTCATATCATGTAAGATTAATTCGTTCAGGAAGTTCCATATTGAAATTTAGACATATATTTGCTTGAATTTTCTGATATATAATCCATTTCTACTTCTCTGAAAACTTCATTCGCCGTGAAAGTGTGAAAAAGCATTGAGTATAAATTTGGCATCTGATGCCATCAAAATTAAATATTGGTAACTGTTATTAATAGTCCTGAACAATATGGATTGTAAAAGTAGACCTGTATCTCGTTATCAAAGAACCACAGAACCTTTGCTTCTTCCTCATAATTTATTCGATTTAGCTTTTTAGTTACCGTAAGATACACCTTTGTTTTTGAAATACCCATAATGTAAACAAACTTGATGTAATATTTAATCATTTTTAGATACAGAATTTCATAAATCTCCGACAACAATAAATCATGAAATGTAAAGTCGACCACAAATCTATTATCTAATATTTCTTATTATATAATGTATAATCTATATAATCTATACACATGTATGGACAATTCTGACGTACTTCGATGTTTTTATGGAATTCCGTAGTTGTTCCTCGTTCCTTGGTATCTAATATTAAAAGGGTTGATGTACTTGTCTTTGGAAATCTCTTTCAATATGGTAAATTGATCTGATATAAAGAAAAAAACAGGATTAAGGTGGTACCCAACACTACAGGGAGCTAACTCTTAAAAATCACCAGAGCGTTTTAATCAAATTTAATAAGTAAAGAGAAATTAAGCTTCTCTATGATGTTTGCCAAACTGCTATATATTCAATAAAATTATTTCCGTGAAGTGTGAAATTCTAAAAAAAAATCAACATTTATGTAAGTATTTCCTAAAAATTTTATGAAAATTAAACGAGCCAAAATTATTTTAGTCAAGGTGTTGGGTACCACCTTTAAAGAGAATAAGCATGTACTACTTTGTTCTTGGCACCATCGTATTGCAATTGTCTGTAAAAAAGCCGGTTCCTAGTATATGTATATGAATACCTTATTTCTCTTCAGTCAGTGAAACAATGTCGTGTTGAAATTCTTAGCAATCTTCAAGTTTTGATTAGGGTTTAGTCATAGAGAAATATATTTATTCTATTACTTCTTATTACACAGTTGGACTATCTGGTAAAAATAGATTAAATTTCGTCTTACTTGGGTGCAATTATTCGTGAAAGTGACCCAAAATTTGAATATGAATGTTTAAGATAAACATTTAGGATGGAGTTGATAATGCCAAACATTCCACTACCGGGTTTGTTCTGTTGTTGGATTCAAAACTTTCCCTAAAGTTATCCTCAGTTCAGTATAGTCCAGGGAGTATAGTACAGTTCGGTACAACATGAATTTATGAATTCCGATATTTTTTAAAACTAAGAATTGTTTCCTTCAGATAGGTTTGTTGCTTTTAACATTTATTTATGGCCATTTCGTATTTGAATCTGCTTTTCAGTATTTTAAGTTACTGTTTTCCAGTTTGCCTTGAGGTTTGCTGATGAGTCACGATTTATTGCAATACTAGTGTACAAATACAGAACAGCGAAATAGGTATCATTTTGTTGTTTTTGGACATGAGTTCCGGATAGTATGATATGTGATTTGGCTTACCTTGTCGTATAATTAAGTTTCTCTAATTCTGTGCGCATTTATACATCTCTTGACCCCTTTGACAATTATAGATTATTACATGGCATTTGCCATATCGGACCTGGTATCATCCTGAGACTCCCATATCGGACCTAGGGCTTTGTTCGAGGTCCGATATGGGTCGAGGGATGATACCATGGCCGATATGGAAAATGCCATGTTATAATCTACATGTATTTATCACATATTTTCAACTAAATAGATTTTGCCCGTAGAAAATAGAAAAAAGATATAATTAACAACCAAAATGGAATTCAACAACTCAAAAACAATGTTTCACAACTTCATAATGGAATGTGTTTACTTCACTGTTATGGATTTTTGTTGCTGAAAATGTTTATGATCACATGCCAATAGATGAATTACTCATCACTGAAAATCTTTGGTGTGAAAAAAAATGTTTTCCTCGAGCATGTCATTAAACATTAAAAATCCATACTGGACCTCATATCATCCCCCGTATCAGCCCGGGGTTTGAGAACTTACAGCCAGAGTTGTTGCTATCATAAAATATGTGATAAGTTCTGATATCACTACACGTTGATTAATAAATGCTCGTTACATCCCAGCTCCTTTGTTCTTACACGGGTGATCTGAGGCGGATCATCCCTGCCATATCACCCCAACAAGAGTTATGCAGAAACATAAATTACATTTAAAAATTAACATTAAAATGTTTTAAAGAATGTACTGAGATTCGAACCTGTGACCCTTAGTATATTGTCCAGACGCCTTTTTTTCTTTTTATTCATAAAATACATATTATATAACAATTAAAGCTAAATTTCTATAAATTATAACAATGCAAACCAATAGGATTCAGAACATTCATACAATTGTTTAAAATTAGTTTATATATATAACATGACAGTCTTATCATGAATTTGAACAACAGCATTGTTTTGTACGAAATATTTGTCAAGCATATATATATGCAATCCACAATAGAAATACTGATAATATTCGAGATACTGCTTCAATAAATACATAAGCACACGTTTCTAATTCATATCCATTTATTTACCTGTGTCTCCTTTTAAAAATAACCTTCACCACTAGACTACCGAAGCTCACACCGAGGAAGTGTTAATCTTACCTATATAAAGATTATGGGTTCCAATGGGGTATACAATATAGTATTTAGTATATATATATATATATATATATATATATATATATATATATATATATATATATATATATATATATATAAAAATCTATAGCGTATAATAGTGTATATATATATATATATATTATTAAGCAACTGTTGTGTCCAATTAAGGACTCATGGCTACGTGTATATACATTCAGCAAACAAGCAAACCATTAAGCAATAAACAATATAACAAACAGTATAAACAGAGCATGTGAATCAAACGAAACCAAATGTCTCCTGTCCTCAGTAAAAGTGACTGTTTTAAAAAGGAGCCCAGCAATCTCACTTGTTCATTTGTTTCGAGGTTCAAAATCTGTTTCAGTTTATCCTCTGGATTAATTTCGCGCTCAAAATTAAAAGGTTGCAAATATCATTTTCTAACAGAATCATTAATAGAACAATCGAAAAAGAAATGAGCTTCATTATCAACAGTATTACATATTTTACACAATCTCTCGTTTCTTGGATTTTTTTTTTGTTTCTTCTCTTTTCAATTTCTAATGAGTGGTCGCTTATTCTAAATTTACAAATCAACTTTCAAAAATAAAATTACGCAACTAATATCGCAAATTATATGTGTGATCAGATTAGATAGATTAGAGTATCCTAATTTTGGAGTTTTTCTTCGTATTTATTTATGTATTTCTTACCAAGACCCTTTTAACATGATTTGTTAACCGAAATTTTACATGAACTGTTAATATTCTGGTTAGTAGTATCATTACATACACACAATTGGTTGTTATTTCTAACATGATCAATGTATACCATGAGTATATTCCCTTCATACGTAATGTTTTACGAAAAGTGTAACTTTCCTTCAATAAAGGATTAATATCATTTTGATGAAGTCACTCTTCATGTAGGAGAGACTGAGTTTTTATAAAACAATCTACAGGTCAGATCTAGCTGCTAAATTGCTAGCACATTTTTTAATACCTAAAGGGAATTTGCAAAACTTTGTGTGAACTTTGTCAACAATATATCTGTCTACAAAATTAAAATAATTATTTACACTTTTTTCACTGTTATTAACTCGACGTTCAGAATTATAGAAGAACGACTCACACCAATATACCATATTTCACTGTTAAAATCAAGGAATTGAACATGTCAATCTATATATAGAAAAAAAAATTCTATCAATAGTAAATGTATTTAAATGCTATCATGCATGCATTATAAGAAGTCGATCAGGAAGTTACCCATGAGACGAGATAATTCAAAGTACTTTGTTTACAATGTGTAAAAAAATGTTTAATTTCAATCTGTGATAAGTATAAATTATGGCGTCGAAAGAAGACAGCGTACAATGGACAACAAATCCAGTGTTTATCAAAGATGTTATACGAGAAAACCAACTACCGGTTTTGGTTAAAGTCTCAGATGGTTACTGTGGTGATAACGAAGCTGAATCTTTTTCTATTGGGGATCTAATCAAGTTGGATTTCATTAAATGTATTCAGAAGGTAAGGGCGGTTCTTCTTACTCACGGGTCGGACAAGTCAGATGAGATCTTTATTCCACTCGGATATTCTGGAAAAGTTAAAATAATTAAGTCAACTGGTATATCCTTCCATTCCGTGGAGGAGCTGATCAAAGTGTTTCCAAAGTATGTTTTGGTTGAGAAAGATTTTTATTCTGAACCCACTCATTACCATGAGAAAATACATATCAAGAAAGGCGAACACTTAGAACTTGACAGATTTATTGAAGAAAAGGGTCTGGTTGCAAAACACATGAAGACGAACAAATCAGTTGTTATTTCTGTGTCAGGAAAATACCATTTTGTCACCGAGCCAGACAATAATGAATATACAATTAAAGACGTCATAGAAAATTATAGTCTACCACAGATTGTATCATTTGTTGGAGATGAAATACAGAAAATATTCACAACAAGTTTGGAAGAAGCGTTGGACAATATACATTCGTTTTCTGGCCGATTAAAACTTCTGGGTTTGTCAAGTGAGGATGTTGTAGTCGGACACTACAAACCACTAACAACTTCAGAAGAAGAGGAAAAATTTGTTCATAGAAACATAATCTTGCTTCCCACGAATCGAACGATTGTCAAAGAACTAGAAGTGTACCTTCCTGTAGAAAAGGATACCGAAGACTATGAAATGTTGTTGGCTAGAAATTTCTCTCAAGATCTCAATATGTCAGCTGTAGATGGTGCTTTGTACGTAGAAATGGCAAAAAACCCTAAAAATATGATTCAATTGAGTTTTACAGAAGAAAACATGTTCGATAAACCACCTCCAAAAATCCCACCCCGACGAAAGCCAGGTAAGACAAAATTCCAATTTAGAATTCATTAACTAAATAAAGAAACAGAAGAAAAGTATAACGACATCTAAATGGATATATATAATTTTTAAGTATGAAGAAGTTTTTTAAGGTGGCAAACCTTTAAACATAAAATTTATTCCTCGTATATTGTTTTCTCACAAATGGACAAAATATTCTGTTAGATTTCCATTTATATAGAATTAAGCTAATTTTTAGGTGGCTCATTTTTGTAACAATTTTTTTTTAACCAATTCCACTTCCATTTCAATTTTGCGGACATTATGCTGGATTTTATTAATCACATTAATCATATTTATGTATAAAAAGTTTGTATGAATATTCAGTTCGAATGATCTGTCGTGCTCCTGCTAAGCAATACATCTGGCACTGGCATCAGAAGCCGAAATTACGCACAAATTTTAGTCGCTTATTGATTCCCTGTTTATGCTGAAATTCACATTTACAATCAAAAAGATCAACCAAAAAATTAACAAGTTAAATAAATATTTTTTTAAATCAATATGGAGATAATTAACATGATACACAAGACATGGCATGCCGTTTAAAACAATATAATATCATACAATACATACCATAGGGTCCAAAAAATGTACTACTGAAATGAATTTACAAATACCTAGCAACAAATATCATTAATTCTCGCAAAGGTCGGGACAGCATTTTTAACATTAAAGCTAGGTCGTGTTTAGCAACTGTGTTTTTGGGCAATTACACTGTCCAACTATTTTGGAGTTTAATTAGGTTTTTGTTGAATGGCTTGTTGGTGCACTGTAAGTAAAAGAAATAGAAAACTACTTTATTGACTTGATCATTCCCTACTTTAATGTTGGTGCTGCTAAGAACAAATACGAGAAACGTCAAGCAACCAGTAATTTATTTTGACGAAACAAGTGGTCGTATTAAATCGAAAACGACTCTAAATTAAAGTCATATTAATTGCTCTCTTGCGTTTCAAAGATCTATGTCAGTTGCGTTTATTATGTTTAATAAGAAAAAATAATTATTGTATTCGACGAACATCATCGTTGGTATTACCTGGAATGTCGTACACTGGTGAAGACTTTGAAAAGGTTTCGGGTAATCAAAAATTTCTTTAATACTAATAATAACAGAAATGCTTTTAATATGAATAATTAAAAACTAAATATTCTGTTTCACATTTTTAAACATATTTAAGAATGCATCAGTTCTTCTTTTTTATAATAAACAATTTTTATTTCTCAATGTCGAGTTTGAAACTAATAATTTCACATTATTCGTTTAAAATAATATAGACCCAAATATACAAAAATTAAATTAGATTTCTTATTCAAATAAACAGTATGTTTAGGGGTTGAAAATATATATAGTAGCATACATTTCTTGTCCATTGTTCAAGTTGATCAAGGTTTTGGTTTTGTTTTGTTAAAGGTGTCGAATTCGCGGAAAGAAAAGCCTCTGAATATTTGCAATTCACGAAGAACCTTAGTTAATAATGAATTCGTAAAATCCTTGAATTAAGTAACTGAATAACTTTCCTCTTTTGTAAGTAATCAGGCGAAATAAAATAAATAATTAAATAAAAATTTGTTCTCAAGCTTCGGGTGAAAATCATGGCTAACCCTTTATTTTGCTTAATTTCTAGTGACAATATTGCTATATTTATTTTGTTAAAAGCAGCCATATTTGTTCAAGGCTAGGATCGGTAGATACTATTTTGAAATGGACCGCATCAACATGGTTTGGACAAGACTTCTTTTTAGATACGTCTTTGGTGATTCATATGTTTTGATTAAGGGCATCCGTGTCGGTGGAATTCTGGGACACAAAAGAAGACTTAATTAGTTTGTTTAACTTAGTTGCGTCTTATTCTCTCTATGTTTTTTTGTAATCAGTTTCCAAATAAAATGTTAAAGTGAAAACAAAATTTGAAAAGGCACCGCAAAAACCATTTCACCAATGTTTGGTGCAATTTGGTGATATTCTTTTGATTTTCAGAGGTTTCAAGTGATAATTTATAATGAATTTGAATAAGCACAGAAGCCTGCAATGAGACTGGCCGTGTTAACTTTAAACTAAAACTGTAATAAAAGCCGTCTATATACAACAACAATGATGTCAAATTTAAAATATCTAAATCTGAACTTCTGTACTATGAAACGAGTTGGGAAACACTTTATGACAGAAGAAAAAGGAGAAAATTACAACTGTTTTATAATATAAAAAATGGTAATGCTCCGGAATATTTAAAAAGTATAATTCCTCCAACTATCCAAGTACAACGCACTATCCATTACGGAATGGAGATGACCTTATTGTCCCCTTTTGCAGACTATCTATTACAACCAATTCTTTTTTACCATCAACAATAAGAGATTGGAATAATTTGAAGAATTCTATTCGTGAAGTCAACACGTTGTCTAAATTTAAAAGTGCCATTCGTAGAGAATCTCGGAAAACAGTGATACCAAAATATTATTTATATGGGCCAAGAATGCTGAATGTCATTCTTACACAAATTCGATGTTCTGCTTCTTTTCTGAACAATGATTTGTTTCGTGTTAATATAATAACCGACCCTGTCTGTAATTGTGGAGCATCTATTGAGAATGCAAATCACTATTTTCTTATTTGCCCAAAGTGCAGTGAAATCAGACGTGAGCTTTTTGAAAGTCTGAATTGGTTACCAAATCATATTAATATTGACACGCATTTACTTTGTAAAGGGAGTTCAACGTTAACTTATGATGGAAATATCGTTATATTTAGAACCGTATATAAGGTATATAAGATTGTCAAAGTGATTTCTCCTGACTTGATTTAAATCGATGATTACCAAATGATTGCCACACAACTCACACACACACAAATTCAATTTAAATATGTTTTTTTTTTTTCTATTGTAAATATAATTCAATTACATGTTTTGATTCTGTAACGCATGCTCAAAGTAAATTCAAATGTATCAATGGACAGTATATTGGGAAAAGACTTCATAAGTTGGAATAACTTGTGTCTAATCCCTGGGTTTGCTTTGCAAATAAAATATGTTTAAACTTAAAATATCTAATCGATTTTTTTTTCAGAGAAATGAGCCATCTCCGAATTAGTTAACATTACGATATTTACCAATGATACATGTACACTCAGTTAAACTTAGTTCACTTTAATAACCAGAATCACGAAAAAGTATTGTTTGTACATTTTTCAACAATCGCATGTTTTTTTTTAACAAGACAACCCCTAGCACCAGTTTAAGCAAAATTCTTTAATAAATATTGATTTCGCCGCATCAATATTGCTGAAATACACACCTGCCAGTTCGATACGAGATGAGTTACACACGGTATACCAGTAACTTGCCAAGAAATCTAACAAATATTGATATACTTCAACCATTAGTAATTGAATTTTTTAGTACTATTTAGTTATAAATAATAAATAAAAATATCTTCTTTCTCCCAGAGCAAAGTCCTGAGAAACCAACCCACAATACGGCATCTGACTTATCATCTAAAAGATATTTAAATTATGAAGTCTTAGGTATGTATTCTATAATTAACTTTTTCATATACTCAGGTAAGACTTGTAAAAAACATTAAAATATATATATTCAGCTCTAATGAGGCTCATTTGAAGAATATATAAATATCATACGAGCATGTATCAGGTCAGACTAATTATCGTGCTCTGTGAGTATGTAGCTGTAAAACTGGTGTCTCACTAAGGCTGGCAAAAAAAGGCTAGTTTGAAGTTCAGAAAAATATCAAGTAGTGTACTTAAAAGTAAAATATTGAAATCGAATGAACAACGTGTACAATATATATATAAACGAAATAGAACTAGGTTCGTCCCCAGGATTTATTATAATCATTTGATTTTTTAGAAGGAATTTTAAAAAACAAATTCATGCTGCCAAAAGTTAATGAAAAAATTCTTTTGGAACCAGCGATCTGATTGACCCAATGTTCAATTGAACCATCAGTGTCCGTATGCATAAATCTACTAAAAATCAGATTTCCTTAAGTAAACTCCGCCTATATTTCCTAAGTGATATGCATAAAAATTCTTAGTTTAAGAAAAGTCTTGGTTGTCATAAGCTTCGCCCACAATACTTAAGTTGTATGCTTAGAAGTTTGTTAAAACAAGAAAACACTCAAATGTTCACTTCATTAAAGGTACAAAAATCTTAAGTATACATTCAGCCTAACTAACCTATATATGACGCTTAAAAACTGTAAATTTTGCTTTCATTAGCAATTATAAATAGCAAATAATATAATAAACATTGTATTGATTTAAAATAAAATCACACTTATTTAAATTTCCCTTATAACTATACAATTTGATTTTTTTTATTTTTCCTTAGTTAAAATTCCTACTTAAGTTTTTTTTAACTAAGCAAATTCTTCGTGAAATCTTGATCTGAGAAGCACTTAAAAGTTGATCGCTTGTTTCATCAATTATCTATATGAAGGACCACTCAACCACTCGATTCTGTTGCTAATAAATGATACGTTATATAAGAATCAAGGATTCTGGTTGGTTGAAAGTCGGGGTCATTTTCATTTTTCCTTCTTTGTTAGGGATGTTTAAATTCGCTGTTCAGAAAAAGGTTGAGTATTTTATATGTCATAAACTATCAGAATTTAGGATTTAATATTTATATAACGGTTGAACTTCCACACCATAATGAATCAAGTGTCTTACCTGGCCATTTTGGATTATTTTTCAAAATTGGCAAACCGAAACTTTTTGTATTTCTTAAGCTAAAATTTTCATTGATGGCTCATTTAAAAGATAAGCCAGATGACTTATCGCTTGGCAATCCTAACTATAAAGTTACTACACTTTCAAAGGAAGAAATAACCGACAGTCATAGATCGGTCTTATCGTCATTTAGTATTTCCATCAAAGATGATGATTGTGATCTTTCTACCTTGTACCGGATAACGCTTTATAGCTGGATCTGCCAAATGTTCCACCAAACCATTGTCTTAACTTCTAACTTCTATTTTAACAGCTGTCAAAACGGGTTTCCAAATTTATTGTGAGACAAACTATTCAAGAAGTGGTATCAATCAAATATGGATATTAAAAAACTCCAAAAGACTTAAAGGATATTTTACGATCTCGGTCCATTTCAGTCTGTAACAGCATAAAAATTTGATTTCTCTACCCTCTATACCACCATTCCTTATTCACAACTGAAAGAAAAGTTGCAAGATCTAATACATTGATGCTTTCAAAATAATAATGGCAACAATAGATACACATACCTTATCATTGGTAGAGATATATTATACTTTCTTAAAGACCACTGAGCTCGAAATTAAGGATACCACAGACACTACCAAGTCTACATCTTATCTTGACATTCACATCGAACTTCACACCAGAGAAAAATTGAATACAAAACTTTACGACAAACGGGACGACTTTGACTTTCCAATGGTCAACTTCCCATTTTTTGAGCGGCAACATTCCAGAAGCGCCGGCGTATGGAGTGTATATTTCCCAACTCGTACGTTATTCCAGAGCTTTTGACATATACATTGACTTCTTGGACAGAAACCGGCTCATTACAGAAAAGTCAGACAGGTGTATGTTGCTCCTAAGTTTGAATCATCCTTATTAAAGTTTTATGGACGTCATAACGATCTGGTTAACAGGTATGAAAAAAAACCGTCTCCCAAATGAAAATGGACCTATTCCATTGATGTCCCTTCCTCATACTGATTTGACACGGGCAGCATTACGGGTATCCTGCAGGAAGCAGAGGCTGCTTACTCTTCCGGAGCACCTGAGTCTACCCCTTTTTTAGTGGGGTCCGTGTTGTTCATATGTTTTTAATTTTTAATTGTAGTGCTTGTATTGTTTTGGTCTTGTCTTCGTTGTTCTCTGGAGTTTTTCAGTTGTTTCGATTTCCTCCTCCTTCGAAAAAGGCTTTTGTATTTCTTGACTTTACTTATAGATATTTCGAATACTGTAAAGTAAGGAAGAGGGAAATACACTGTTTACGGAAATTTTATAATAACCAGAACCGTGACATAAGTTTTCAGAAAAAGCGAGTTATTAATTGATATCGGGAATTTTCAGTATACTATACTAGTATACATATTTAAAAAAAAATGCACCTATGACATCAGATAAGGCTGTAGAATTGTCATTTGACTTTAGATAATAAAATTTTCAAGATGAGATTAACTGTTACTCGTTTTACTATTTAGGGAATAAACAGCCGGTGAGATAAACTTGTTGGTATCTTGTCTTCAAGTATATTTCCTTACCTTTGTAAGCTCAAAAATTTATCTCTTTCATGTATAACCATTGATCATGTTAAAGAACAAGGGCCCTTTTCTCCTGATATTGTTTAGGTTTAATTTTAAATGTATTGATACTATATTTAAGCGTCACACCTTGTTATTTTTAACTTCCCACCAATCAAGGCCAAGTTAATATTGTAACGTTTGAGACTTGGTTTTATTTTTTTCAACAGATTTATTTTTTTTACCATTCAATTATTTTTATTTGTTTATTAGTTTTGTTATTTTTGTATTATTTTAAGTTTTGCCGATCTGTTTATAAAAATTTATTTCACAAATATTACATTTCCCGTTCTCCTCCGTTTGTCAGCCCCGTTTTATTATTTTGTTGAAAAGTCCGTGCAGGCGGTTGTCTGCTAGCGTGGCATTCTGGACCAGGATTTAGAACTGAAAGGAGGTACAGTCGTGATTTTCTTGAAAATTTAGGGGGTGGCTCCCTCCAACGCGTAGTTTTGCTACCTTTAAATTTATTTGACGGCTGAGGAACCGTTGTCTGGTAAGAAAATGTCCCCTGGTAAAATATTTGGCTCGTAATTTAAGTTTCAGGCTTGCTCCAATGTGATTTACGAAAGGTAATGGCCGCGTTGTCTTAATATTTATATGCATCGAGGCATGTAGAGAATTTAGGCATTTGTCGGTGAATTTTTCAAGTGTTATAGCGCGTATTTAATCCGAATATTTAGGATGAAGCTTTTTGGGTAGTTCGCATCAGATTGAATAAGGTTAGTTTTCGTCTGTTTGGCACACTACCTGTATTTGACGGTTAATAAATAATTTACTACAGGTTGAAAACTTTTGGGACAAATTCGTTTTTGTGAGATAAAGATATTTTACAGAATTGCGATTGGGCCTGATTTGTTATAACGAGTTTAAAAGGAGCAAGCCGGAAACTTTGACTGGTATCCTGTTCTATTTATAAATTAAGTTTACACTGAAATTGACCAATAGCATCTAACAGTTCGCAGGCACGCGGGGAACGTACACACAGAGACCAAGTACACAGTGAGGCCAAACGTCATCATACTATAAATAAATATATGAATATGCTCAGAGATAAAAATAAAACACCGCACGCTACATTTATATTTTGGTTTTCACGAAAGGAAAAAATAATATAAAAGTATTGTAACATGATTTATAACAATGAAATTAATTAATATCTACATCTGTTAAACAATTATTTTTAATCATGATTTAGCCGTTATTGTTTTTGTTTTGTTTTTGTTTTTACGCTTCGCGGATTTCAGAGGCCTTCTTTATTTACCAACCGGGAGGGAAGGGGGGTCTGGATAATATTAAGGGGTCTCGTCCTGTAACATAGGACCTCTGTGCGATATTTGTCATACATATTTCTTTTCTTTTTACTTATTTTGCTATTATTATAAGGGGAGTCAAATTTACGGGATGAAACATTTTCGGGGAGGGCTAAAATTTTGAATTTTGTGATGTTAATTTTGTCATTTCTTGAGATGACATATAAAATATGTCTTGATTAATGCTTTTGTTGAATAATTATCTGTGGGTAATATATTATCTACCACAAGTGGTAGAAATGTGAATTTGTCAAGCTGTATCTGTCCGTTCATTTGCTTGTGGTCAAAATATAATTTTAATTCATGCATATATTATGAAAAGCTGAATCCATCACTTGAAAAATTAAACTGTTCTGCAAGATCTCAATCCGTTCTATTTTTCTTGGTAAAAAAAAAACCGAAATTTGAAAATTCAGTGAATGGTGGAAGAAGAGATATACTACAATTATTAAATGATTCAAAAAGGTGGAGGTGAAATAAATTTTGAAGAAATAAAGCATTCTCTTGTTTCCAATAAATCTTTCACAATGCAACAATCTACATGATTCTGTAATGTTGATAACAAACGTACAGCTATTAGGGAGCACCCATTTCATTTTTATGGGGGGGGGGGGGGCATGGAAGGAATTTGAAAAAAGGCAGTATGCACAATTTGGTGAAAAAAAGGCAGGACCAAAAATCCTCAGAAAGAAGGCAGGATAAAAAATGTAGTTAAAAAAAAGAAAAAAGGCGGGACTTACAATTACTTCCATACGCAGCCCCCTCCAATATAAATCAAATGGTTGCTCCCTTACTGATGTACTCTCTTTATCTCAAAACTCCTTATACCTCAAAGTCATTTTTCGTCGCAAGGGATATATTTAAAACATCACAAAACTATAAGACAGTGAAGACTTCAATAATCATATCACATTTTTTATCACCTGGAACGAACCACTTTAAATGGAAATACTATAATGAGGGTCTGGATGGGTAGGTCTGTTATTCTGTAAACATTTATTTTTCACCCCTTTTTTCTCTAATCTTCAAAAAATTAGTCTATTCTTCAAAAGTGATTTTTTACGCAGTATTCTCTAATTTTTTCCCCAGTTTTCTTTAATCTTTAAAAAAAAAAGTAAAAAACATTCTTTTAAATGAATGAGAACGGTTTGTTTTCACTTTTATATTTTTACAATGATAATTTTGATAATTTTCTTTAAATTTTAAGAAGGGAAAATTCTGTAAACACCTAATTTTTAGCGTTTTATTTAATTAATTATTCAATATTCATTATATTTTTAGACCACGCATTTCTCTATTCTTCATTTTTTTGCCCGTTATTCTCTAATCTTCATTTTTTAAGGGCATTATTCTTTAATCATATAACCCCATCCAAACCCTCTATAATGAATACGCATTTTAATTTGAGTGTTGGGGTGGGAGGGGGGTAAATTATATTAATGTAAGATTGAAGAGGGTCATTTTTTCATTTATCAGATAGGGATATCACTATTGTTTTTGATAGATGCTGTAAGAAAAATTCCAGACCCCTCATATAATTAATGACCGGCCCTCGGTGCATATCTTTTGACATACCACGCGGAAGAAAACTAAAATGATATTTAAATTGAATGCCAAAAGTTAATTGTCAAAATTGAAAGCAGATGTAATATAATTTTATGATTATATAAAAAATGATCCTAGTACAATAAACATGTAAGATTATATCCTAACATTACTGTTACATTTGAACCATTTTTAGTACAACTAGATAGTCAGAATTCAGAATCACAAAGGGACAGAGCTTTTATTGTCTTCCAGACTGAGAAAAAAATCTAACTCCAAACTGGGCTGAAAATTCAAGACTGCTCACAAATATTACAGTAAGCTCCTGAATGTTAGTTTTCCTGCTTTTATAATAATAGGAAAATATTAAAACAATTAAGAATTTCAGTTTATATGCCTTAGTACATAAAGAAGTCAAATAATAAAATCACATTATTTTATGGTTGAAGGCTTAGAAGGATTACTTAAAAAAATATCAAAAGTACCGCAGTAATGGGTCACTCTGAAATATCTGTTAATATTTAGTACGATAGGAAATTAAGGTACATGCAGGAGGTACCTAATTGGGCTGTATTTCAGATTATTTTTATAAAATTTTGCATGCAACTAAAGCATGTTAATCTGTAACTGAATATAAAAAAATGTTTATCATTTTAACACTTCCCGAAAAATGCTGTATCAAGTTTTGGCAAATATAGAATGTGTAAATACATAGAATACACGTCGATATCGCTGCAAAAATTCCATTCTTTAGACTTTAAATTATATATTATTGCCATATAATATGTATTATTGATATAAAGTTTACTATGGGTCACCATATTTTTTTTCGTATATTAAATTTATTACTATATGTAGAGAGGAAAAAACGTCAAAAGGCCCAAATAAGGTTAACGTCGTAACGACGTCGCAATGGTAAATGTAGATTTTTAGTGTTTTTACAGACAGGACATAAGTTTGAATGATTACCACAGCAAAAACGAAGGTATAACCCTATATTATTTATCATCAATAAAATGGAATAGCTGACAGCAATTCCATATCATTTTATAGAAATTTCTAGGGATAAGTTTTTAAGAAATGACGACTTAAAGTGAAATTATTTTCTTCGGCAGTTTTTATATGAATTCTACAGAGAAAGACATTTGTTTATTTTAAGGATATTAATTCAAATTTATTGAAGAAATATAAAAGCTAAACTAAATTTTTTCGATATTTAGATGCAATGTCGAAAATTCTACCTGTGTATAAAATTTCATTAAAATCCATTATTTAGCGGATTCAGACAACTTAAATGGACCTGTTCCATTGATGTTGTCCATTCCTAATATCGAATTTGACATGGGCAGCATGGCGAGTGTCCTGCAGGAAGCAGATACTGTTTACTCTTCCGGAGCACCTGAGTCTACGCCAACGTTTTTATACCCCCGCAAACATAGTTGGTGGGTATATATGAATCAGCCTGTCCGTCTGTCTGTCTGGATTTTTTTTGTACACGCAGTTTCTCAAACATTCCTTATCAGAGGTTAATGAAGCTTTGCATACTGTTAGATCCTAATACGTAGATGTGCGCATGCGAAGTATGTCCTGGTCCAATACTTTTTCCCATAATTTTATATCCTTTTGGACTTAGAAATTCTGTCTATCCCCCATTTTTTTGTACCCGCAGTTTCTCAAATATGCCTTATCAGAGGTTTATTAAACTTTGCATACTATTAGATCCTAGTACGTAGATGTGCGCATGCAAATTATGTTCTGGTCCAATACTTTTGTCCAAAACTTTATACCCTTTTGGACTTATAAATTCTGTCTATCCCCAAATTTTTTTGTACCCGCAGTTTCTCAAGCATGCCTTATCAGAGGTTAATGAAACATTGCATACTGTTAGATCCTAGTACGTAGATTTGCGCATGAGAAGTATGTCCTGGTCCAATACTTTTTCCATATTTATACTTTTTTGGACTTAGAAATTCTGTTCTGGTCCAATACTTTAGTCTTTTATTAGATATGCACATAATAAGGATTTCATTGATCAATTAGCTCCTCATAGCTTTGTTAAATTGGGCTTCAAAATTTTATAACACAGATTTGATATCAGTTTTTTGTAAATTAACAGCAGCGGGGGTATAGTTAGTGAGGTCCCCTCGCAGTTTTAGTTTTGGTGGGGTCCATGTTGTTTATATGTTTTTAGTTTTTAAGTGTAATGTTTGTATTGTTTCGGTCTTTTCTTCGTTGTTCTCCGGTGTTTGTCAGTTATTTTCGATTTTCCCCTCCTTCGAATATCCTTTTGATATTTCTTGACTTTACTAATTTTACCAGAAAGACCAAAACGGCTTTAAATCCATTTTTGTAACGTTATTTCATTCATTACACCACTTTGTGTAAAAGGAAGAAATAAAAACTAATGGATAAAGGGGTTCTAGATTTCATTATTACACTCAAGAGTTATTTATTTATCGTTGGACAAGAACTTGAACTTATTTATCTCTGTGTTTACAAATATTTTTGTACTTGATTGGATGCCACATCATTCGCCTTGACCAGAAATAAAGGAAGGTTTTGGATCCAACAAATTAAACTAGTTTCACCCCACCGCATGTTATATATGTTAGTCTGTTCCAAGTCAGGAATATTTTGGCTACTGTCCAACTTTATTTCATAATTAAATAACGATAAATAAAGATTGACTATTTATTCGGGGCAATTTATTACAATTTGTGAGGATTCCCATTGTGTTTGAGAACATCCCTGTGGTGAACAAACTATCTCTTATATCCAGTTTTGAGATTTGCTATAATCGCGGTTTTTACATATTCTTATGCCCTAGATGAAAATATTCTGTAAATGTTGCTACATGTAGGAATATAGCATATGCTAATTTTATTCCCTGGAGAAGTAGGCAAAGGGAAAATAGTATTGTACCTCGTTATCAGGCATTATTCCCCGTATTTCGTTAAATCCGCGAATAACAAAGGCATTTATATTTTGACCAATATTAGCACAGCAAATGGTTATCAAAACAAATTCAATCTTGATGTCTTAGTATTCAATCCCGTTGAAATTTTATTACACATTAAAATCATGCAGTTTTTTATGAATGATGTTTTATATCGATATCCCGACTCGGCATGTACGTTATCAGCACATTAATTTAAAAAAATGAATTAATTTAACTAGGTGAAACAAATATTCGATTTAAGAACCATAATGGGAATACCGACGCTACAAGACAGTGGGCAAAAACAAGGCGAATACAACGTACGTGAGAATACTAAAACTGCAAACAAATACTATACACACCCAAAGGATGGAATCAAAATATGTATATAGACAATGGCTTGTGGTGAATGTACGTGTATCTCATTAAAATACATGTATATAGACATTGGTCTGGTGGTGGATGTAACTATTTCACACTACAGTACATGTATATAGACATTGGTCTGGTGTGGGAAGTACCTATTAAACATTATAGTACATGTATTTAAACATTGGCCTGGTTGAGGATATACGTGTATCTCATTACAATCCATGTATATAGACAATGGCCTGGTGGTGGATGTACGTGTATCTCATTACAATACATGTATATAGACATTGGTCTGGTGGTGGATGTAACTATTTTACACTCTAGTACATATATAAAGACATTGGCCTGACGGTGGATATACGTATACCACACTAGATTACATATATATAGACAATGCCCTGGTGGTGGATGTACGTGTATCTCATTAAAATACATGTATAGAGACATTGGTCTGGTGGTGGCTGTAACTATTTCACACTACAGTACATGTATATAGACATTGGTCTGGTGTGGGAAGTACCTATTAAACATTATAGTACATGTATTTAAACATTGGCCTGGTTGTTGATATACGTGTATCTCATTAAAAAACATGTATATAGACATTGGTTTGGTGGTGGATGTAACCATTTCACACTACAGTACATGTATATAGACAATGGCCTGGTGGTGGATGTATGTGTATCTCATTACAATACATGTATATAGACATTGGTCTGGTGGTGGATGTAACCATTTCACACTACAGTACATGTATATAGACAATGGCCTGGTGGTGGATGTACGTGTATCTCATTACAATACATGTATATAGACATTGGTCTGGTGGTGGATGTAACTATTTTACACTACAGTACATATATAAAGATATTGGCCTGACGGTGGATATACGTATACCACACTATAGTACATATATATAGACAATGCCCTGGTGGTGGATGTACGTGTATCTCATTAAAATACATGTATAGAGACATTGGTCTGGTGGTGGATGTAACTATTTCACACTACAGTACATGTATATAGACATTGGTCTGGTGTGGGAAGTACCTATTAAACATTATAGTACATGTATTTAAACATTGGCCTGGTTGTGGATATACGTGTATCTCATTAAAAAACATGTATATAGACATTGGTCTGGTGGTGGATGTAACCATTTCACACTACAGTACATGTATATAGACAATGGCCTGATGGTGGATGTAACTATATCACATTACAGTACATGTATATAGACACTGGTCTGATGGTGGATGTAACTATATCACATTACAATACATGTATAAAGACATTAGTCTGGTGGGATGTAACTATTTCACACTACCGTACATGTATATAGACAATAGCCTGGTGGTAGATGTAAGTGTATCTCATTAAAATACATGTATAGAGACATTGGTCTGGTGGTGGATGTAACTATTTCACACTACAGCACATGTATATAGACATTGGTCTGGTGTGGGAAGTACCTACAAAACATTAAAGTACATGTATTTAAACATTGGCCTGGTTGAGGATATACGTATATCTCATTAAAAAACGTGTATATAGACATTGGTCTGGTGGTGGATGTACGTGTATCTCATTACAATACATGTATATAGACATTGGTCTGGTGGTGGATGTAACTATATCACATTACAATACATGTATAAAGACATTAGTCTGGTGGTGGGTGTAACTATTTCACAGTACAGTACATGTATATAGACAATGACCTGGTAGTGGATGTACGTATATCTCATTAAAATACCTGTATAGAGTGATAGTTACACACTACAGTACATGTATATAGACAATGGCCTGGTGGTGGATGTAACTATTTTTAACTACAATACATGTATATAGACATTGGTCTGGTGGTGGATGTAACCATTTCACACTACAGTACATGTATATAGACAATGGCCTGGTGTTGGATGTATCTGTATCTCATTACAATACATGTATATAGACATTGGTCTGGTGGTGGATGTAACCATTTTACACTACAGTACATGTATATAGACAATGGCCTGGTGGTGGATGTACGTGTATCTCATTACAATACATGTATATAGACATTGGTCTGGTGGTGGATGTAACTATTTTACACTACAGTACATATATAAAGACATTGGCCTGACGGTGGATATACGTATACCACACTATAGTACATATATATAGACAATGCCCTGGTGGTTGATGTACGTGTATCTCATTAAAATACATGTATATAGACATTGGTCTGGTGGTGGAAGTACCGACAAAATATTATAGTACATGTATTTAAACATTGGCCTGGTTGTGGATATACGTGTATCTCATTAAAATACATGTATACAGACATTGGTCTGGTGGTGGATGTAACTATTTCACACTACAGTTCATGTATATGGACAATGGCACATATGGATGGTGGAGTTACGTATATCACACTACAGTACATGCATATAGACATTGGTCTGGTGGTGGATGTAACTATATCACACTACAGTACATGTATATAGACATTGGCCTGATGGTGGATGTACGTATATCACACTACAGTACATATATATAGACAATCGCCTGGTGGTGGATGTACATGTATCTCATTAAAATACACGTATAGAGACTTTGGTCTGTTGGTGGATGTAACGCTTGCTTAGCTCGTACTCCTACTCTATTAAGTCAGTACCCCACATCCTCCTGTTTGTCACGCTTGCTTAGGTGAACCACCGGTGTGGGGTACTGACCGATTAGAGTAGGAGTTCGAGACAGACCTACGATAAGGGTTAGAGACAGGATGTATATCGTTAGTGTGATATACGTACATTCACCATCAGGCCAGTGCTATATACATGTACTGTAGTATAAAATAGTTACATCCACCATCAGGCCATTGTCTATATACATGTACGGTAGTGTGATATACGTCCATCCACCATCAGGCAAATGTCTATATATATCTACTGTAATGTGATATAGTTACGTCTACCATCAGGACAATGTCTATATATATGTACTGTAGTGTGAAATAGTTACATCCACCACCAGACTAATGTCTATATATATGAACTGTAGTGTAAAATAGTTACATCCACCATCAGACCAATGTCTATATACATGTACTGTAGTGTGATATACGTACCTCCACCATCAGGCCAATGTCTATATACATATACGGTAGTGTGATATACGTACATCCACTATCAGGCCAATGTCTATATACTTGTATTGTAATGTGATATAGTTACATTCACCATCTGACCAATGTCTATATACATGTACTGTAGTGTGAGGTAGTTACATCCACCACTAGATTAATGTCTCTATACATGTATTGTAATGAGACGCACGTACATCCACCACCAGGCCATTGCCTACATACATGTACTGTAATTAAAAATAGTTACATCCACCACCAGGCCATTGTCTATACACATGTACTGTAGTGTGAAATGGTTACATCCACCACCAGACCAATGTCTATATACATGTACTGTAGTTAAAAATAGTTACATCCACCACCAGGCCATTGTCTATATACATGTACTGTAGTGTGTAACTATGACTCTATACATGTATTTTAATGAGATATACGTACATCCACCAGGTCATTGTCTATATACATGTACTGTAGTATGAAATAGTTACATCCACCACCAGACTAATGTCTTTATGCATGTATTGTAATGTGATATAGTTACATCCACCATCAGGTCAATGTCTATATACATGTACTGTAGTATGAAATAGTTATATCCACCACTAGACCAATGTCTCTATACATATATTTTAATGAGATATACGTACATCCACTACCAGGTCATTGTATATATACATGTACTGTAGTGTGATATAGTTACATCCACCACCAGACCAATGTTTATATACATATACTGTAGTGTGATATAGTTACATCCACCACCAGACCAATGTCTATATACATGTACTGTAGTGTGATATACGTACCTCCACCATCAGGCCATTGTCCATATACATGTACTGTAGTGTGAAATAGTTACATCCAACACCAGACCAATGTCTGTAAACATGGACTGTAGTATGATATACGCATATCCACCATCAGGCCAGTGTCTATATACATGTACGGTAGTGTGATATACGTACAACCACCATCAGGTTAATGTCTATATACATGTACTGTAGTGTGAAATGGTTACATCCACCACCAGACCAATGTCTATATACTTCTACTTTAGTTAAAAATAGTTACATCCACCACCAGGCCATTGTCTATATACATGTACTGTAGTGTGTAACTATGACTCTATACATGTATTTTAATGAGATATACGTACATCCACCAGGTCATTGTCTATATACATGTACTGTAGTGTGAAATAGTTACATCCACCACCAGACTAATGTCTGTAAACATGTACTGTAGTATGATATACGTACCTCCACCATCAGGCCAATGTCTATATACATATACGGTAGTGTGATATACGTACATCCACCATCAGGCCAGTGTCTATATTCATGTACGGTAGTGTGATATACGTACAACCACCATCAGGCCAATGTCTATATACATGTACTGTAGTGTGAAATAGTTACATCCACCACCAGACCAATATCTATATACATGTACTGTAGTGTGATATACGTACCTCCACCATCAGGCCAATGTCTATATACATATACGGTAGTGTGATATACGTACATCCACTATCAGGCAAATGTCTATATACTTGTATTGTAATGTGATATAGTTACATCCACCATCTGACCAATGTCTATATACATGTACTGTAGTGTGAAGTAGTTACATCCACCACTAGACTAATGTCTCTATACATGTATTGTAATGAGATACACGTATAGCCACAACCAGGCCAATGTTTAAATACATGTACTATAATGTTTTGTTGGTACTTCCAACACCAGACCAATGTCTATATACATGTACTGTAGTGTGAAATAGTTACATCTAACACCAGAACAATGTCTATATACATGTACTGTAGTGTCATATACGTACATCCACCACCAGGCCATTGTCTATATACATGTACTTTAGTGTGAAATAGTTACATCCACCACCAGTCCAATGTCTCTATACATGTATTTTAATGAGATACACGTATATACACCACCAGGTCATTGTATATATATATATGTACTATAGTGTGGTATACGTATATCCACCGTCAGGCCAATGTCTTTATATATGTACTGTAGTGTAAAATAGTTACATCCACCACCAGACCAATGTATATATACATGTATTGTAATGAGATACACGTACATCCACCACCAGGCCATTGTCTATATACATGTACTGTAGTGTAAAATGGTTACATCCACCACCATACCAATGTCTATATACATGTATTTTAATGAGATACACATATATCCACAACCAGGCCAATGTTTAAATACATGTACTATAATGTTTTGTAGGTACTTCCCACACCAGACCAATGTCTATATACATGTACTGTAGTGTGAAATAGTTACATCCACCACCAGACCAATGTCTATATACATGTATTTTAATGAGATACACGTATATCCACAACCAGGCCAATGTTTAAATACATGTACTATAATGTTTTGTAGGTAGTTCCCACACCAGACCAATGTCTATATACATGTACTGTAGTGTGAAATACACTGAACCGCAAAAGAAACGTCGCACAAAATGACATGTTCACATACATTTATTTCAAAGTGACATTTATATATTTTAAATTAATTTTTACAAAATTTAATGAATGATTTACAGTCTTTTGGTTACAATTTTCACAAAAACGTCATAATTGTCGCAACGTCACATGTTTTCAATGCTGTGCTCCCAGGTCCGTTAATAACGTGTATGTCCTCCACCGGCACCAATTACTGCGGCACATCTTCGGTACATGGAGTTGATGAGCCGATTAATAAACGCCATCGGAATACGTGCCCATACTCTCTGAAACGCTTGTGAAAGTTCAGCTGCAGTTGTCGGACTTGGCTGCTCATTATTCAACCGTCTTTGAACTTCGTCCCATAAATGTTCAATAGGGTTTAAATCTGGACTCAAAGCCGGCCAATCCATAACATTAATGTTATTCTGCTGTAGGAAGTCTCTTGTGGCTCTTGCGGTATGCGCACGTGCATTGTCCTGTTGGAAAGTCTTGTTTTGATGACGTGCGAAATGGGGCTGAACATGGGGTGTCAAGACTTGGTCGATGTAACGGGCAGCTGTTACGCCATTTCCTCTGCCTGGGCCAAGGTTCTGAAAGATGACTGGACCAAGTTTAACGTTAAGGCCGATTCCACCCCATACCATGATGCTAGGTCCTCCCCACGCGTCTGTTTCCAGAATGCAGCTGTCTTCGTAACGTTCCCCGCGTCTTCTCCACACTCTGGTTCTGCCATCGGCTGTTGAAATGCAGTAACGGCTTTCGTCAGAGAAGATGATGTTACGCCATTGTCGATTTCGCCAATTCTGTCGCTGAGTGGCCCACTGAAGACGAGCTTGACGGTGTCGAGGAGTAAGAATAGGTCCTCTTGCTGGACGGCGACATCTCATGTTTCTAGCAGCTAATCGCCGACGAACCGTATCATCACTTATGGGTCGTCCATGTGTTCCAACAGTGTTTCTGGCAGTTTCGGCAGCTGGGGTGAACCGATTCATCAAATGGTGACGAACAATGCCTCTATTCTGTCTAGGGGTAGTGACTTGGGGTCTACCACTCCGTGGACGGTCATTTGTGCTGTTTGATGCATTGTACCGTGTCCGTAGACGTTCAATTGTTCGAACAGCACAGTTGAAGTCGTTGGCAATAACTCTGGCAGATTGCCCAGCATCCAATCGACCAATGGCCTGTTCTCTCTGTTGTGGAGTCAGACGTGGCATAGCTTCTGTGTCAACACTGATACTAACACTCTTTAATTTTCTCCGGCCTTTTATACCCATAAAGGAGCATGAATTTCACGAACATTTAAGATTTAAGAAAAATTACCGCCAAGTGTGTCCCACGAGCGGTTTTAGGTACGGTCGCTCTACGATATCAACTGAAAATTATTCAACCGAAAATTTAATTCACAGGGAATTTAATCTTACCTGGTGATGTAATCGTAATACTGATTATATAAAAATAATTAATTAATATTTATTTTGAATTTTGCTAACATTTTGAAAAAGCGACGTTTCTTTTGCGGTTCAGTATAGTTACATCCACCACCAGACCAATGTCTATATACATGTATTTTAATGAGATACACGTACATCCACCACAAGCCATTGTCTATATACATATTTTGATTCCATCCTTTGGGTGTGTATAGTATTTGTTTGCAGTTTTAGTATTCTCACGTACGTTGTATTCGCCTTGTTTTTGCCCACTGTCTTGTAGCGTCGGTATTCCCATTATGGTTCTTAAATCGAATATTTGTTTCACCTAGTTAAATTAATTCATTTTTTTAAATTAATGTGCTGATAACGTACATGCCGAGTCGGGATGTCGATATAAAACATCATTCATAAAAAACTGCATGATTTTAATGTGTAATAAAATGTCAACGGGATTGAATACTAAGACATCAAGATTGAATTTTTTTGATAACCATTTGCTGTGCTAATATTGGTCAAAATATAAAAGCCTTTGTTATTCGCTGATTTAACGAAATACTGGGAATAATGCCTGATTACGAGGTACAATACTATTTTCCCTTTGCCTACTTCTCCAGGGAATAAAATTAGCATATGCTATATTCCTACATGTAGCAACATTTACAGAATATGTTCATAAAGGGGATAAGAATATGTAAAAACCGCGATTATAGCAAATCTCAAAACTGGATATAAGAGATAGTTTATTCACCACAGGGATGTTCTCAAACACAGTGGGAATCCTCACAAATTGTAATAAATTGCCCCGAATAAATAGTCAATCTTTATTTATCGTTATTTAATTATGAAATAAAGTTGGACAGTAGCCAAAATATTCCTGACTTGGGACAGACTAACATAACATGCGGTGGGGTGAAACTAGTTTAATTTGTTGGATCCAAAACCTTCCTTTATTTCTGGTCAAGGCGAATGATGTGACATCCAATCAAGTACAAAAATATTTGTAAACACAGAGATAAATAAGTTCAAGTTCTTGTCCAACGATAAATAAATAACTCTTGAGTGTAATAATGAAATCTAGAACCCCTTTATCCATTACTTTTTATTTCTTCCTTTTACACAAAGTGGTGTAATGAATGAAATAACGTTACAAAATGGATTTAAAGCCGTTTTGGTCTTTCTGGTCAATTAAGTAAAGTCAAGAAATATCAAAAGGATATTCGAAGGAGGGGAAAATCGAAAATAACTGACAAACACCGGAGAACAACGAAGAAAAGACCGAAACAATACAAACATTACACTTAAAAACTAAAAACATATAAACAACATGGACCCCACCAAAACTAAAACTGCGAGCTAGGGGACCTCACTAACTATACCCCCGCTGCTGTTAATTTACAATAAATTGCTTCGCTGAGTGCAGCTAGATACGACCGCAGAGCTCCAACCCTGAACAATTGGGGCAAAAATGGACACAATATTCGCACTTGATACAGAACTGAATTTGGATTGTAAATAAATATTTGACACATAATAGGTTTCTGACACAGAATAACTGAAATCAAAGAACTTAGAATTGGTCATATAATTTGAATTTATATTCAACTTTTTGCTTCTTGTGCAATACAATATGCTGTGGAGAATTCCCCCACCCCCCAAAAAAAAAATTATCCCCTTTTTTTAGCTTTTGTGCAATACACTATGAAGTTGCACATTGACCCCCTCCCCACTCTTTTTTTGCTAAAAAAAATTTGAAATTTTCTTTTTAACTGATGAAATATGAAATGAGAAAAAAATTGTCCCCTCCCCAATTTCTCATTTACCCCCCCCCCCCCCTAAATTTTGTTTTCAAATCCCCCCCCCCCCATTTCTTTATACTTTGCAACCATAACAGCCCATTTAAATACACCATAAACGTATTAAAATAGAAAATCACATCATAGTCATGGATCAAACAAAGTTTAATTTTGGACCCTGATTTGGACCAACTTGAAAACTGGGCCCATAATAAAAAAAACTAAGTACATGGTTAGATTCAGCATATCAAAGAACCCCAAGAATTCAATTTTTGTTAAAATCAAACTAAGTTTATTTTTGGACCCTTTGGACCTTAATGTAGACGAATTTGAAAACGGACCAAAAATTAAGAATCTAAATACACGGTTAGATTCGGCATATCAAAGAACCCCAATAGTTCAATTTTCGATGAAATCAAACAAAGTTTAATTTTGGACCCTTTTGGCCCCTAATTCCTAAACTGTTGGGACCAAAACTCCCAAAATCAATCCCAACCTTCCTTTTGTGGTCATAAACCTTGTGTTTAAATTTCATAGATTTCTATTTACTTATACTAAAGTTATTGTGCAAAAACCAAGAAAAATGCTTATTTGGGCCCTTTTTTAGCCCCTAATTCCTAAACTGTTGGGACCAAAACTCCCAAAAACAATCCCAACCTTCCTTTTGTTGTCATAAACCTTGTGTTAAAATTTCATAGATTTCTATTTACTTATACTAGAGTTATTGCGCGAAAACCAAGAAAAATGATTATTGGGCCCTTTTTTGGAACCTAATTCTTAAATTGTTGGGACCAAAACTCCCAAAATCAATCCCAACCTTCCTTTTGTTGTCATAAACCTTGTGTTTAAATTTCATAGATTTCTATTAACTTATACTAAAGTTATAGTGCGAAAACCAAATGTCTTCGGACGACGACGACGACGCCAACGTCATACCAATATACGACCGCAAAAATTTTGCGGTCGTATAAAAAACTGATATCAAATCTGTGTTATAAAATTTTGAAGCCCAATTTAACAAAGCTATGAGGAGCTAATTGATCAATGAAATCCTTATGTGCATATCTAATAAAAGACAAAAGTATTGGACCAGAACAGAATTTCTAAGTCCAAAAAAGTATAAATATGGAAAAAAGTATTGGACCAGGACATACTTCTCATGCGCAAATCTACGTATACTAGGATCTAACAGTATGCAAAGTTTCATTAACCTCTGATAAGGCATGCTTGAGAAACTGCGGGTACAAAAAAAATGGGGGATAGACAGAATTTGTAAGTCCAAAAGGGTATAAGTTTTGGAAAAAAAAGTATTGGACCAGGACATACTTCGCATGCGCACATCTACGTATTAGGATCTAACAGTATGCAAAGCTTCATTAACCTCTGATAAGGAATGTTTGAGAAACTGCGGGTACAAAAAAAAAATCTGGACAGACAGGCTGATTCATATATACCCACCAACTATGTTTGCGGGGGTATAAAAACGTTGGCGTAGACTCAGGTGCTCCGGAAGAGTAAACAGTATCTGCTTCCTGCAGGACACTCGCCATGCTGCCCATGTCAAATTCGATATTAGGAATGGACAACATCAATGGAACAGGTCCATTTAAGTTGTCTGAATCCGCTAAATGATGGATTTTAATGAAATTTTATACACAGGTAGAATTTTCGACATTGCATCTAAATATCGAAAAAATTTAGTTTAGTTTTTATATTTCTTCAATAAATTTGAATTAATATCCTTAAAATAAACAAATGTCTTTCACTGTAGAATTCATATAAAAACTGCCGAAGAAAATAATTTCACTTTAAATCGTCATTTCTTAAAAACTTATCCCTAGAAATTTCTATAAAATGATATGGAATTGCTGTCAGCTATTCCATTTTATTGATGATAAATAATATAGGGTTATCCCTTCGTTTTTGCTGTGGTAATCATTCAAACTTATGTCCTATCTGTAAAAACACTAAAAATCTACATTTACCATTGCGACGTCGTTACGACGTTAACCTTATTTGGGCCTTTTGACGTTTTTTCCTCTCTACATATAGTAATAAATTTAATATACGAAAAAAAATATGGTGACCCCTAGTAAACTTTATATCAATAATACATATTATATGGCAATAATATATAATTTAAAGTCTAAAGAATGGAATTTTTGCAGCGATATCGACGTGTATTCTATGTATTTACACATTCTATATTTGCCAAAACTTGATACAGCATTTTACGGAAAGTGTTAAAGTGATAAACATTTTTTTATATTCAGTTACAGATTAACATGCTTTAGTTGCATGCAAAATTTTATAAAAATAATCTGAAATACAGCCCAATTAGGTACCTCCTGCATGTACCTTAATTTCCTATCGTACTAAATATTAACAGATATTTCAGAGTGACCCATTACTGCGGTACTTTTGATATTTTTTTAAGTAATCCTTCTAAGGCTTCAACCATAAAATAATGTGATTTCATTATTTGACTTCTTTATGTACTAGGGCATATAAACTGAAATTCGCAATTGTTTTAATATTTTCCTATTATTATAAAAGGAGGAAAACTAACATTCAGGAGCTTGCTGTAATATTTGTGAGCAGTCTTGAATTTTCAGCCCAGTTTGGAGTTAGATTTTTCTCAGTCTGGAAGACAATAAAAGCTCTGTCCCTTTGTGATTCTGAATTCTGACTATCTAGTTGTACTAAAAATGGTTCAAATGTAACAGTAATGTTAGGATATAATCTTACATGTTTATTGTACCAGGATCATTTTTTATATAAGCATAAAATTATATTACATCTGCTTTCAATTTTGACAATTAACTTTTGGCATTCAATTTAAATATCATTTTAGTTTTCTTCCGCGTAGTATGTCAAAAGATAACGTTATGCACCGAGGGCTGGTCATTAATTATATGAGGGGTCTGGAATTTTTCTTACAGCATCTATCAAAAACATTAGTGATATCCCTATCTGATAAATGAAAAAAATGACCCCCTTCAATCTTAGATTAATATAATTCCTCCGCCCCCCCCCCCTTCCACCCCAACACACAAATTAAAATGGAACGATGCTGGTCTATTTATAGTTTACACCAGCTCAAACCTAATTTAGTGCATCCCGGCACGATTAATAATCACAAAATGCTTTGATGCGTATCATTTATTATCTTTTAAACACATTTGATATTCGATATGTCAGACGCCACCTCAAGTTAGTAGGTAATCTATAAATAAATTCCCATGATGCTATGCTTTTATCGATGACGTACTTCTTGTCCTGTAGTGTCTGACTGTCTCTCTGTGGACTGTCTCACGGTGTACGTGCACTGTTGACTGCCACTCAAATTGACACAGGTCAGACACTATGTTAACATAAACAAAACTGAAGAACTTGTAAAGATTCAGATTATTAAAACACAGTATTGATTGTAATAAATATTCGTTGGTCTTGTTAATAAATTGTATCATGTAAACATCTTGATTACTTATGCCAGTTATCTCCCCAGTTTGAAGGTCATCTGGTGTTGAATTTTCCCTGATTTGATTCTATCAAATCCATTAGTCAGAAGTGTCAAAATTAGATATTTATTTATAGAAATTGGCGAGTGGAATCTTGAGTTCGAATTGAACTAGTTTAGGTTAAAATTTACTTGAATAAAAGGCAGATTATATTGATAGGAAATTCATGGTATATTTTGGTCTTGTTCCTGAACTTTGATGAAAAGAATTCAAAAGATGTTATCAAATTTATTTAGGTTTTAGCTTGAAGTGCCCCCTTTGAGCTGTACGTTTACATTGTTTGTTGACACATTTCTTAGGGTCTGTCTGTCTGTCGACTCAGGTTAACATAGGAACTGTTTATTTTCAGATTGCATTGTACCCGGGCAGGCACATGCGCTCGTGTGAGCTACTTTTACTCATATTCTGTAAATCTGTCTGTGAATATTTTCCACGGTGTTATATATGAAATATAGAGTTGAGTATTGTAAATTACATCTGGTTAGCCCTTCGAGCTTGTTGTTGCTCATGCTTATTTGAAGTCTGTCCGTCTGTGTACATGAGAGAGTATAGTATATGTGAGGTGTTTCATATCACATAAAGTGTAGAACTTCATTGACTTTTCACGAGTCCACATAGTGCTTTATTAACTCTTCTCCTAAAATATACAGTTTCATTGACTACATACATTTAGAAATGCAACATCATTGACTTAACTTGTATGCTTCATGCTTATTGACTAGTATGATATAAATTACAGAGCGGGTTAGAAAATAAATATCTTAGGTTATAATTTATATTGAAATTTAGTTACGGGCATATTTAAATATTTTGGTGAACTTCGGTTTGAATTTACATTAATACTTGATGGATATTTAACTAGTTACAACTTAGTTGTCTGAAGTCCTGGAGCGAAAGCGCAGGCCGGACCCAGATCAGGGTAAACCCCGCTTTCGTTACAATATATTTACACTTGATGATGAAAAAACTAATGAAATTACAACTGAGCTATGGCTTTTGTGATACATTGCAGTGCATCATTGTCGGTGTTACAGTAACTGTTATTGGCATTATATTTTAAACAAAACGAATTGAAGTATTAAATGGACAAGGACATTTCGAAATATCTACAAACTTGTACGTCAGAGAAATTAAAATAATTGTGTGTTGGAATCTTTTGAAACTTGGATCCTGTTGTCGAAACCCACAGTTTAAAGGTTTTAATTAAAGTGATGATGAAATAATGGTCAGGGCATAATAATCACAATCAGGTATACATTTTAATATTTAACATGTTTTAACAGGTTGGAAAAGGTTGAGTAAAAATATACTATACAGACTTATCAGATTTGTAGAATTTCTTCCTGCATACATCACATATATTATCACTGTGCTTAGGGACTTTAAAGTGTTCAAGTTGTGCCTTTGAAATTTTTCGTTTAGACATTGATTTGCAGCACGCACAACACAATGGCTTCATCGTCGTTATATACATGTGTTTCTTTACATGATTATGATAACATGAGTGTTGTTATCAATTAAAAAACTTATAGTCCACTTTCACTACCATTTACTCGTGTAAGCACAGCAATATAATCAAACTTGGGGCCGGAGGAAGTTGCACAAAGGAACGGGGGACTCTTGAATTTATTTTGTGCTAAAAATTTTTGATAATTAAAAATTTTAGGTAGAATAAATTAAGAAAGAAAGCTTTTGCGGTTTTAAAAAAATATGATCAAAATCTGAATCTCTCAAGAAAACAAATAATTAGTTCTCTCCGGCTTTCGAACTCACAGACAGTTTGTTATTTAATAACCAACAACATTACCGACTGAGCTACGACGACCAAACTTTTAATCGGTAATTAAAAGGTACATGTGTGTATGTATCTTAATTAAAGTACTGAATTGATTTTTTCATGAAAGTTCCATTTTCGTTAAAAAGCACATTTAGAACCAAAACCGGAAACGCACAAAATTTGACCATTAGTGCAGTCTTTCAGGAAAACTTTTCATGTGTTTGGAAAACCCCCCGAAAATGACAAATATGCGTTTTCAACGTTTTTTATGAGCTTACTGCAAGTTTTGTGTTGGATTTATCAATGCAGAAAATTGAGATGCAAACAGAAACTATGTTTACTATGAGAAAAAGATAAATTTCACAGATAATAACTAATTTTAGAAAATGGCCCTCTGAGTGAAACATTTTCTCGCCTTATTGGCCCAACCTCTTTTCTCATTATTCTGTTTAATTTCAAAAATCATAAAATTTTATTCGCTGTAATATTATTTCCTTAGTTTATTTAATTCTAGTTATTCAATTCAAATACGAATATAGCTGCAAAATCCTCTCTAAACTGATTTCCAATCTCTTTCATAGCCATATTAGTTTGGGACAAATTATTCAACAATAGCTGTATGTGTCTAAATGGAGTAATTTAAACGCATCAACGGGAACTATTTCGTCGAATCACATTCCCCAAATTTTCAGATTATTCAGCATTTTGTAAAAATTTAACCATAACCAATTGTTATGAATTATAGAGATAAGTGGGCGTGGATAAGGAAAATATGATACAAATGTTGACCACCAAATCATTTCTCTGCAGTGATGTCCCGTGACCAGAAATTAAAAAAGGCAGTAATGCTTGCAGTTTTCTAACTGTTGAATAACCTGAAGTATTAAATTGTTTAATACTTTATGTTTTTTTCAGAAAAGGGGCATGAAGAAGATCCTACCGAAGTTTATGATGAGATATCTAGTAAGTTTTTTCAAGTAATACTTAAATTTTGGTATATCATTCTCAAAACAGGAAGTATATTATATATGACTGCGAAAACTACCAGATTAGTTGACTTGTATGTAAAATTTGAACTGCTTACACTACCGGAGCACCTGGGTTCACTATGGTTTTATCTTCGTGTTGTCTTTAAAAATACATTCCAGAGTTTGTCAGTTCCTTTGATTTAAGTCAATTTGACTTCTCTCTTCCATTCTTGGAAATTTTCAAGAAAAAATAAGATGAATGCATTTTATAAAATATTTTGGTCAACTTGCAAACGGTTTTGGCAAAAGAATACCGAAGCGACAAAATCGAAATCCAAAAAAAAGTAATGAGAATGGAACATAACAAACAAATACCACAAGAATACATATATATATAGCTAAATGAATAAAATACATATAATAAACAAAACAGACAGCACATAAACTAAAGTACTAGCAATGTGAACTTCCACTAAAACCGGGATTGATATTATGTGTTCTGGAAGGGTAAGCATGTCCTGCTCCATTAACGGTACCCGTCACATTGACTGTTCAGTGGTTAACGGTGTTGCTTGGTCAAACCGAAGATTTAATCTTTCTTTGTCTTTGGGAATGAAGCTTAACCAAAGGTTTCAAGATTCCTATGTATCAATTATGGAAATGCCTTTTTTTTACTTCAGATAATGAAAGTCATCTTAAACACAGTCACCACAAGAAGGTACGTATGTAAGATATTAAACACCAGTACTTCAAAATGTTGAAATATGATACAAGCCGTTCTTTCAGTCAAGGAAGTGACGTAACAATAGACATGACCAAACGGAAAGTCAAACACCGATCATCTTATTCGATTTTAGGTATTCTAATTAATTTGGCTTCCTATTTCGGTATTTTTTGTTATGAGTACTTCTTGTTTAATATAAGTTTGTTTTTTGGTCTTCCAAATGTTTCGGTTTTAATGCTTCTGATGAGAGGTAACTCCTTGAAATGCGTCGTTTACAGCATAGTATAAATTTACTATATCTAATATTAGTATCTTTGGATTGTTATTTTCAAGATTAAGGGCCCCGTGGTGTAGTGGTTAGCGCATCGGACTACGAACGAAGCCAAAGGTCCCTGGTTCGAATCCCGTTCGGGATGAAAAATTCAGGGATCAAATTTGCGACGCCCTATCGACACCATTTTCGAGGATAGTCTCGGTAAACGATGCTAGTCCGTCGGATGGGGACAAAAATTGCTGTCCCGTGTTAAGGAAGAGCAACACCCTTAGCACGTTAAAGACTCCTCTGTAGATGTCGAAAAAGAGTAGGCTAAAATGCCGCTACAGAGGCCACTCTCGCACCCGCCAATTGGAGAGGGATTAGAATAAGTCGGTATAACATGTTTTCCAATCCACTATAAATAAATAATTTTAAACTAAGATTACATTGTAGTTATATGAAAATTTTTCATCCGAAGAAATAAAAATAATAATGCATTAAGTTTCATTCTTCAAAGTGCCCAACTTATGATTTTTATAAGTAGTATATCATAAAAAATAAATTGTGAATTAATAAATTTGTTTTATGGTTTTATTATAGAGCAATAAATTATATCAATCACTGAAGGGTTTTCTCAAGAAAGCACCTGCCCAGACCAGCACTGAAAACAAGCATAATAAAAAGAAGGTTGAAGAAAAGAAAGCTGATGATAATTTTGGAGAATACGAGGAACTTGATCCTTTTATTTTAGGAAAAATACCAAGAGTCAGTGATCAGGATAAAAATTCAGCCATACCTGTTGTGGTTGTGAAGCCAACATCTAGACCTTTACCAAACCCTCCAAATGTCAAAAATTCTCGTAGCAAAGATATTGAAGAAATGACCGTCAGCGATCTTGTAGATTGTCTGCGGTTTTGTAAAGTGGAAAGATTGGCTGACCTTTGCGAAAAAGAAGCTTTAGATGGGGATTTTGTTTCAACTTTAACAGAGGACAATCTGAAAGCTGAACCTTATTGTTTAGACAATATGGAGGTGATGAAATTTCAAAGAATAAAAAAGGGATGGAGACCAAAGAAATAGATGCCTTATCACACAGAAGATCAATTCACTTATACCATATTTATCTTCTTTCTACTAATTTTTATGAATCTGTCTCAAGATACGCAATTATCCCCAAATAGAAGTACCTATAATCCCAAGTGAGACACTCCCTTCAGACAAATCTTGTCTTGGTGGCATTTGATTATATACATATATACAACTGAGAATTTATTATCCTTCTGTCTCAGTAGAGACTGTTTTAAAAAGGAACCCATCAACTTAACTTGATCCTTGCCAAGACTTAATATTTTTCTTGGTTTTTCTACATCAGGAGTGTTTTTATGAAGTTAAAGTAATGTAAGAATTCTTTTCTAATTGAGTTATATTTAGTACAATATAAAATGAAATGACGTTAGTCTTCAATCTCATTGTAGAATTTGCATAAACAAAGTTATATAATGATTTTGGGGTACTGACCCATTTCTATAGCTAACGGATGATCACTTAGTCTGAATTCGTAATTTAAACTATATAAATAATTTTCGTATTTATTTTTTATAATTTTCAATAGTTTGCTTTTACTCATCTTTTCATGCTTTTAAGTTTTATATTGAAATTCCTCAACAATGTTTTGCTGGTTTCATATCTATAACATTTATTATTAGAACTATATTATTATTGTGTTCATTTCTACTAGTTATATTTTTGTTCAAGCTCTAATTCTTTTCTTATGTGATTAATATATGCATATCATGAGCAGTAATTATCCCTTAAAATGTAACATTTTGGAAACTTCATAACAGTCTTTCAAAATTGAAGTACTATGATAATGTAAGATATTTAATATCCTTCCCCTACCTAATTCTGACATACAAGCTATGTGTAGCTTGCGCGTTTTTTTTTAAATTTCAAGATATAATTACAGAACTTTGTGTTAACACTATTAATTTATTTATCAATAAAATTGAAATAATCTGTTTGAATATAATTTTTCTTTGCTCTACAGTCTGATTTAAAATACGCTTTGTGTAAAATCCATGTACCAAAGAAATAGGGGCCTTTCCCCCACAGGGGCCCGACTTCTGGAAATTTATTTCTTTTTTATTTTATTTTTTTTTTTGTTATCTTATTTCATGAGTACTTTTAATAAATATTCACTGTAACAACGAATATTCTGCGTTTATTATCAATATGCTATACACTATCCACGGCCTTATATTAAAAAATCCTAAAGGGATATAAGCCGCCATTTTGGATTTCCTACCTCTGCCACGATTAAAATCAATTAAAAATACTTCCATGTCACAATTTATTTCATATCTGCCCTGCATTTATTTCACTTTCCATTTTCAAATTTCAAAAAGCCGCCTACATGATTGAATACAAGTTTGAATCAAACTGGTAAATAGAAATAACAAATAAGAAATCATGTATACATACATGTGCCATATGGAATTAATTGCCTAAATACCGTGACCACAGATGAAATACCGGCAAAACAATACCAAAAAAATACGATACCTGTGTGAATCTGGACAAAACTATGGAAAGCCAAAAGAGCAACAGAAAATGTAGTCTAAGAGCGGAACAAATTGATCGATACGAGTTGTTTTAATGAATACATTCCCATGCATGCAGATTCAGACAGAATAAGATTCAGAAGCTGTCTAAAAAGGCAATAAAAAAAAGTAACCCATTGGACAGACAAACCCGGGAAGACAAATGAACAACCGCAATGACAACAAATAAACACACAAAACTAAAAAACAATGAACAACACGAACTCCTATAAAAACCAGGAGTGAACCCAGGTGCTCCGGAAGGGTAAGCAGTTCCTGCTCCGCACCCGTCGTGAAGTTCAACAAAGTCAATCCGGTGGAAGTCACAAATCGGTGCAGGCACATGAAATGTTACGACAATGGGAACAGGTCCAACATCATCTTAGATATTGGAACACTGTAACGGTCAATCAATTCGTGATGACGACCGTAAAATTTCCTAAGTGATGACATCAACTTATCCCTGATAAAACCCTGGTTAAGAAGCTTTTTTGACAGCAGTAATCCTCTTTTTCGAAAGTCAGGGTAACTCGCGTATGACCTTGAAAATCGGATAAGCTGAGAAACGTAGACCCCATATGCAGGCGATGCTGGTATATTGTTACTCAAGAAAGGAAAGTTAACAATAGGAAAGTTGAAGTAATCCCGTTTGTCATAAAGTTTTGTCTTCAAGTGTCCCTCATTGTCTATTTCAAGAAACAAATCCAAATATAAAGCGGACATTGGTGTATCTTTAGTATCCTTAATTTCAAGCTCACTGGGGTAGATAAGATGTAGAAAGCCTTGGAATTTGTCGTTATTTAACGACAACACGTCATCTATATAACGAAAAGTGGAATTAAAGGATTGGGCTAGTTTCCTTTTGTTTTCACGAAGCAGCCCTTGAATAAAGTCCGCTTCATATGAGTACAGAAACAGATCGGCGAGGAGAGGAGACCAGTTAGTTCCCATTGGAATGCCGATTGTTTGTTCAAAAATTAGACCGGCAAATTCAACAAATATGTTGTCTATGAGAAAATTTAACATGTTTGTAATTTCATCTTCAGAATACTTTTTGTCAGAATCAAAGTGGTTCTTCACGAAATAAGCTTTTTTCTACCTAGTACTAGAAATTTATACCTGCGTGTGCCATTTATCTGGAAAAAACATTGATGAACAAGTTGTTTTAAGCGATCCTTTAATTGAGAATGCGGTATGGTTGTGTACAGTGTAGAGAAGTCGAATGTGTTTATGCTGTTGCAAACCGCGAGGATGTTTGGAGCCGCCAGTCCGGCGTACATTACTAACCTAATAACAGGATTCTTTCCGGTGAAAAATCAGGCTAATGTGCTTAAAGGCTCGATTTTCTGAGAGTCGAACGTATGAAAATTCTTTATTCTAAATTTCCATATAGATTCAAATTGCCATTGAATTTAAGGCATTAACATGTTTAAATAATACTTTATTTTGTACTCTGTAATATATAGAATTTATACCGGTCTTTGTTTGTAAACACATTTCCACAGCTCATGCTTTTGCCGTTGATTTGACAATCGGCGGCATGTTGGTGTGGCATTGCATCGGAGTTGGAGAGGCTAGCATGAACTTTCATCTTTTGGAATAGATAGGATAGCGACACAACTACTGTTCGGAACTTTTGGTAAACGACATGCAGTACATTTTCTGTAATAAGACGATGGATAGATAAGCATTCTGGGCATCAATTTTTATTCAATTTATGTGTACATTTCGACAATTTGTGTGTCCTCAGTGTATGTGAGCTCAAAGTCGAAAGCTGAAAATCTAAAGCAATATACAACATCAAATGCCAAAATGAACACAAAAAAATCTAAAGGCAGATAAAATTTAGTGAAATATTAGTGTTTATTTTCAAAGTATATGAATTTATCACCAATAAAACATTATTAGAATAAGTCGTTTTAACATTTCGTTCGACAAAAAACATATTTAGAGCAAAATCTTAATTAACATAGTCATTTATGTTTCCTGGTGGATTTTTTAATTCAGCTAATTCAATTTGGATTAAATACACATGAAATAGCGATAAAATTATATATATACGCTTACTTAATTTAAACAATATTGAAAGAAACGTAACTCTTTTTCGATAATTTACAATAACACAATGAAATCTGGGCCCAGTTGGTCAAACGTTAATCACTTTTTTTCACTTTCCATTATTTTGATTGTTAAGTAATATTTCTGTACAGAATTTTGCATGGACACACAAAGTCATAGGATTAACCCATCAGAAAAATTTTAATTCTCCGGCATAATCAAGGAAGTGAAAATTTGAAACTGAAAATTGCGGTTAACTTTTGAACAACTGGGCCCTGCTTTCTATCCTAAAAAAAGTCGGGTCCTCGATGCAACCACAGCAAAAACTCTCACACAAGACATGCTTCGTACAATACTTCATGAACTGGCTTTAGATTTTGTACTGTTGATATATAGTTTCATGAAGAGTGCAATTAAAGGTCAATATCTAAATATCATTAACTGTTCAAAAAGTAACTTAAGGTCTTAATATCCATCATATCATCAACAGCCCAAAAAGTCAAGTTAAAAAGTATCATTAACATTCCCAAAAGTTATGGTCTTAATATCATTAACAGTCCAAAAAGCAGGATTTTCAGCGGAGTCGAGCTAGGCCACACTTCGAATCGTTGGTGTTATCCTGTGTCACTGACAAATATCCCATATTTTTTCTTTTTCATGTAATAAATTCCTATACCAGTTTTAATGAACCTGCTGTGCACATTTCGTTGATTAACGTCTCATCGGAGTAGTTGAAAACCAAAATAATATTTCAAACTGTTGAAGAGCACAGAGCATGCACGCGGTAGATACTCCACATATTTCACAAAATTTTACATGTTTGTAAGTATGGATAGTGAAAGAATTAAGAAAACGGTCATATTCAGACTTGAATTAAATTTAAAACAAAGTATGAATTCGGTAAGATACTACCAGCACATATTCCCGTCAGCGCAAAACGTAAATTTATTCAATGAAAATTTCTTTGAAATATTTTTTTAAACTGAAATTAGTGCATCAACGAAAGGTTATAGCAACCCATCAGTTATTATATTAAAAGACTACTCAACGGAGACAGGTTTACAACAACTGTGAACAACAAAACAATGAAAACTTCATTACTTTAAGACCAAATTTAACGCGGCATGCATAACTTTATTATTTATACTATTTCGCCAGCAGAGAAAGTAAATTGGAGAAAAATTAGTTACATCATATTAATTTCTCCGGATATAACCATCAGCTGATAGTAAGAAGACGTTACTTCCGATCTATTCATATATTATGACATCCTTAAAAATCAAATATTCCAGCGGCAAGTTTGATGTACTACTATACAGACATTATTGGTCCCCGGGGATGAAATCATTCATTTTCAAAACTTTAACGAATTCCTTAATTTAACTATTAATTTCTGTGTTGATGTAAAATGAAGATTTTATTTAATAAATATACGTTAATTAACCGCACATTCCGATGTTTAGCAACTTCTTTGAAGAATTTTAAATCACTAGTCATAAAGTAACGTAATAATTTTTTACATATTTACAAAATATTATAAATGCATCACAGACATTACCGTGTTTAGCATTAACCAAACACTTGTGTTGATAAAGCTGTCGCATTCGATATCATAATAACAATTTAATTAATTAAATCATACTAAAAAGATTAACTTTATCTTACTTTATCTAATTCAGAAATGTTTCATACATATTTATATTGTTTGTCTATATAAAGAATATATTGCAGTCAGAAATGGGTTTAACCTGTATTCAAAAGGTTAGAAATATCAAAAATAGAAAACATGGGAAAAATTACAATGAATCGTAAGACTATGTAACATAAGGTCGTAAATGAGTTGCCATGTGCATCAACTATTATGCTTTCAACACACGCATTGAGTCTTCAAGTCTCGACATTATATATAATATATGTATAGTTAAACGCCAATAGTTTTAAACTGTTTAATTAATTTATCTCAAAAAAGATACTCACATCCTGTGCTCCCAGCCCCTTAAAACACGTCCATTAAGACTGCGAACTTATTTCATTTTGATAGTCATAAGATTGCTAGTTTATTTGATTTTAATTTCAGTGTCATAAGAATACGTACTTATTTGATTTTCACTGATACTTATCTGATTAATCTATCAAAAACTGATTCCTATTACTCAGTACATATACATGTTTCCAAATGGCGTTTATGTTAACTTCGTTTTTTTTTTATTTTTATCTTTTTTAAATATAGCTAATTCCCCTTATATAACTTAGCATATCTAAGACATAATAGTTGAAGTCATGAGGTGGATACTTTCATACTATCAGAGTTATACTATTATACTAGAAAATTACTATATATTATATGTTTGGCATCTTTGACTCCACTTCTGGTGTATACTCAAGTGATCATATGAGATTCAATTGTTACTATGTTAAATCATTATATCTGTATACACTATTTCATCCTTAATTTATTATTCCTCAAGTCATGTATTTCAGATATTATTAGCATGATAGATACTAAAATCACTATGAGTTCACTTGGGGTGGAGAAAGAGGTGTTGAATTACTGACATCTCAAGTTCAATTGCTACTTTTACTTATTTGTACCATCTTGTAATTGTTGGGATAGGATTTACATAGGCATTGCCTGTTATCCAATACCCTTTGATGTTATTATTCAATAAAATGTTTGAAATAGAAAAAAAATGAGTTGCCTCTCTTAGGTCATTTGTTTTAAAAATTCAGCAAAAACAGCCGAAGAGAAGATATATATGCTATAGAATTTTATCAATTAATGTAATTATTCAATGCATCTATTCTTTTTGCTACTTTAAATAAGTATTCATTTTTTTTTAATTTGTGGTATATTTTCTACGTGTTTCCATTAACTTGATTACGTATTTTTCTTATATAACTAGACATTGAATCCGCGCGAGCGCGGGGAAATAAGCATTTTTTTGTGGTGACCATATTGACTTTAAAAAGTTTTTGCGGCCATGGCATTCGTGGAACAGTAACTCAATGTGGATGTTGTGGCAGGCTTCCCATAAACTTTCCTGTCAAGTAGGTGGTGTCAACTGATAGTTTCATGTCTATATATGCTGTAGTATTCCAGAAATGGATGTTAATGCAAAATTTAACCAAAGTCAATGAAGCGTGAAATGTAGGTCAACGTGACCTAATTGTCATATGGTTGTTCGTTACTACCGAAGATGTATCCACTGATGAAGTAGACTGTATGCAACGTAGAATTACCAAAATGGACCTTAAGGTTCCATCATAGTCAAAATCTATGACGAAAATACAACCACTTAAATTGTCAATATGTTTATGTTACAATTAATTCTGAACTGGAACTTGATGAAAAGCTTTCATTAAATACACATTTCATAATGCATTACCTTTTTCATTCAGAATAAATATGAAAAAGAATATGAATAAACATTTCCTTAGTGACGGATGAATTTTTCAAAAGATGCCGTAAGGTTAAGTAGAGCATATTTTTGGGAAATAATTGTTCCAATTGTTCATTGTCATCATGGGCAGGGCAAGCGAGGCTTAATTTCACAAATAAATCCAATAGACGATAAAAGCATTTTTAATGTGTGGCTGAGTGTGCTGTCCACGTTTATAAAGATGTCCGAGATAAATTTCGTCATTAATGATAAAGTAGACCATTTGTTAAAAATATTTTTATCTAGAACTTACAGGGAATTGTACGGTAGAGCTATATTTAGACAGGTCACATGACAAATAATGTAAAAATGGATAATGGCTGGTTTTATCACTTTGTGCAAAGTAAACATCCGAGCAATCCAAAAAACAACTAAGTTAGGAATTCCTCTGAATTTTACCTTAAGTCTTCATAATCTTCAAAGTTCATAACCTTTACAGTTAGGAGAAATTGCGTTATTGTAGAAAAAAACAATCCTGAATACATGAAGCGGAAACATCCCACTCGAAGGAGAATGTTTTTAATTTGTTTTATTCTTCTTCCGTAATTTCAAACAAAAATACATTTAAAATATGTGCATAATTGTTTATTTAAATCAATGTGTTAAAATGATGCATTAGAGAACCTTCTAAGGGATATGTTGGGAGAATTCATACCGGAAAAGTCCATGCAAATTCCATTTGCACATAAACAAAACTGCAGTTTAAAATTTATAAATGCAGATTGTCAAATCCGATAATAACCTTTATAATCTGAACCATACATCGTTTATTTTGAACCACGCGTTTTGCCGCCTATTCGGCTAATTCGTAAATTTAGTATTATAGATTCTATTTTTAACTTATATTTAAGCTATGTTTCAAATTATTAACACCCCAAACCCTAATCAAAATCCAGGTCCAACGGGGAATATATTTTTAACGGTGCGCACACGTTTCGGCCAGGAAATTTCGGACATGGACATTTTGGCCAATTTTTTTTCAAGGCGAAAGATTCGGCCAATTTTCTTTTATGAAGTGTATATTATGATACCTACGACATTTCGGACATTTTTTATGATGTTTATATTCTGTTACCTAGGACACTCTTTGCTGAGCTTTTTTGCATGTTTAAGCAAAAGAAACCATACAAATAAGAGTAAAGTTTTAAAATATAAAAATAACAGTTAAAAACAATAGATATAAGGTGATGGTTGCTTTTGATGTTTACCTCTATTGTTTTTGTCCATTTAATTAATTTATATTAATTACCTGAACAACAAATTAATTGATTAATGATAATTATCAGTTTGGAGAAAATTTTTGGTTAGAATAATTAATTCATTCCTCTAATTATCTAATTTTTAAAATCAAGTGGATTAAAATATAATAATTAAAATCACACGTAATTATTTTCAATTTTAGTTAAAAACTTTTTATTAAAAGAATAAGCAAAATAATTTTTTTAAAAAATTAATATAACTGTATTACATTAATATTACTAATTTTGTTTATAGATATTTAGATTATTTATTTGAAAATATAAAATTTAGCCGACTCGTCCGTTGTTCGAAATGTCTCAAAAACGTATTTGGCCCCATTTTCCCCCAATGCACAATCTATTATTGTATATAAACCTTTCAAGTTTTGTTTATTTGCATAATTCTTATCCCATAATTTATCTTTTCTTCTAATCTCTGTCAAAATTACTTGTCAAAAATCCATAATGACCAGTTGATTTCCGGTTTACATGAGCAATGTATATTAACAAATTACACCTTTGGACAATATAAATTAAAAAGAGCAGGTGTTATCATCTCTCTATCAACTAATCTCAAAGTTTGTATAACAATCAGATAACTTATCTACCACGAATGTTTCGTTCTCTGCTTGAGTAAATAGAAACTGCTGTGACTTGAGACATGTGTTTAATAGTGTCCTATCTTGTCAAAGAAATTGTACAATGAACATTGATCTATGAACCTCTTAAATGAGGATTAAAATATATATCTTCTCCGTCTTTAAACATTAAAGACAAAAGACACTAGTCTCGTAGCCAAATGTCAGTTAGAACTTGAGTGGACTTCAGTTCCCATTAACGATAAACCTATCATTTAATTATAAAATTAAAAATGAGTCAGAAAAATCATTTTCAGTAAACCTGACGATAAAACGTAATAAAAATAGACGAATCAATAAAAATATGTTGTGGAGATTTATTATTTATATTTTTTTACAAGCCCTCAGAATAAAGATCCAATGAATCAATACAACAGCATACAATGATTTTTAAAATATTTAATTTTGCACGTGTCGTTTTGTCAATTTGTAACATTTGTGTGTAACATGTGTGACTATGGACAAGGTGTTGCCAGATCTTGTTAGTTGGACATGGATGTATTCATTGATATGATTTGCACTTTCATTGTTTAATTGGAGTAACAGTTTGCAGTTTTTCATTTAGGCCCAATATTTAACGGTTTTCAATGAGCAGGGGTTTAAATCCTTGGATGAGATGAAAAAGAGATGTAAAATATTAATTAAAAACCAAATATCATTGAAAAAAAACCTCTTTCCAAAATACTAGAGATAAAATTTTAAATAATATTTTGATCATAAAAAAGCCGCATTAAAAGCAAGATTTTAAAATATCGCTAACTAACTTTATCTAGACCTTTACACACCCCCCCCCCCCCCCCGCCTCATTTGTCTACAACTCCCCTTCTTTTTGTATATTTTTTTTATGTAGCATCTTGAACAGTTAAAAAAAAATCTATTATATTCTGTAAATTATACACGTTTATGTATTGTATGTAGAAAGTGTCTACCCTTTTCCATCCCCCTTTTTAGAAGACTATTTTTACAAAATGCGCATGTGTCAAAAAGACATTTATTCCCGCACAATTTGACAGAAAGTTGAACTGTCAATAGTCCTTTATCCAATCAAAACAACGCATGTCAAGGTTCAGCCAATGACAGCCTTTTTCACTAATATTGTAATCAGACACGTGGTCGCGCGCTTGTCAAAATTTAACACGAGGTAAACGAAATAGGGAAGCGTTGTTGAAAGTGTGGTATTCTTATAATTTGAGTGGAATTACAATCTTTAATCAGAAGGAAAATGACTGACAGTTTGAAGATGAAAAGAAGTAAGTAAAATAAGTCGTTGTCATTTATTTTGCAACGAGAATTAGCGAAGTTTTATGCAAAAGTTGTTGACAATGCACTTGTCATTGACCGAGAGCACGTGGTCCTACAAAAACAACAAAGAAACTACAGCATTATCATCCAATATATAAAAATTTGATGAATGTTTTGAACTAAAGCAATGCATTGTGCACTGCAGAATTTCATTTAAAAAATTTACTGTTCCATGTTCGATTTTCTACGAAGGATAGTCAATAAAAAAATTCGCGCCATGCGGTGCACACTTGGGCCATGGCATGTAGCCATTGCATTGACATTGTAGGGTTGATGTTTACATAGATATTTAAAATTGCTATAAATTCACCGAAACATTTCAATTCTCTTATGCTGTAACATCTTCAAACGCAATCAGTATCAGATAATTAAAATCACCAAAATCTGAAAAAGGGGGGGGGGGGGGTTCTGACACTGGGAGTTTAACTGAATGATTTTTTTACCGGGGACGTAAATTTTATGGCAACAAAACTGATAACTGTATTGATTTATGCTCAGATTACTTTGAAAATACATGATTTTATCAAACATCACAGGAGTTTGAAATCTTGTCAATAAATGTCTGTAAATTATACAGTATAGTAAACCAAAATGTCTGTACACTCACAGACTAGAGCTTCTCGTAGTAGAGAGAAGCTCTTGTCTGAGTGTACAGACATTTTGGTTTACTATTTACAGACATTTATTGATAAGATTTCAAACTCCTGTGCAAACATGGTGAAAAATTCAGAAGTGCAACTCTTTTGGAACACTGCTTTATTATTTTTGCAACCTTGGCTTGGAACTGGAAAAATTTGTAAATTAATTTCAACTTTATTGTCATGAAACGTGTAAAAAAGTTTGTGACATACATACAAACAAATTAATAGATAGTTTATTGATGTTAAAATAATTGTGTAAAATAAAGGAAATAACTTTATTGAAAAAATCAATGTTTTAGAAGTAGAAAATTTAAATTGCAGTCTGCATTCTCTGTATTAAAGAGAAAAATGTTTGAATCTCAGATTGTTTTAAGCATTTTGAATCATTTATATGTCTGTAAAAGGCAAGGTTGGAATCTCAGATTGTTTTTGAGAAGTGCAGTCTTTCATTTGTATAAGGCCTAAAAAAAATATAGTTGTGTTTAGGGTAACCCAACCCTACCTAATTTTGAGTGCCTACCCTAAATTTTTTATAACCTTTCTTCAACAAGCACTGTTAAAGTCAAGGTGACTCCAGTATACAACCTAACTAAAAAAATTAATGTAAAAAAAAAATTTCCCTACCTAACTTTTTTCAGTGTGTTACCTTAAACACATGTATTTTTTTATTTGGCCTAATGTAAAAAATGAACTACAATATGTATACAGTGTATGTATATCATAAATTTTCATTTAAAGAAGGAAATGTTTCATTTTTTTGAAGTTCAATAAACATTAAGGTCCTGGTGAAATTTGCAAGGTTTTGATATTGATTTTTTTTTTCAGCCAAAGATCTCAAGTTTTTGAGACCATGGGAGAATGACTACGATTCAGAAGACAGACGAAAATATTCTATTGGTTTGCAGAATGACAACAGAAAAAGGAGAGGAAATTTACCCAAAGAAGCTGTCCGTGTTCTAAAAGGATGGTTGTATGAACATAGATACAATGCTTATCCATCAGACCAAGAGAAGGTTTATTTATCCAATGCAACAAATTTAACAGTTCTTCAAGTATGTAATTGGTTCATTAATGCAAGACGAAGAATCCTCCCAGAAATGATCAAGAAAGATGGTCAGGATCCGTTACAGTATACCATCACAAGAAAACATAAACAATCTCTGCTAGACTGTGTTACCTTCTCATCGGATCAAGGCCAAGGCCACTCACCAAATCATCATTCACAAGATAGCATTTCAGGATCTCCTGCCAGGGTACCATCTGAAACCGATGGCTATGTTTCAGACTTTGAAGCCTCATCCAGTGACTTTTTCTCAGAATCTGAATCATCTGATCAGGGTGACATTCCAGCTGCAAAATTGCCAAGGCTGAGTTATGCACCGGTACAAAGACATAATCATTATGATGACAATTTATGGCAGACAAGTCCAGTCGATTTGTCCACCAATAAATCAAAGAATAATAGAACAAGTTCAGACTTCAATTCATTTTTCTTGTTGGTAGATGTAGCCATTAGTCAGATGGAGAAAAAAGATGAGTCCTCTGGATCAGAATCGTCAACAGTTTCAAATTCATCAGTGTGATACATGTATATCAGATGGAAAAAAGTTTTAAATTCTTACATGTATGTAAAACTCGTTAAGTTTGAAGGAGAGTTTTTCCATAACATTTTAACTAAATGTGTTTCCACAATGAACCATTTCTTGTGTTTTTGTTTTATGACTCTTTTTTTTTTCTATTTTTCTAAGTGACATTTACCAGTTTAATATTACAAGGACACCACAAGACATTTAAACTTTATACAGGTAATATTTACCTATGCTGTCAAAGGTAATCCTTTGATAAACATGTTTTCCCGCTCATATATTTTAACAGAACTTGTGTATTGTTATTATGATTCGCTTGTTATGATTGGTTACTGAGAGTTCATAACCTGTTACCTTTGACAAAGAGGAAGGTAGTGAATCGTCGTTATATGATATAGATTTTACAAGGGAGTTAGTTATTACACATGTAGTGTTATGATGGAAATTAAATAATATTTACTGTTGGACATTTTAAAGCATGTATATGAAGTCTGTAAATTTTACTATGTTAAATACCTCTGAATATAGAAAACAATTAAATATTTAAAACGATTTTTGTGTGCTTAATAATGCATGTACTGCTATTGAAATTGATATCATTTTGTGAATGGTGACTAAGATGTCACAAAAAAAAACAACAGAAGGCTGGAAAACCAAACAAATACATATGGTATTACATGTACTTGGAATGAGTTAAAGGTGTCTATGTAGATAAATTGTTTTCAAAGCTGAGGCAGATGTAGATTTTTGATAGAGGGAATACATGTTCTTGGATATCAGCAGTGATTGATTTATATGAATAACTGTCACTTCCACAATTGACCTGCAGGTTTATATGTATTCATTGCAAGCCCTTTCAGAAAGTTGCATTCTATAAAGTTAGAAAAGTCCAGGTCTAATCCGGACAGTGGGGGGAGGGGGGGTTTGGTTGAGGATAATATTCATAAATAGTTGAAAATTTCAGGCAGACTCCGGAATTAAATCTTGGTTTGGGTTGAGGTATCTGGCACCTGTCCAATTCAGGACCCTTTATTTGCAGTTGAGTTTCTTTTCTACTTTCGTTAAAATAGTTGTTTCACACTACCTCTTTGCATTATTACAATTTGTAATGTCAAATATTTACATTATCCTGCTCTATTTAAAAATCCAAGAATGTTATTTGGTGTAATGTTATTTCTTTATGTACATGTATGTGTTTAATTAGAGTTAATGATATACCAGTATAGCCCAAAAATGTGCTGTGAACTAATTTCAATCTTAAACAGCCAATATTTGTTCAAAACAGATTCCTCAATTATCACTGTGTATCTAAATTAATTACATACATATATATTAAACAGGGAACTATTTCATCGAATCACATTCCCCAGATTTTCAAATATTCAGCATATTAATTTAACTACATCTATATCCAATTAGTATGAATTGGAGAGATAAGCTGGCTTGTACAAAATCTGTGGGTCAATAAAATATTTACTCCAGTATTTTGGGACATTCAGTGAACCCAGCATGGATTCCCTGGTGTACACATTTATTTATTTCATATTACCTTGCGTGTGCCATATCCTTTCATTTTCAAAAACTGGTTGGAATGGTAGTCTTTTTGCTAACCTGGCCTAAAAGGAAATGTGAGCTATTGGCATCTCCCGTCCGGCATAATGATCTCAGAAACCACTGGGCCAATTGGGACCAAACTTTGGTGGAATGATCATTTGGTTGCCCCCCTTTCGAAATAGTGTCCGGCATCACCGGCATGGCTTCTGTTACTAAAAATAGAGAAAAGGGATGAATTTTAAAAACACCTGTGAAACTACATGGCAAATTGGAACCAGACTTGGCAGTAACAGTCCTTACGAGTTTCACTTTCAGAATTGTGTCTGGTGAACCAGACTGTTAATCAAGGTGGCCGTCACAACACAACTTAGTGCAACATATAACCATATTGGAAAATTCATTTATTAATCTTCATGTCTGAAACCCCTGAGCCAATTATAACTAGACTTGGTAGCAATGGTCCTCTTTCAGATTTGTGTCAACCTGGATAGACGTCACAGCCGAACTTAATTTAACATAGGGCCCTGTGGGAAAATTCATTGAAAAAATCTTGTCTGAAACCACTTAACCAATTAGAACCAGACTTGGCAGAAACGGTTCTCTTTCAGAATTGTGTCTGATGACCCCGACTTGGCAGCAATGGTCCTCTTTCAGAATTGGGTCTGATGACCCCGACTTTCAACCAAGATGGTCGCCACAGCTGACCTTAGTTTAACATAGACCTTGTGAGAAAATTCATTTAAAAATCCTTGTCTGAAACAACTGAACAAATTAGAACTAGACTTGGTAACCATGTTCCCTAGATAATGCTCTTTCAGAATTGTGTCCGATGACCCGGACTGTCAACCAAGTTGTCCACCACAGCCGAAATTGAATGCAAACAACAGTTCCGTATTAAATTCCAGTGGGGTTTTCCCTAAATATTATGTCATAGGTATGGAATTCCCTCTAAAAGTTCTAGATATTGATTTCTGATTGTTTTTTTGGTTTCATTATTTAAATTAGAGTCGGCTTTATTTTACGTTTTAAAAAATGCATGAAATGTAAAAAAGTATTATTTTTATTAATGGGAGACTACTCTAAAAACATCCGAAAATAGGGTAGGTGAAAATATACTAAGTTCTCTAAATTACGCAGGAATCCTTGCTAGGATGCTGTAAGGTTGGTCTGTTTTTGAAATATTTGAAGGGGGAGGCCTATTTTTTGTCAATTATTTTTCTATAATGGTAAGAATTCGAAAAGGATTTCATTAAAACTAGATATGGACATTGCCCCCCCTTTTTTTCTGCCCTGATATATGGATGAGTATAGCTCCACATTTTTTAGATTTGACAAACAGCGGTGTTGGCATACAACTTGAAACTGTTGCGCTGTCTGTAAGACACAAATGATGCCCCCGCCAGACACACCTCCATTATGTGTAAGAACATCCTACAAAATATTAAAGCTGTATCTTTCAGATATGTGTCCGATGACCCGGACTGTTCACCAAGGTGGCCGCCACAGCCGAACTTAATTGAACATAAGACCCGATAGGAAAATTCATTTAAAAATCCATGTCTTAAACCATTGAGCCAATTAGAACCAGACTTGGCAGTAATGGTACTTAGTCGGTCCTCTTTCAGAAATGTGTCCGATGACCACGACTGTCAACCAAGATGGCCACCACAGCTGAACTTAATTTAACATAAGACCGTATGGAAAAATTCATTTAAAAATCTTCTTAATTGAAACCACTGAGTCAATTAGAACTAGACTTAGTAGAAATGTTCCTCTTTCGAGAATTGTGTTCGAAGACCCAGACAGTGGACCAAGAATCTTGCCACAGCCGAACTTAGTTGAACACAGAACAGTATGGGAAAATTCATTGAAAAATCTTGTCTGAAACCACTTGACCAATTTGAACCTAAATTGGCAGCAACGGTCCTTAGATTGTTCTCTTTTAGGGACGGGATCAAAAGTTCAATGTAGGATAAAAAACTTAATTCAAATAGTTAGGGGGTGGTGGGTAAAAATCGCTGGAAGTTTTGTTATCCTACTTTGATTTTAGGATTGAAAAATACGGATTCAAGTGATGTCCAAGTCAATATACAGAACAAACATACATTGTTGAGGAAAAACAGGACCCATTACACAAAAAGTATACCCTCAAAGCATATGCCCATATTGGTCAATCAATTTTTCCCAAATTAAGTTAAGAGGGGGTGGGGGGGGGGGGTCTGTGAAAAATTTATGTGAATTAAGTTTTTTATCCTACATTGAACTTTTGATCTTGTCCCTTAGAATTATATCCGATAATCCCAACAATCAGTTAAGATGACCACCACGCCCAAACTGAGTTTAATATAGGAAAACCAACCAAATTGACTGCTCACCTTAAATTTTAGCCCTGCTCAAGGTGGACAAGTTAAATACAGGTCAGCGATATAGGCTCTTTAAAGCCTCTGGTTTTTAAATTAATAACGTTTGCTCAACTTGCAATAATCTTGAAAACAAGAAAATCGCATGTACTCTGCACGCGAAACAATTTCGGTTTCTGAATGAAAAAAGTCAGGAATGTTTGTATCGGCAGGTACCTATTGTTCCAGCGAGTAACTTGGAGGAACCCAAAAATACCTCCAAAAAATAGGTCGACTACATTTTTTCGTATTACGTGTACCTTATGCAAACTATTTTTCTAAAATTACCGCTCTTTAACTATTTTTTTTAACACTACTACGAAACTTCGACCATTTTGCAAAATGTTAAGTTATAACATTTAAAAAGTTAAAAAACTGCTGGGTATAGATGACTTGTTTTGCCCGATCAAAAACTGCAATCTTGGATAACGAAGAGGAAACTGAGAATTTTGAGAGGAAGTTATTTAAAATGGTTACAGAAAGCAAAACTTCGGTTTTTCTCGACAGGAAATAGTCTTAAAATTTGATGATGGATTAATTATTGTTTAACGTCCAGTGGAAATCATTTAATGCATATCAGGACGAGAAGATGTTGATATGATATGAATGAGCTCTGCGATGTAACAGTCCGAGCCGACCAGTCCTTTAAATTGCTCTCTTTCCTAAATGCCTCGTGCTTGGCGGAGAAGCAGCAAATACCAATTTTAATGTCTTTGGTTTGACCCGGCCGGGGATCTAACCGTGACTTTCCGAGGAGAGCACGAGACTACCGATGCGGTTTTCTTGAACTTCGAGAAGCATCGGTACATATATTGTACCGATTAGGAGAAACTTCTTTAGAATGGTCGTTCATTTGTATGGTCTGTCCTCAAAAGTCCAGAAGCTACGAACAAAAACATAAACCATGATTTTTTTAAATGAGAGTTGTCATGCATGTACATGTATCCATGTCCTAGATATCTCGAAACTAGATATCTCCCATGTGGTAACAAAGATCCAACTGTACCTGCAATGAAACCTAATTCTGGGCTGCTACAATTCATAGCTAGGGAACAAAATCACTGTCAGTGACCAACATTTTTTGCACAAATGATTTTCTAAACGTTTTTTGTGGTAAGTTCAGTGCTTAAAAAGCTAAGTAAAATTTCGTTGTTGAAAAACTAAGAATGAAGGTCCACTTCTGAGCAACTGAGAGTCGGAAAGAATATCAATGTTCATATTTTCATGAAAGGTTGGGTTATTTTGAAATATGGAATATGGCAATTTAATATACCATAGACAATTAATGGAGAGAACTCGGCATAAAAAACATCAAACCCTGACACTTTAACTATAAAATATACATGCTCCAAGTCAGGAACCATTACATTAGTGCATTTCACAATTATTTTATGTTTTTTTGAGCAAAAAAAGGTCTAAAAATTTTTTCGCCTCCCTCCGCTCGGATATGCGAATTATCAGGTGCGGGTCCAGGTGAGGGCGTAATGGGCGTACGCCCCCCTTTTCAAAAAAAAAATAAATAAAATAAAATAAAAACTATCGTAATCTGCTTATATTGTATGGAATATGGCAATTTAATATACCATAGACAATTAATGGAGAGAACTCGGCATAAAAAATATCAAACCCTGACACTTTAACTATAAAATATACATGCTCCAAGTCAGGAACCGTTACATTAGTGCATTTCACAATTATTTTATGTTTTTTAGCAAAAAAAAGGTCCAAAAATTTTTTCGCCTCCCTCCGCTCGGCGAAAGTTTTATTATACGCCCCTCCTTTCAAATATCATTGAAACGCCCCTGATTATCACAAGTTATGAGAAGTTGTGAATCGGTTCGCAAACCGAATTAAATGTCAAAGAATATACTGCGATAATGCCTTGATTTTCATAATAGTTCAAGTCACATCAGAATTTATTGTTTAACTTATATAATTCGTTAATTTTAGAAGATATCTAATATTTTTTTTATTGCTGAGATATCTCATGAAGAAGGTCTATGTACACATAAGATATGATATGTATCGTCTTTACTTATTAGATATCTCGGATCTTATTTAAAAAAATTCAAGTATTGAAAATTTAACAGCACGGAGTTATCTCCCATTACCAAGATGTCTGCGCCCATATGATATAATTTGTGACCAAATTTGAGACATGAAATTAATCCTGTTCTTAACATGCGGGGTTTTCTCAATGATAATAGGGTATTCTATCTTTTTAAGAAGTTTCATTTCACCCAAAAAGATGTTGAGTGGTTATTCTGTCTCTCACGAATCACTGATAAAAACGTCCATGGGAAGTCCAGCTCAAAGTAACTTTTTTGACTTTATTGAAACGGTTTCAGGCCACTCATTCGAGAATGTTGTAATCATGTTAGTTGATGCTTTAAGGGTCGACTTTATCAATGATGATAAAATGACATTTGTAGAAAGTAAACTAAAAACAGGTGCAGCCTCTGCATATATTGCCAAAGTTCAACCACCGACTGTTACATTACCCAGGATAAAGGTAATTATTTTTTTAAAGTCATTTTAGTATTTTAAAGAATACCCTAGGTTCAAGAACAATTTAACTTTTCAGGGATATTGCAGGGTAAATCACAATAAACAATGACAAAAGACTTGCTATTTAAAGCAATTGACCACTTTCCAATTTGATTGTATTACCTCTCCTAATTTCTATCTCTGAATATGCCCTTGTTTATGTTAATTGGACCATGTAATAAGTATGCTGAATTTTACCTGTGTGGCACCGTTAAAGTCCACAATTCCTCTAAAGTCCATAACGCCGCTAAAGTCCACAAACTTTCTGCTAAAGTCCACAAAATGACCTCCGCTAAAGTCCACAAAAAAACGCCGTTAAAGTCCACAAGAACAAGTTCCGCTAAAGTCCACAAAAAAAACACCATTAAAGTCCACACATTTTTTTGATGTTGCTGTTGAAAGACATGCCAATACAACAAATTCGACAAAGAATGTATGAAGAAGATTTTTTAGATTTAATTAAATTGTTACTTAACATAAGCATAGGAAGATTGGGTCATGGTGATGTATCATGCCCTCCCCTCCAGCTATTTTTTTTCGACTTAATATAGGTTGCCAACATAACAAAAAAAAAGCTAAAATTTTGACTTAAGATGGCACGGAATAGATAGTTAGAAGTTATCTATATAAAAAATAACTTCCAATTAGAATTTTGTAAACAGTATTGCCTCGGAAAAATTAAAAGGGGTGAACAGTAACATCATCTTGACCCAATGTACCTGCAACAGGTGTAAATCAGAGATGTAGACTGAGTGTGAATGAGACAATTCTAGATCAAATACTTTTGTATTGATTATTGCTATCGGAATAATGTCCTGAGGAATCTGTATATTGAACGTATTATAACAAGACTTAACACACTTAATGTTTTGCATGTGTTAGACTTAGTGTTTATTATTGAATTTCAAACAGATTTTACTTCAAGCATTTCAACAAATTAACATTTCAATTATCAATTTGCATGAAGTCAAGGTTAGATAAATCTTTTCAGACAGATATGGAGGCCGCACAAAATTAATTCCATACATCAAATTAAGTAAACTTCTTGTTTAAAGTATCTCAGAAGCAAGCACCATCACGAAAAAAAAACCTGTGACAAATTAAAAAGGTCAAGGAAAGATGACACCGTCCAGGCAGACAGTCATGCATACCATGTATACATGACTTTACTACCACTTATATACATCTTCGGATTTCAAATGTTTGGCTTTGAGCGTTCCTTATGAAGGTAAATCCAGAAAAGCGCTTCGGACGCAAGAAATTATTAAACGTGTTGTTTTCAATTTTTTTTTATAGTATCTGAGAAATTCTCCAAACTATATATTAAAAAAGAAATAATTTTATGAACAACTGACACACGACAAACGGACAAATAAGCATTACAAATACTTTGTCTTGACTGACTATGACGTATTTACACTAAATCCATTGGATGTTGGATGTTTACGGATTGATAATTTAATCTCAAATGCATGTTTTTTTTATTAGTTGGTAGTTGTTAGTGGCTTTGGACTAGCTGTCAGTTAACTGCGAGTTCGGATCTCTCTGATCTGTACCCAACGACCTTTTGTTGTTGGGATGTACAAATACCCGGCCATGTCCACTTGCAATGTATTTTCGTCCATCTGATGAGTTAAGCGTTTTTCAACTGATTTTTATAGTTCGTTCTCATGTTGTTCTGTTATACCACTGTCCCAGATTGGTGTAGGGTTAGGATCCCGCCACATTCTGTATGTATGTGCCTGTCCCAAGCCTGTAATTCAGTGGTTGTCGTTTGTTTACCTGTTTCATATTTGTTTTTTTTCGTCCATTTTTTGTACATGAATAAGGCTGTTAGTTTTCTCGTTTGAATTGTTTTACATCGTCATTTCGGGGCGTTTGGTATCTGACTATGCGGTATGGGTTTGTGCATTGTTGAAGGCCGTACTGTGGCCTATAGTTGTTAATTCCTTTGTCATTATGGTCTCTTGTGGAGAGTTGTCTCATTGGCAATTATACCACATCTCCTTTAGGTTATAATTACAAATATACCATACACCAAATATAATTCACTATCCTTAAAGTAAGGACATGTATCTAAAACACAGCAAACTATAGGTATTGGGGACAGGACATTTTTTTTGGTCCTCCCTCTTTTCCAAAATCTGTTATCTGCAGCGGTCACTGATATATTATATAGAGCTCTATACACATGGTTAATGTCCAAGGACACCTGCCGTGCAGACAAATAGAAGTATGCGATCAACCAGTTTGAAATATAATTCACTAACAAGTATGCCATACACCAAATAAAATAAAGTACATGCATACTTATAGTATCTAAACACACAGATCAAATCATAGAGGTATATATCATATATCAGTGACCGCTGCGGATAGTAAACTTGGAATTGATAGCAAATAGCAAATACAAGTTATTTCTAGTACAGTTAAATGTATGTCGAATTATATTATACATTGAAACACGAAATAATTGAAATTAATGGAAAAAATAACAGATTTTTGAAAAAAACGAAAACTTCCATTTGTTGGAGAGCTAAAACAAATGTCCTGTCCCCATGTACCAAATCAGTTGAATTTAACATTGATCAATGCAATAAACCATGAACAAGCCAAGTAAGATGACATCTTCAAGACAAATATTTAGACCTTACAAGTTCTCCTTTTTCTTCAAGTAACCGAAGAACAGACGAAACAAGAACAAGTTAACATTAACCAATGAACCATGAAAATGAGATCAAAGTCAGAATATTTTTGGAAAGGGTCTAGGCGTGACTTTTGAATATAGACCTTGAAAACGTGAAAGAACTTGCAGCGGGTTTAATTTGTGATTTGCGAAATATATATTTTCCATGATTTTGCAAATTTGCTTAATATACTGTGATAATTACGGGATCTCACAAACGCAGTTTGATAGTATCGTGAACGCATTTTTCATCATTTTCCCGGCCCTTTTTCCGGAATCAAAGCAAGTCTTCACAGCATTTCGATTATAGTTCTACTATTCCAAACATGCAGTATTTTGCAACTTATCAACGACAAATATGTGGATTCGAATATGGTAAGTGTTTCTGATATAAATCTTACAAAACTAAAACATGAATCTGCAAGAAATTTTTCTCTGATACAACATACAATTGAAACCAAGCGACGGGTCGTCTTTCATCTAAATGAGAGAAAAAAGGGGGAGGGCAATTATAATAGAAAAGGCACAGGCACATGTGGAGTCGAACCCTCTTTTCATCTTTTTGTTCTATTTAAGGAATGACTGTAATAAAAAAATATCAAGGGCTGTGTTTTAATCAAACTAACAACTTTAAATTGTTTTCACAGTACCCTACAACATATACAAATATCATGGTTGAAATAAAACCTTTAATTCTATTACTCCTCATTGGTAAAAAACAATGAAGAGCATCCACACATTTTTTTTTTCAAATCGTCTTCAACACATTCTCAAACAAATATCTATTTCTTGTAGCAAACCAAACAAACATACAAACCAATCAGTGAACGAAATCTGCTTAGCACCACAAAATATTCTGCAATTGTGGAATTTTAAAATTTATTATCATTGTGATTTCAAACGTGAACATTATGGTTTGAAGTCTATCTTTGAGGCTTATGGACCGTTTTTGCTGCTGGGAAGCATGACAGAAACTGAATGGGTTTCGATCTTATGTTTATAGATACATAAAAAATAAAAATCATATGATTGCATTGCTACATGAATATTTCGGTCATCAAAATAATTTTTTTACCATTAATAGCATGATTAGTTTGCATTTTGTTCACTTTAATCTTTTTAAGGCCCTGACTACTGGAAGTATTCCAGGATTTGTAGATGTAGTCCTTAATTTTGGTTCATCAGCACTAATAGATGATAATGTTATGAGTCAAATGAAACGTCGTGGGAAAAGGATGGTTTTTTATGGGGATGACACTTGGCTTAATTTATTTCCAGACCATTTTGTCAGATTGTTATCTGCAGCGGTCACTGATATATTATATAGAGCTCTATACACATGGTTAATGTCCAAGGACACCTGCCGTGCAGACAAATAGAAGTATGCGATCAACCAGTTTGAAATATAATTCACTAACAAGTATGCCATACACCAAATAAAATAAAGTACATGCATACTTATAGTATCTAAACACACAGATCAAATCATAGAGGTATATATCATATATCAGTGACCGCTGCGGATAGTAAACTTGGAATTGATAGCAAATAGCAAATACAAGTTATTTCTAGTACAGTTAAATGTATGTCGAATTATATTATACATTGAAACACGAAATAATTGAAATTAATGGAAAAAATAACAGATTTTTGAAAAAAACGAAAACTTCCATTTGTTGGAGAGCTAAAACAAATGTCCTGTCCCCATGTACCAAATCAGTTGAATTTAACATTGATCAATGCAATAAACCATGAACAAGCCAAGTAAGATGACATCTTCAAGACAAATATTTAGACCTTACAAGTTCTCCTTTTTCTTCAAGTAACCGAAGAACAGACGAAACAAGAACAAGTTAACATTAACCAATGAACCATGAAAATGAGATCAAAGTCAGAATATTTTTGGAAAGGGTCTAGGCGTGACTTTTGAATATAGACCTTGAAAACGTGAAAGAACTTGCAGCGGGTTTAATTTGTGATTTGCGAAATATATATTTTCCATGATTTTGCAAATTTGCTTAATATACTGTGATAATTACGGGATCTCACAAACGCAGTTTGATAGTATCGTGAACGCATTTTTCATCATTTTCCCGGCCCTTTTTCCGGAATCAAAGCAAGTCTTCACAGCATTTCGATTATAGTTCTACTATTCCAAACATGCAGTATTTTGCAACTTATCAACGACAAATATGTGGATTCGAATATGGTAAGTGTTTCTGATATAAATCTTACAAAACTAAAACATGAATCTGCAAGAAATTTTTCTCTGATACAACATACAATTGAAACCAAGCGACGGGTCGTCTTTCATCTAAATGAGAGAAAAAAGGGGGAGGGCAATTATAATAGAAAAGGCACAGGCACATGTGGAGTCGAACCCTCTTTTCATCTTTTTGTTCTATTTAAGGAATGACTGTAATAAAAAAATATCAAGGGCTGTGTTTTAATCAAACTAACAACTTTAAATTGTTTTCACAGTACCCTACAACATATACAAATATCATGGTTGAAATAAAACCTTTAATTCTATTACTCCTCATTGGTAAAAAACAATGAAGAGCATCCACACATTTTTTTTTTCAAATCGTCTTCAACACATTCTCAAACAAATATCTATTTCTTGTAGCAAACCAAACAAACATACAAACCAATCAGTGAACGAAATCTGCTTAGCACCACAAAATATTCTGCAATTGTGGAATTTTAAAATTTATTATCATTGTGATTTCAAACGTGAACATTATGGTTTGAAGTCTATCTTTGAGGCTTATGGACCGTTTTTGCTGCTGGGAAGCATGACAGAAACTGAATGGGTTTCGATCTTATGTTTATAGATAGAACCAGATAACTTTTCATAAATGGTAGTTTATACAAAAATTATTCATAGTGGATTGAAAAACAAGTTTGCTACTTATATTAATTCCTTTCCACTTTGCGGGTGCGAGTGCTGCCTTGTAGTGACATTAGACTGCTCTTTTTCAAAATCATAAATGTTGATTCACAAAAATTCACAATACATGATAGATCAAATTATGAGGATCAAAATCTTCTGCAGATACATGTAATCTTCATTTATTAAATATATAAATCAGATCGATAAGAAAAAACTGCCAAGAACAAAAGTCCATGCTTTTTACTATAATACCGGGATAAAAAGAAAAGGAATTATTTTTTCAATAACAAAGAAAAGAGCTGTGTGGACTTTAACAGCTTTTTTTTGTGGACTTTAGCGGAGGTCATTTTGTGGACTTTAGCGGAAAGTTTGTGGACTTTAGCGGCGTTATGGACTTTAGCGGAAATTTGTTGTGGACTTTAGCGGTGTTGTGGACTTTAGAGGAATTGTGGACTTTAACGGTGCCACAACCTGTAACACTCTGTAAAATCTCATATTACACAATTGAGGTAATATGAAGATTCCCATAGGTAATTAATCCCATGCAGGTGAATTGGTAAAATATTGTTTACTGTGTGAATACACAGAAGATTTGAGTATATTATAGATTTAAATACATTTTTCCAAGAGTTTATTGATATATAAACTACACCAATTCATTCACAAACAAACTTTTATGTAATGTTTGAGTTAATTCTGAGAATTCTTTATAAACTAACTATCTGATCATTTACTTTGAATATATAACTTAAAGTTTGATTCCATACAATCCATTTATTTATGCCACACAGACTTTAAAGTAAATATGGAATCAATATGAAATGCATATAGATCATTAGAAAAACAGACATAAGTTGTTATTTAGTTGTTCAAATAGAAGAAATTCGAGGATCTGACACTTCCTAGCCCTTCCCCAAATAAAAATCATATGATTGCATTGCTACATGAATATTTCGGTCATCAAAATAATTTTTTTACCATTAATAGCATGATTAGTTTGCATTTTGTTCACTTTAATCTTTTTAAGGCCCTGACTACTGGAAGTATTCCAGGATTTGTAGATGTAGTCCTTAATTTTGGTTCATCAGCACTAATAGATGATAATGTTATGAGTCAAATGAAACGTCGTGGGAAAAGGATGGTTTTTTATGGGGATGACACTTGGCTTAATTTATTTCCAGACCATTTTGTCAGATTTGATGGAACAACATCATTCTTTGTAACAGACTACACAGAGGTATATAGAATTGAGAAAAATATACATAGAAAGATTCTTTAAATAATTTGAAGATTTGCTGTTTATCTTGTATTGTACAAAGACTCACCAAAGAAAGAGGGTACCTGCAAGTAGCATTAAACTGGCATGTTTACCAGGGGTTGCGCTGGCATTCAAAAACTTGTCGCCAAAGCATCATTTTTGTCGCCAGTTTCAAGATTTGTTCGCCAAGTCACCCTCCCCTCCCCCTTTTGGAAGAATTCTGCCATACATGATTGTTCTTTTATTCATTACTATTTGAAATAACATGTCCTGAAAATTATTTTTGATGTAAACTTTACACGTTTGTTTTAGGGAAGTTTCATGGATCGTTGCAACAAAAACAGTATTTGATTGTATTAAATGTGATGTAGTAATCAATTCACATGTGAATGAATATAAGCATATGATTGCCTTTTTCAGAAATCATAATTTCTGATGACTGGAATTAAAAATGTTAAAGTAATTGACATAAACATCTTTTTCAGTATATATTTTTATGCCCAGCCCCCAAATGTGGATGGGGCATATAGAGTTTCCCTTGTCCATTCGTTGGAACTATGTGATTAAGTTTTGCATTTAGGTTCATCTCTTTGGAACTAAACATATTGTATCAATGAAACTTCATCAGTGGATGTGCCTTGGGTTGTAATGAGCAGTCATACAACAATTGGGTCGTTATGACCTACATTTTATGCTTGAGCAACTCTGGTTAAGTTTTGCCTTTAGGTTAATTTCTTTGGAACTAAGCATAGTGTATCAAAGAAACTTCATACTTGATGTGCATTTGGTAGTACTGAGCAGTCATACAATAATTGGGTCATTATGACTTACATTTTATGCTTGAGTGACTCTGGTTAAGTTTTGCATTTAGGTTCATTTCTTTGGAACAAAGCATAGTGTATCAACAAAACTTCATCAGTGGATGTGCCTTGGATAGTACTGAGCATTCATACATGATGACCTACATTTTAGCAGGGCATCTGTGTTTTACAGAGACAATTTTTAGTTCTTATTTCTTTATTCTTTGGGGTAAGAAGTATCTTTTAATGTGGTATCGATTTTTGGTGGAATTTTAAACTATTTTCTGTGAAAGGAAAAATGTGGGTTAAATTATTGCATTCTTGGTTATTTTTTAAATTTCATTTTCACCAATGAAGTTTGTTAATCCCAAAGGGAAATTTATGACAACTGTACCTATTAAGCAGACCCTTATCTGACTGAGAAATTTTTAGGTGGATAATAATGTGACTCGGCATATCGACCAAGAATTAACAGACACAGACTTTGATCTCATGGTTCTACATTATCTTGGATTGGACCATATTGGTCATATAGCAGGACCCTTTAGTCCACTTATTGGTCCAAAATTACAGGAAATGGATGATATAGTCAAACAGATTTACCAAGAACTGAGTAAGGTATCAGTAATGTGTTTATATATTTTAAAAATGAAATTTTAACGAAGAATAAGGATTTTAAAATTGGCCTTTTGCCTCTGTAGAAAAGAATACATGCTGCATTATTTAAGTTAGATAGGAATGAATTGAGTTATGTTGCAGAATTTATATATAATGACTGCACAATTAAGTTTTATATTAAGCTGCAAGGATTTAGGTAAAATTTGGCTAATGAATCTTTATATATATGTTGCAGTTTTTCTTTCAGTACACAATGTTTGACATCTTATGAATAGGAATCTTGGTGTTGTACAGAACAGCATGGATTTTTAGTTTGCATCATTAGTGTAATCTTATGTATTTCATTAAGAATATATTTGGCATAGTTTGATTTCATTTAATATTTTTATTTTTCCTCAGAACACAGGTAAAAGTCTTGTGATTTTGTGTGGTGATCATGGTATGAGCGATCAAGGTGGTCATGGTGGAGCTACAGATAGTGAAATCCGGGTACCAGTTATCTTCTTAAAAACTGTTCCTCAGAAAAAGGAGGAAGGTAAATGGTAAAAAAAACCAGTAAAATTTGTTTTACATACATTTAAAACTTTAGCGGTTGACTTCACTTTAGTTTGATAATTTTGCCTTTGCTGTCATCACATTGCATCTGTTGTCACCCATTCCTCATTTATCCATTAATCCATGAACTTTAACATTTGAACCTTCTGTTACTAGCATGTGCAATTCTGATTAGATATTTTAAAGTAAATGATATGAACATTTTACATTAAAATGGGTTTTTTTTTTATTAATGGGGTTGTAAATTTGTTTAAAATATTGGATATGATTGCTAATAAATTTGAACCATAAACATTTTTTTTCATGTACTGAGGATAAAAGTTTGGAAAACTGATAGTGTTTTGAAACTGTCAGTATTGTTTTCAGTCGTGTTTAAGTATTGGTTCAAAATTGTGATAATTATGTTAGCAAGTTTCTATCCTCAGTGGTCTTGTGGTAGGGTGTGGAAGGTTGTAGGTTCGATTCCCAGCCAGGTCAAACCAAAGAATTTAAAATTGATATTTGCTTTCAAAGTATTTAGTTTCTGTATTGGCAAGACAAACTCAGATTCACGATTCATACAAGCACAATAGTTTCACAAATTATCCTTGCCTTCAGCACTTTCTATTCATTTAGGGACTTTAAATCATTTTAATGTGAAGTGTTAATATCTTTATTGTCACAATAAACAAAATTCGGAACTAATTGTATGACAGAACAATCAAATGCTTACATTGACATTTTCCTTCTTCTATTTACTTGGCAAAGTAGTTCCTATTGAGGAACAAATAAAATTTAGTTTTACATGGACTTATTTGTCAAAATTAAGAAATACTATGATAATTCAAATAGAAAAGTCTGATCTTTTATAAAATATTAGGGACAGCTCATGGGCAATGTTAATGAATTTAAATTCCTTGGCTGTGTTATTATACCCACCGCAAACATAGTTTGGGGGTGTATATAGGAATCAGCATGTCTGTCTGTTTGTCCAGAATTATTTTGTACCTGCAGTTTCTGAAACATGCCTAATCAGAGGTTAATGAAACTTTGCATACTGTTAGATCCTAGTACGTAGATGTGCACATGCGAAGTATGTCCTGGTCCAATCCCTTTTTCCATAATTTTATACCCTTTTGGACTTAGAAATTCTGTCTATCCCCCAATTTTTCTTTGTACCTGCAGTTTCTCAAACATGCCTTATCAGAGGTCAATGAAACTTTGCATACTGTTAGATCCTAGTACATAAATGTGTGCATGCAAAGTATGTCCTGGTCCAATACGTTTTCCCATAATTTTATACCCTTTTGGACTTAGAAATTCTGTCTATCCCCCAATTTTTCTTTGTACCTGCAGTTTCTCAAACATGCCTTATCAGAGGCTAATTAACCTTTGCATACTGTTAGATCCCAGTTTGAAAAATATGATGATTTGTACTATTTTGATTCAACACCTGAAGATATAGAAACAGTGGTTTATTTTATATTTCAGTCATTAGAACTGAGCAAGCGAGGCTGAAAACTTTTCATATCATGTATTTGTCCGTTTCATTTGTGATGTGATGTATTTGTATTGCTTTAACCTACTGGGTTTTATGTTTGCAATAAAGTTTGAATTGGATTGAATTTGAATTATTAGGAGAAAGTTTATATACTGGTATAACATTAAAAAGTGGTCAAGAGAATGAAAGGTTAAACTTTTTATTCATCTGCAGTGCATAATATCATGGCAGAAGATAGAGTGATATATGATTACAAATGGACATGAATCTGCTACAGAGATTGACTCCAGTTATCAAGTTATACAAATTTATAGAATGCTAAAAATATGAATTCTGTGGACTGCTGCTTTGGTTAAGGAGTCAGAGTCATCAAGACATGAAAAGCGTATACTTATGAAAAACTTTACATCGTTAAAACTATCGACTCTTACTAAAATTTCTGTATGTTATTTTCTGCCCATTGTAGGTAGAACTATTCAAGAAATAGAACAGATAGATTTAGCTCCAACATTATCAGTCCTATTGGGTGTACCTATACCTAAGAATAACCTTGGTACAGTTATAACAGATGTATTATCTGATTTTGATCTACAACAGAAATTATTGGTATTGATGATGAATGGTTTACAAGTAGCAGAAGTGTTAAAATACAACTCTGTAGATTATGATGATGGTATGTATATATATATATATATTTGAAGGTTTGATTAAAATTAGACTCTCTCCCATTTCTTTATGTACCCTTTTTACAATTATGAACACCCAATCTGTAAAATCTATTTATAATGAATACATCTTTCCTCTGATTGCAGATACATGTATGTAATCAGTGATTTTTCTACTTTTTTTCAAAGGTACCTGTGTCTTTCCATTTGGGAAAATTATCGAAATAATTAGCAAATTGGGAAATATGTAAAACAATTATGTTTCACATTTACAACACAAGTTTTCTTTTTCTCTGTCCCTTAAATATGTCCACAAGTTTGTCTTTATCAGTGTCTGATAATGTTTTATTCAAATGACAAATTTTCTTTAAAATCTTCTATGATGATTGGTTTCTCATGTTTTATTTTTTTCTGACGGAGGAGGTACTATGTCTTTTTTTCTACTTAGTCGTTTTTCATTAATATCTCGGGGCTTCGGTGGCCGAGTGGTCTAGGTAGTTCGTCATGACTACTAATGATCACTAGCCTGTCAACACCGAGATTGTGAGTTTGAATCTCACCTGTGGCGGGGTGTGTTCGACTCTTAATTGACAACGATTCCAAATTTTCCTACTGAAGGTCGGTGGTTCTCTCTGGCTACTCAGGCTTCCTCCACCAATAAAAACTGGCCCCCGCAAAATAGCCAAATGTGCTGAAAACAGGGTAAAACCCCAACTAAACAAACAAACAAACATTAATATCTCAAATATTTCATTAAGATGAAAGTAAAATAATATATCTATACATTTTGTTTCCAATTCGTACTGAATTATTATCTTTTCACTGCTTAAATGCCTCAAATATTTTACACGAACGTATTTTAAATTTATCGAGTGCAATTTGTTGATTTTGTTGTAAAGTATGACAATACTACAAACAAATGTGACTTGCTGATTATATACCAGTGTCGTTTCTAAAAGTATGAACCATGTTGACTTTTGGGATATATCGTAATTTGAAATGTGCAGAATTGTAATAATCTCAGTACTTTTTTATCGAGAAATCAGTTTAAGTTGCCGAGATGTGGGACACGCAATGCAGTCGTTCCAATTGAACCAAAGATTTGTGTTCCATTATTGGTCCATACCACACTGGTTCTTTAGAAATGACGTACCGGACGAAGAATTAGTGAAAGTTGGTACGCACCGGTACATACCCCAAATGGAAAGCACCCCTGTTGTGATTCGATAATTGTCATTTAGACGCTTCGAAGTAACAAACGACACATGTAATTTATCCGTACCTTGGGACATTCGGAACAACATCAACCTTTCTGTACTTGGTTAAGTAAAGGGGGAGAATGTTCCGATTGACTTGAGGCTCTCAATGGGTATTTAATCGTAGTATTTATGATGAACTTTGCCTGTCATATCGGAGAATATTTGATGCAAGAATTTTGGGGGAAATTTTGGGAAAATTATTGCCTTTTTGCCATTGGGAAACAGCTGATTTTTGGCTCTAATTCATATGTAGAAAAATCACTGGTAATGCTAACCTGTGTATGATAGTATAACAATTATTATTTTAGTACCTATAAGTATATAAAGTTGGTGATTTTCTGTAAATTCTGGTATAAAATTGGTGCATCTTATCTGAAGATCTATGATATTTTGTGTATACTGATATTACATGTATCCTTTAGGGTACATGTATTCACACACCTGTTATTATACAGCTTATCACCTGTCTGATAAGGCAATAAAGTCAAAACTAATAATCTGTATGGTTACAAATATTAAAATTATCCTTGTATCTGTAGATGCGTTATCTTTAATAGACATCTTGATTACAATTTGAAATTATCATTAGATTGATATAAAATTTGCACTATAAAGGAAATTACAAAAAGGTTCAATTTAGTAATACACTCAAAGCTTGAAAAATATATAAAGCTCCAGTTAAAATAGGCAATATGGTAATGAAAGTTCTTTTGAAGGAATTAATTGTTCTGAAAAAAAGACCAACTCACTCATTGCCTGACATCTGAAATACTTTATTATCAAATTAACAACTTCATTAAATGTCCAAAATGTCTATGCACATCTAACACTTATCAACAGTTGTAGAACATACACTACAGACAAAGCTATCTACAAAAGAGTAAACTACACATTATTCAATGTTAAAAAACATTCCACTTTCTTGCTTTCAAAGTAAACACGGTATCAGAAATAGTTTGATGTGTAACAATTTTACCACTATTATTTTTTTTTTTTTTCGTTTTTGCCTATATGATTGATTCTAACAGAAAATAATGCATCATACTAAAAAACTAATACATGTAGTTGGGTGGGTGGACATGTATTTAAAATTGTTACAAACTGCTGATACACAGGCTGGTAGACAAAAGAATTAATTATTTAAATGAGACCAACTCACTCACTACCCGAATGACATCTGAAGTACTTCATGAAAATTTTTGTGAGTGAGTTGGCTGAGTTTAAACACATGAATTTTGAAGAAAACAAGTTTTATTACTTATAATTAAAAAAATCTTTACGGAATAATTTTAAATTTCAGTTTGTAAACTGTTTCTTCGGTTCATTGATGTTGACCAGTGGAAATTGGCTTACAATGAATATTGGAATTATATTGTTCAAAACTACTGTGTGTCCCTCATGAACTTTTTGAAGGAAACAGACTAGATTTTAATTTCAACAATTACATTTCAGATAAAGGTTACCAGCTATTTACAAGAACCAAGAATGCTTTTCTGACATGGTTAAATGGAAAAACATCAGCTTCCATACCAGCTGATCAGGGTCAGAGGTTAAAGAAACAGTTTGAGGAATCAATTAAACTGATGTCTTCGAAGGTCTCCTCTACGATGACACAATACGACATTTATGGATTGTCTGTTTCTATTGTTATATTATGGCTGGTAAGACTTAATAGGATTGACCTTATCTTTGGTAGCTCAGTAAATCATAAATTTGTTTGTTGAAAAGGAACATAAAATAAATAATTAAAAACTTGTAAGCAGATAGTTTCTTATATAAAAAGTTAAAATGGGATATGGTGGATAAATACTGTAATAACCCTAATTATTGGACGGCCTAATTATTGGACACTTTTGAAAATTCAAGGAAAATTGAATTTTTTGATAACTCTATTTTTTCGACGATTTCAAAATTGTCAAAGTTACGATTGTTGTTCTCAGGTGGTGACAGTCAGTAATTTTAACTTCTTTCAGTCCTCATTGAGTGTTTATTTCGTCTTTCTAAACAATTTAAACTATCTATCTTCATAAATTTTATTGAAGCAAGATCGATTTTTAAGTGAATTTTATTAAATTTTTCCTACCTTGAAGTTTACTTTTGAAAAGAAATCCGAAACTAGTTCAGAACAGAATTGCATATTCGTGTTTCTTAGAGAAATTAATTTAAAAAATTTGAAATGAAATGAATAATGTTTTTACAAAACAGATTCTCTTATCATTGTTTATAAGACATTTAAATGTAATAGTTATAATATGTTCTAAAAAGACGATTAGACTACAAACGTAACATGTGTTGTAGAAATCATTTGTGAGATGCTCCAAATCCAGATCGTAAAAATAATTTGTGAGATGTCTACATATTAGTCAACAACATGGCGGGTCGTTTGAAGTTTGCTACTGTTTTCGTCTTCAACATTCAATTAATTTAATTTGAAGGTACAAAAAGATAAATCACGAAAGCAAAATCAAATAACAATACCGCAAGTATGAACCATTATTTTGATTGCATATTCTTAAAGTACATTGACCAGGTCGATCATATGATGTCAAAAAATGACAACGATGTGGATGGAAATACGAAAACTCTATTTTATTCGAAATTTTCCAATTTTCCTAAAAAATAGGTGTATTTTAGTGTCCAATAATTAGAGTAATTACGGTACCTTCTTACATATGACAAATTTTAAACAAAGGAACTTTTTGTTGTAATGTTGTCCAAGATTTAGAAAAATATCACCCCTGACTGCAATTCCAAGATAACCTCCATTACATTTTATCTGCCATTTGTTTTCTGTAGAACAATTAGAAGGTGAAATAAATATTGACAAAAAATAATTCAGTTTTGTAAGATTTTCACTCTCAAGATATAAAAACATAGCTTTATCATACAGTTATAATTTTCATCAAGTGAGAAATATTTTTTGTATACATGTATAACATCTGAAGTTATCTTTTTTTCATATTTTAATCTACTAAATACTTTGTGCTTTTAGATAATTATCATATGGTAAACTATGTGAAATTAAACTATGTGAAAATAAAAGGATAATTAAAATTTACACGAGGTTTATGTCATTTTTCGTATTCTGTATTGTATTTATTACATTTTACAGTTGCAAACTGGTAGGTTCTATATCTCCAGGCACTAAGTCATAAACATTGATGTAAAATTACTACAAAAAAAAACAGATGGCATTGACACTTGTAAAATATTTTGCCTTGTATTATCTTGTATAATACCAGATCGTACATGTTGTTGAAAGGTCATATTATATTGTCTCATCAAAATTTCACCTAAATTTTAGTCCCCTACTGGCAACACCGAAGGAGACTATAGGTTTGCACTCAGTTCGTCAGTGAAACTAGTTATACAGACTTTTTTCCCAAACCCTTTAAGCAGCCGATCATGTTTTTGGTATGTGAGCTTATAAGGATGAGCTGCAGATCAAGTTTGAGTTTTACAATAATTGGGTAATTTTTGTTAGGGTTATTGGCCTTGGAAATAAAAAATATTGCCAAAATATTAGTTTTAAGGTCTCTTTTGCAAATCCTTTTACCGGCTGATCATATTTTTGGTATCTGAGCTTATAATGATGAGCTATAGATCAATTTTGGGTTTCATGCAGATTAGATAATTATTGTTAGAGTTGTTGCCCTTGGAAATAGAAATTTGTGAGAGTTATTGCCAAAATATTAGTTTTCTGGACTTGTTTTGCATTTACAAGCTGATCATAGTTTTTGTATGTAAGCTTATAATGATGAGCTACAGATCAAATTTGACTTTCACGCTGATTGGATAATTAATGTGAGAGTAATTCCCCTTGGAAATAGGAATTTTCAAAATAAGCAGGGGACATTGTATTGCTCAGCAATACTCTTAGAAGTCTTGTTTAAATAAAATACTATGGTAAGATATAGACCCTTCTTCAGGGATTTTAGGCTTATAAATATATGTATACATTATTCCTAATGGCCTTGCTAAAATATATATTGTATTTATTAATTTCAAGATAATAATGAGGCTTTTTTAATTTTGAAACAATATACTTATCCCAGTAGATTTCTATTTTGAAGTCTATAAAGAAGCTGTGTTTTTGGATTTTGATCCAGATATTTTCCTGTCTACCAATATTTTTGTAATAATGAAAATTTAATTCTTTTTTACTTTTACTGTATAAGCCCAATATTAATAGATAAAAATGGTCAAATTTTACCCCTACTGCTTGCAATGTCTCCTTATATTTCAATACTTTATGTTTTTTGTGTATAAAATTTTGTTGTTGTCGAAAAATAACTTTGATGAAGGCCTCATTGTGGTTAGAGATTTAGAATATTAAAAGAGCCATTTCTTTTTAGAATTTATTTTCCAACCCTAGCATATCATCATTTTCATTCAGTCTTTATATTTCCATAGCTGCATGTAATACACTAATAGCTACTGTAACATCAATAAATATCAATCTAATTAAAATAAGTTCTCCACACTTGCTCTTTATTTTCATTCAGTTATATGTCACGCGTGGGAGATCTAACTAGGGTCCAATTTGCAGAACTTTGACCAACCAATCAGCATCTAGAAAGTCATTTACAATTAACCAATCAACAAGACTCTCTCATACAATCATCGGCATCATTTAAGTTTTTGTTTGAAGATTTTTTTTTTTTGTACCCACTCTCCCATTGCCAAAATTTCAATGTTTATGAACGAGAATCCACGCAATATACAACTGTTTGTTCTCATACACATTTTTTGCAGTGTTAATAATTCACCTGAGGTGAATTCGTTGGTAGACTTAAAAACAATAACTTTTAATGATTCAGATTATGAAATAAAAATCGCATGGAGATTGCCATATTTGTTATTTTACATTCAGAATTACTCTAGATGCTACAATAACTTCTATGCCAGTTCAATACCCTAAGATTTTATAGCTGCATCTCTGATTGGCTATAGCAAATTTGACCGTAGACATGACACCTCAAGTGGCTGTAGTTAGATCTCCCACGCGCGACATATAAACAACTGAACGAAAATAAGGAGCAAGTGCAGAGAACTAAATTTTATTAGATTGAATAAATATCTTCTTTTTTTACAGATATTGGTTTCCTTACTACTCAGTTTGACATACAAGGAAGACAAGACAGAAATGATTTCATGGCAGATTTTTGTTATCTTTTTTGTGATTGGTACATTCAGTCACATGGTTATTTGCACAAGTAATACATTCCACAGTGACCTACTTTGTGATTCAAGTACTTTGTCAGTGGTAGTCCAGTTGAGCATGGTGGCAATGTTTGCATTCTGGGTGTCTTCTTTGACCTTTGCTATTTTCCACAGATCTTTAAATTCAGTGTTTAATTTAGTTGATGAGGTAATTTAACATGCATTTTCTAAGATACAGGGATGACTGAAAAGACATATGAACCATTTATGTAATCACTTGGTATCATTTGTATGTCCTTCAGACATCTGTCTATTCATTTTTCACATTTAGCCTTATCCTATTAACCAGTTACAATAAGGCCAAATGAAAAAGATTCATCACAGCTGCAAAAGCTTATTGATATTCCGTAGTGGTCGTGTATGTATATAAAAAAATCCTCTGAAAATACATGGAACTTAATATGACATATCTATTGAGAGCTCTTAGTGACATTCCATATATTAAAACAATTTATATTATACACAGATGATAAATTGTTTCATGAACAGGTTCAGGTGTACTTACGCATGCCTCATCACTCTTTCATTTATTCCACTATATGCCTAAAACTTCCAATTAACGATAATAACAAGAGAAAGAAACAGGGGAGATGTATGTTTTTGTGTCAAAATCAGACTTTAATAACTTCTTTTGATAGCAAAGAAACAATATACAGATAATTAATATGAAAATGAAAATATAGTAAATGCCTCAATTAGACAACATCTCATTAAATGATACACTTTTTATAGCTGTATAATATTAAGGTCATTTCCAATAATTAGCCATGTTTATTTTAAACTGTTTATCCTTTATAATGTTGATGTACAATTACAGGTCATAACTAAGAGAGGAAGTATTTCTATTCTTCTAACCACTGGAACAGTTATACATACTCTGAGTCTGTTGTCCAGTAGTTTTGTAGAAGAGGAACACCAGACATGGTATTTCTTTGTAGTCACAGTGCATGTTCTAATTCTAAAATGTATGATGGACCAGATTCTCAATTTTAAAAATGGAAAAAACTTTAAAACTGCTGAATGTGGATACAACATGAAATGTGAACTGAATGATGATGATTTGAATTTGCTGAATGAACACCAACTACAGATAAACTATCAAATACAAGATCGTAAGGAAAGATCTGTAAAATCAAGAATGGTTAATGGAAAAAATAATCTCAAAGAAAGTAGTTTTACAGAACCAGTAGTGAAAAGATATGTGCCAACATGGGTGAATGTTGCCATGGTGATGGTAGTACTGGTTATATGTCGTGTAATGAGAAGTTGGAACCAGACAGGAAATAAATGGTTAAATATTCCAGACATTGGTGATTGGCTTATCAGGTTCAGTAGTAGATTATCTAAAACATTTTAAACTAAGTATGCGAGTTTGTAGAGAGGGATTTATGACATTCTGGACAAAGGTAGAAACACTTTCTGTAAAAACATTTATCATGATTGCAAAAGAATTCACTGAAGCATTAAATTAAAACATAGCACTGTATAAGAGATATCAAAACAGTTCAAAATTGAGTGTATAATTCAGGTCCTTGATCAAAGAATATATATTATTTAGCATGAAACACATATAGTCCATTTTCATCATACTGCCAAATAATATTTTCTATGCTCTAAAGTGTTTGAATAAGTTTTTAAATCATGTTACAAAAGTAATATTTTCCATATTATTTTTGCAGACCAGAGAACACTGAGCTGTTTTCAGTATTGGTAGCTACATCTTTAGTCATTGTATTTCTGTGTAAGAGGACATATATGAACCTTCTACAACAAACCCTTTATTGCAGTGGCCTGATATGTGTATATCTACAGAAGTCTGCCAACGGAGGTTTGGTTCATATTTTAACAGTACATGAAAAGTAAGTCTTTGTTCATTTCACAGTACACAGCTGTTTGATCTATTAAACTTTAAAATTAGCTTAATAAATGTGATTAAAGAGATGCTGTGCTTGGGTCATTCCATTCCAATATTAACTGTAGGATATTTTGAAATCTTATGTCAGAAGAAATAGTACATTGCAAACTACTGAACCCCAATCAATCAGATCTAGAAATATATTTACGAGGAAATTCTTGCAAGCTTTATTCTGTTATGACATAAACTTTAAGATATTTTGCATTTAAAAACTTATATAACATTACGAAAAAAAACATGCCTTTTTGTATAAAACAGAAGAGACATATTTTGCAATTATTTCTAAATTACATCTTCAACCCAAAAGTATGTGAGGAAATCCCCATTATCCAATAGCCTAAAGTGGCCAAGTGGTCTAGGTAGTACATCATAACTAGTAATGACCAGCAGCCTATCAAGTTGTGAGTCTGATTCCATCTTGTGGTGAGGAGTATTCAACTCCACTCCTAACTGACAAGGATAACCAGTTCTTACATGTATATTACCTGCTTCAAATGCTTTCTGTCTACATCCGTGTTAAAATTGGATATAGGTTCCAATGTCACAGACGTCAGACGGCATGTTTGGCAACGTCATAGTAAAGTTTCCAACAAACTTTAACAACATCATAGTATAGCTTGCGTTGTGTAATGGAGTCTTCGTGTCTGAATATCTATGTTGCAGTGTTTCAAAATGTCGTAGAAACTGTCGGACTAGAATAAAAATAATTCACAGTGGCTTCAATATATAATGATTTTACCACGGATATGCCCTTTATGCTGATATTTTACCACTTGCTGTCACTTGTGGCAGAAAATTTGACATAAAGGGCCTACCTGTGGTAAAATAATTATATTTTGAAGCCACCATGAATTATTTCTCAGTTTTACTGCCATAGGTTGTGGTTTTCACAAAGGTAGTTAGCTTCCTCTGCCAATAAAAACTGGCTGCCATGATACAGCCCGTTATGCTGAAAGTGGCATAAATCCCCATTAAACCAAACCATACCTCATTACTGAAATATATTTTATTTGTATAGATATGTAATCTAAATAATTGCTGTAAGGATCAATTACACATAAATGAGTCACAAATATTCATTTCTTTTATAAATGTAAAATTGCATATTAAGAGTACATCGATCATAGCATAATTTTAGTATGTTAATATTTCAGAGGTGGATGTTTAGAAGGACAGATGGTTTACATGGTTATATTTCTCTATACTCTTATATCTATATACAACATGTACAAAGATACTTCTCTTAGTGCCAAATATATTCTATTGTTCCATCTACAAACTGCATTTACGTTACTGATACTGGTATTATCCAGACCACACAATATTATCTTAATTAGTATGGTGATCATACTGGAGTTTATAACACAAAGATATATGTGGCCTTCATTAAAACAACTTTTTATAACAGAATGGGTATTATACTTTCTTTGGATGGGTCAGGCAGCTTTTTTTTATCAGGTAAGTAGACAAACGTTATACATTTGGTAGTGCTATGTTCTATGTAACGATACATTCACAAGATACACTTTTTTCAAATTATTAAAATCAATTTTAAACCATAAGAGAGGACTACCAGTATATATAAAATGAAATATGAAATTTAATAATATGAATGTGACATATTTCAAAAGGTGAATTTGAATCAGATTAAAATTTTTGTACCGAATACAGCTGGACATGGTTTATTAGTAATAATACATGTATAGCACTGTTGAATCCTTGCCAAAGATGAAATTACTCTGACATTTAAGAATGACAATATTATTCTACACGCCATTATATTTATCTGTAGTGAACAAATCGTGGAAGTCCAGACAGTGTCTTATGTTGTAGAACCAAAAAAATCTACACCAAAATTATTTTGGAACTACTCCAGTTAGAGATGAAAAAGAAATGAACTTCCTACATAACATTATTAATTCTGAATTAATTGAACTTCTTCAAAAAACACCTTTTCTCATTTTGATTGGTCTTTGACAAACAGTAATATATGGTTTTAGCTTATTTCTTGTAAAAATGGTTTTAACATCACATCAATTTCTTCAAGTCAATCTTATTGATACTTGACAGGTTTAATTTACCCTTACATACACTTTGTAATTTTGTATTAATAAAGTGGGAAAAAGAAACTTAACTGTCATGAGAATATCAAGTAATCACAACAAAGCACCCTGATTTAGATTCAAATGACCAAGTGAAACACAGTAGTTCATTTTATTTCACTAGGGAAATTCTAACAGTATTTCTACAATAGATGTATCTGCAGGATATGTTGGACTACATGATTATCAACCTGTAATAGTTGGATTCTTGTTAACGATAGCAACATATGGAGGACTTATTTTTTGGATGTTGTCTCTATTGAAATTCATGTTTTGGGAAGTATGTCATTGTGTGGATGATGATCGAGTTAAAATCAAAAGGTAAAAATAATATTACGTTTTAGTAATGATATAATGTTTTATTTTCATAGTTGAAAGATTTTGTCAGGAAATACTGGTGATTGTATTGTTATAGATGCTGTAGGACATCTAGAAAATTTCTTTATTTCTTTATCAATTTGATCCTCTCTGAACCTATCAAAAACTTAATCAACATGTGGTTGTCAACAATCTCAGTCGATGATTAGTTCAGACAAAAGGTCATAACCCTACGGAACAACTTTTACTTTGGGATTTCTCAATATCCTTTAATAACACCATAGCAACATATAAACAAAATTCAGTTTGCTCCTATTAACTATACTTGGACAGAGGACTTGGCCGTTAGATTTCAAGATTCTCTCAATACACCTGAAATTCAAACAAGAATTAGTAACTTTGATAATAATTGTCAATTATATTCAGATTGTGATATACCAGGGTTGATTATTGATTTTGAAAATATTATCATTTCTGCAGCTGGTAGGTCTCTTAAAAAGCCTAGAAGGAATGGTAGAAAAAATAGAAAATACAAAAAATGGTTTAATTTTGATTTACATAAAATGAGAAATAGAGTTAATTCAACTCCTATAGTTTTCAACCCAGAGCCATCAAACTTGGTAGAGTGTTTGTTTATATAATGGACATGTGCATCTTCTATTATGGATACATTTGAAACATTTTTGCGGAATTTCAGGATTATGAAACTTAGTCTGTTTTTAGCAACATTCTGTAAGGAGGGTACCTATTTGGTGTAATCAACTCCTACAGTTTCAATCCAGAGTCTTCAAACTTGGTAGAATTTTTGTATATGTATTGGATATGTGCACCTCCTATTATGGATACATATTGAACATTTTTGTGTAATTTCCAGATTGTGAAACTTAGTCAATTTTCAGCAACATTCTTTAAGGAGGGTACCTATTTTATGTGATCAACTCCTCCTACAGTTTTCAATCCAGAGTCTTCAAACTTGGTAGAATGTTTGTACATATTATATTAGGAACACTTTTGCAGAATTCCCAGTTGCTGTAACATTACATATTCTTATAGTCTTCATTTCATCAATTACAATTTACAAATTTCCACTCCTTATTGTTAATGTAACCCGGCCATTTGATTCTTTCACCCACTTTCAATGTTAACAATGCTAGAATTAAGTTGTTATAAAAATTTAAAATGTGAAACACTGCATCTCAAATTTTGTAAATTCGTACTGGGCATACATAAGAAAAGTGCTAACCATGCTTCTCTTTCAGAACTTGGAAGACACCCTTTACATTATGATATTGTTAAAAGTATGATTAAGTACTGTTACAGATTGGAAAACATGTCAACAGAGTTTCCTCTTCTACAGGATGTTTTTCAATGCTCTGAAGAACTTCATCTGTCTAACAAACCAACTTGGTATTCATCTGACAGTTGAAAAATTACTTAAAGTATTAAAAATTGATACTAATTTTATGATAAGTCGTTAAAAAACATATAGATGAGAAATATCTCAATGATTGGAAAAAATCTAACGATAATTTTAAAGATGGTAAACTTACAACTTATATTTTCTTAAAAAGTAATTTTACATTAGAAAAATATTTGATTTTGCTGAAGAAATTTGAATATAGAAAAGCATTCTGTAAGTTTCATGTATCTTCATATAGACTTTTGATAGAAACAGGTTGTTACAAAAAAAATTGTCAAAAATGAAAGAAAGTGTAAAAATTGTTCCATTGGGGAGGTTGAAGATGAATAACATTTTCTAATCAGGTGTGAAAAGTATACTAATTTGAGGAACGAACTATTTAAATTTATGCATAACTCAGTTGGCAAATTTTTACATATTAATATGCCATGAGTCTTTATATTTTAGACAATCATGGTTTATTTATTTATAGTGAATGTTTTCTGTCATGTAACTGCAGTTTTCCATAATTTTCTGTCAATCAAGTAGCTTCTTAGCTCTTCAATGTTTTTTGTTGCTCTGTTACTTATTGCCCCTTAAAGGGCCTGTTAATTGGTTAATAAACACTATCTTATCTTATTGCTCAAGTGTATGACATAATAATCAGGAGTGGAGGTACTACGAGCAGATTTTGGTTTATCTAATAAGAAAAAATTATTGATAATCATTAGAGACAGATTCTTGCATCGCTACTCGAATATTATCGAATTTCGATAATTTAACTATCCGATAATCCACTGGTATCGATGTAGGAATCAAGTATATATATGAATTAGTGAAATCTTATTAGAATCCTCACTTTATCAATATTTCATCGCGTATTTGAAAAGTAATTTGATTTTTTTTTCAGACTGAAGAATAATTTGATACATACTGTCCATATTCTGTGTTTGTCCAGGGCTTTACCACTAGCAGTGTATACAGTATTAGTAACATTTATGAGATATCATTTATTTGTATGGACAGTTTTTTCACCAAAACTTCTCTATGAAGGAATGTTAACAGTTGTTTTATCTGTGATATGTCTTGTTTTTTTGGGCACTTCATATTTATTATAAATATAAGTTGATTGTGTTTTTATCGTTATTGCCTCTGTAAAATTTCATTGTATACATATAAATCAGTCTGTCTGTGTCCTTTGTTCAGTCTTAATATAAATTCATGCAGTAACAGTTTTTTTGAGTGGGGGGGTATTATATTCTGCTTCATTGCTTTTTTAGCTCACCTGTCCTAAAAGGACGTGAGCTTTTGCTATCACTTGGCGTCCATCGTCCGTCCGTCGTAAACTTTTTCAAAGATCTTCTCCTCTGAAAACAGTGAACCAATTACAGTCATACATGGACTGAATGATCCTTAGGGTATCTAGAATAAAGTTTATGTTTATTTTATCGTCTGTCGAGAAACATGGCCACCATGGCTAAAAATAGAAAATAGGGGGTAAACTGCAGTTTTTGGCTTGTATCTCAAAAACATAAAGCATTTAGAGTAAAACTGACACAGGGTCAAAATGTTCACCAGGTCAAGATCTAAATGCCATGAAATGTTCAGACGAATCGGTCAACCCTTTGTTGGGTTATTGCCCCTGAATTGTTAATTTTAAGGAAATTTTGCAGTTTAAGGTTATTATTGTCTCGCCTGTGACGAAAAGTCACGGAGGCGATTTCTGGCGGCAGCGGCGTAAACTTTTTTAAAACTTTAATAACTTTGCACATGTTATACCTACAATTAAGATTTATGGTCCACAAGGTAGCTTATCGTATAAGGTTTGCCACAGTATACTTGTCTTGTGACCCTGACCTCATTTTCATGGTTCACTGACTTTATAAACATGAATTTAAAATCTTCCAAGTTTCGTGGTTAAATCCATTTCTCAGAAATTAATACCCAGACCCACCGTATTTGGTCAATAGATAGTTCTTGGTGGGTACATGTCAGTCTGACACCTGGCTTGGAACCTTGACTTCAATTTTGAGTGACTTGTAACTTTTTCATGGTTAAGTCCATTACTCAGAAACTGTAATACCTAGGCCAACCACATTCGGTCTATAGATAGTTCTTGGTGGGTACATGCTGGTCTCATACACCTGGCTTGGGACCTTGACCTCAATTTCATCTTTGAGTGACTTTGTCACTTTTTCATCTTAAGTCCATTTCTCAGCAACTGTAACAACTAGACCCACTGTATTTGGTCTATTGATAGTTCTTGGTGGGTTTATGCCAGTCTGACATGTGTCTTTGGACCTTGACCTCAATTTCATAGTTGAGTGACTCATCCAAGTTTCTTGATTAAGTCCTTTTTCCATCTGTGTTTGGTCTATAGATTAGTGGGTACATACAAGTCTGACTGTGACCTGTCTCTAGACTTTGACCTCAATTGCATGCTTGAGTGACTTTGTCACATTTTCGAGATTAGGTCCATTTCTCAGCAACTTTAATACCTAGACCCACCATATTTGGTCAAAAGATAGTTCTTTAGTGGATCCATGTCAGTGTGACACCTGCCTTTTGACCTTGGCCTCGATTTCTTTTAACGCATTTTCCTTTGACTTACAAAATGTCCGGCATCAGATAATCATTATTCTGTGTCCATGCATGTGCATACTCAGGTGAAACATGTAGTGTGTCCACTCTTGTCTTGAATATTATTATAGATAAAGACAAACTGTAAACAGATAAAAAGACAAAAAAAGATCTACAAATAAGTCAACATCAAAATTGTCAATTGACTCCTTATAGGAGTTTTTGCCCTTTAAAGACAATTTTTCCCATATTTTTCGTCATCTTTGTAAACTTTCAAAAATCTTCTCCTCTGAAACTACTGAATAAATTTCAGCAAAACTTAGGCTGAAAGTTTTCGGGTTATTGCCCCTGAATTGTTAATTTTAAGGAAATTTGGCAGTTTTAGGTTATTAAGATGAAATTATTATAGATAAGGACAAACTGTAAACAGCAAAAATTGTTCAGCAAAGTAAGATCTACAAATAACTCAACATGACCAAAATCGTCAATTGATCTCTTATGGGAGTTTTTGCCCTTGAAAGATTATTTACATGTAAACAGTAATTATCAATAAAAATAATGGTCTGACATATTGTCACAGATGTTATGAGCATAACTTGAAATAAATTAAATGGTAGCTGTACAACTAAAATGTAGGGTCTAGGTCATTGAAAAAATCCATAGCAACCAATGGAAAAGTCACTAGCAACCAGATATATTTGGTTCAGGACCCTACAGTTTACCTGTTCAAGTCAAAATGGAAAGTCAAGAGTCAATGCCATTGACAAAGTCTATAGCAAATGATGGAAAACTCCCTAGCAACCATGTATATTTGGGTTAAGGACCTTATAATTTAGCTGTACAAGTCAAAATGTTAGTCAAGAGTCAATGTCATTGAAAAAGTCAATAGCAACCGATGAAAAAGTCCCTAACAACCATATATATTTGGGTTCAGGATTCTATATTTTAGCTGTTCAAGTCAATATTTAGGCAAAAAATTTAACAGTATACATTAAATAGCAAAAATAATCATTGATGCAGGATCTACACAAAAAGTAATAGGGAAGCGATTCAAGCTCCTGGGAGCCTCTTGTTCCAAAGTTATGTCCCTTTTAATTAAATTTTCTCCAGTATCACCTCTGACTAGAGTTGTTAGATTTTATAAATTGTAAGATCGGAAACCGGACGAATCGGACCTTACTCGGCCCATATCAACGGACAACTCAGACCGTGTCATCGGACAACTCGGACCGTGAAGTAATAACACTGATAATGATGAACTTAATATTTTGAAGTGAGGTTGTGGATCGGGTAATAGGACAACTCTGACCGTGTGTAGTAACAACATTGATAATGATGACCTTAATACTTTGAATTGAACCACAAACTTTGACTTTTATACTTTTACCGGGTTATAGGACAACTCAGACCATTCGATGTAGAAATATATATAATGAAAGAATTTGTTACAACAGTAACACAACACGCACTCTTGACGAGGACGGATGGCTGAAGCACACTGTTTGCAGTCTACTGACATGTTGAGAAATTTATAATGTGGAATGACCAACTTTCGGTATTTTATTCCAAATTCTTTGCTTGGCCAAGCTACTCATGTATTCCTCACCAGTGTCACACTAGTGTTCATCTACTCAGTTAGAAACACATAAGCCAACAATTTTTCTTTGGTGATTTGTAAACACGCCATGCTCGAACGATTATTCACACATTTAAGGATGTTCGCTGCTCAGTTTAAAAATAGGACGCTTTTCATAACACTGATAAATATTGATAATGGATTAATAAAGGAACTAAAAGAGCGAAAAAAAAAATTATAGGTCCGTGTGCTTGTTTTCAAAATATAATATATTTTGAAAACAAGCACACGGACCTAAAATTTTTTTTCGTTCTTTTAGTTCCTTTATTAATCCATTATCAATATTTATCAGTGTTATGAAAAGCTTGTTATTTTCAAACTGAGCAGCGAACATCCTTAAATGTGTGAATAATCGTTCGAGCATGGCGTGTTTACAAATCACCAAAGAAAAATTGTTGGCTTATGTGTTTCTAACTGAGTAGATGAACACTAGTGTGACACTGGTGAGGAATACATGAGTAGCTTGGCCAAGCAAAGAATTTGGAATAAAATGCCGAAAGTTGGTCATTCCACATTATAAATTTCTCAACATATCAGTAGACTGCAAACAGTGTGCTTCAGCCATCTGTCCTCGTCAAGAGTCCGTGTTGTGTTACTGTTGTAACAAATTCTTTCATTATTTTAAGCAATTGGAAAATTTGGCGGGAAAAATATGCTCTCTTGATTTTAAATAGCTTTATCATTGACAAGTTTTCCTGCTAAAAATGTAAAATAAATCATAAATAGATAAAAAAAAAAAAAGTTATACAAGAACACGGGCCGAGTAGTCTGATTAGCAGACCCGACTACTGTCCATGTAGTCTTGTAATATGACAATCTGAATACAGGACGAGTTGTCCGATGAGAAGATTGAAATACGGGATGAGTTGTCCGATGACACAGTCCGAGTTGTCCGAGATAATACGGTCCGCGGGCAGATATGTCCGCTATTCTAAGATCCTGATACATAGATGTGCATAGATGCTCGAGTCTATTTGACTTTTTTCCCTAGCATTACAACCCCCTGAATTGTACATTTTATGCTTGAAAACTGAAGCTACCATCTTTGTTCCTATTAATACATCCAAGGACGTATAACTAACATATAATATACGTCCTTGATACATCCAATAACCATACATACTTTTTGAAAATGGAAGATCTACCAAGTAACACTAATTATCTCCCTTATATTTCATACATTTTTTGGTCAATTTCATAAAATATAAAAACACAATTTTGGAAAACTCAGAAGATAGTAGATTTAAGTAAATTCATTCAATAAAAGCATAAGTTTTAGCAAAGTGAAAATACTAGTGTGGTTACATTATAATATAAGTCCACAAATATAACAAAATAGAACACCTTTCGAACAATTCAATATATATTTATAGAAGGCTTGTTTGGACTATATTAATATAATTGTACCTTCATAGAATTAACTTATATCACGGGAAATATGTCCGGTGGACGTTGATTGTATGAATGTGCATGTATATATTTTTGAAAATATGACCTAATATTGGTCAACAAGGAAGACTGTATAATGTTTGATTTAATTCATTGGATAATACCTTGCAATGATCATTCATAAGTTTCACAAGACAAGAAGATGATCTTTGAAATGCATCTAGTCGAATAAAAGCTCATTTCAAACCTGACAGTCATGTTTGTTTGCAGATCAGTACAAAAGTCAGACAAAAATTATTTAGCTCCTCGTAAATATAACTTCCATCAAGTATGTTGTGTTCTTAAGAACAAGAATATAATGATGTTCTCATAAGATCCAATGTTAATTAAGTCTAGTTATGACAGCCGTAGAGGTTTTTCTAATCACAACCAAAGTAGAATAACTAGGATAGTTCATTGCAATGATAATTCATGACCAGTTTTAAATTAATGGGTAAAGTAGTTTTTAAGAAGTTCTTGGAAATTTGGCAGCCATCTTGTTAGCAGAATGGTACCATAGTAAAAAAAATTATTAAACTCCTCATAAGTACCACTTCTATTAACTCTGGTATCATTTTAATTGTTCCTCAGAATTTTAAGTACTTTCCCTCTTGGTTCAATGTTAACAGTGGCCATCTTCGATTTTTTAATGGCATCAAAGCAACAATACTTGTGTTGTACCTTGCAGTGATCATTCATGACAAGTTTCAAATCAAAAGGTCAAGTAGTTTCAGAGAAAATTCTCGAAATTTTACTAATCAAGAATTATTCGTGTCTTGTAAGGAAAATTTCAGCCAATATTGGTTAAATGGTGAAAGTGACTCTCAAGTTGACTAATGCCACGAGATGGTAATACATGTAGCTCATTCTGGCTACTGGGTAATAAATCGGTATTAAATGAAACTGCAAGTCTTATCCTGCTATTATCTCCCACTCAGTTTGCATTGTCCAAAGTCAGGGCCTCGGTGGCCAAGGGGTCTAGGTAGTTCGTCATGACTGCTACTGATCACTAGCCTGTCAACGCTGGGGTTGCGAGTTCGAATCTCACCTGTGGCGGGGTGTGTTCGACTTCGATCTTAATTGACACTGATTGCCAATTTTCCTACCGAAGGTCGGTGGTTCTCTCCCATATCCTGGTACTCCGGCTTCCTCAACCAATAAAAACTGGTCGCCGCGAAATGGCCAAAATGTTTTGAAACGGCGTTAAACCTAAACTAAACGAACATTGTCCAAAGTCCAAAAAAGGTAAATGACTAGTTGTATACACAAGGTATGGGTATTAAAAGAAGACTTGGAAAAGGACTCAGTGTCGCACTTGTAAAAATCAAATGACCATGAACTCAGTATAATATGTGATTGCCCAGATCATGTCCAACAAAACACTATTCTAAGACCGATGAATGACAAGTGTGCACAAATATTTGAACAACAGACTAGAACTCTAAATGTATAAGCTAACTATGACACTGATAAATTACATACACAAAAATGTAAACAAATATGAACAAAATATGCAAAACATCGAGGAAGGACTAATTGTACATACCAGACATGAAAAGGGCTGTAACTCTTGCAAAAAGCAACCAACCACGAAAAAGATAAGATATGCACACGATCAAACTATAAACTTCAGCCAAAAGATGCCTATTGCGTCTTACCCATTGTTTTGCTGTTAGAAATTGAATTTTGTATGATTATACTAATGAAATTTTAATCTAACATTTCACATATATCCTACAGCTAATAAAGTTTGTTTCTTATCAGGACACATATACCTATGAGAAACTGACTTTTCTTTCCACTAGTCAGAATATTCATCATTTGTTCAGGTCATAACGAGTGGTTTATTTTTCTAAGAGTCAATTGTGAACTTTTATTATTTTATTTTTGAAATTTTCCTGACAATTATACATTTTCAATTAAGCATTTTGTGTTAGTACCCAACAAAATAATATGAATCCATAATTTCTTGTAGGGACAAAATGAATTTAAAAACTATATTAGAATAGGTTTCATCACAAATATCTCTCTTGTCTTGGACACACTAAAGCACAGAAAAGGTTGTCAATAATTTATTGAAACATTTATCAGATATAGAAAACCATGTACATTAAATAAAACTATTTTGATCACCAAAACACATTATTCTTAACTAAATCCCTTATTGCAGAAATGGTTATACAGAAAAAGTCTACACTCTTATTAGAGGCACTTAATACCTAGAAGAAAACTAAAAGAAAACCATAAAAAATGGAACCTAATATGAAATATTTATATCTGGCATACATGTATATTGTCATATGCCAGGTTCATCTTCATCCAGTCGATTAACAAAAAAAGTTCAACATATGGAAAATCTATGAACTATGAAAACAATATCAAAAATCAATCCATACCCTTAATATATATCAAATTTACGTTTTAAATAATGAGACAGAAGTATATTATTACAACCTTCTTGCACAGTATGTCATGAAAAAAATTGCATCAAGGAAGGATATGAAAATTATTAATTTATGTCCAGTTAAGGCACAAACCATTCATCTTTGGGGGAGAGGGGGCGGGGGCATGGGTTTTCTTCTGAAAAAAAGTTTGATGTTAGATTTTTTGGGGAAAAAATAATATGATTCAAAAATAAAGTGAAAAAATTGTGGTTATAACTGAAAAATATTATTTTCAAGAAAAAGAGATTAAAAAATTAAGAAAAATAAGTTACAAAGTGTCAAAATATAAACACACTAAAATGGAACTTATCTATGTTTAATGGTCACAATTCCAAAATACAAATGGCTCTTTTGGGTATACTCAAATTTTTTATGCTGCACATAAAATATTTATGAAGTAATGCACGTTAATAAATTTATGATTTTTTTGTAAATTGTTTAATACAGGTCCATGTATGCTATATATATATATAAGTATCTACGAATCAAAGGTACCATATTTAATGTTCTTCGTTAGATCATGAAAAAACACACTTTGGAATGAGAATATTGTAAGTTTAAATGAGGTAAACGTATCAGTAAAGGTTCATTATGAAACAAGATTGCTACACGTAGCCATATGTCCCACGCCACAGAGAAAAGTCGAAGCCCCACAAGATATATGTATTATTGAAATCGTGGCATAGGATCAAGTACATGTGGTGACTAACAATCCTTCAAAATTTGAACAAATTCCAATCAGCGGTCTCAGAGGAGTTGCATCCACAAAGTGTAAAATGTTAAAAGTCCAAAAACTCCTGTAAAATTTGTCGATTCAAAGTGCGATAGGATCAAGTACATGTGGTGACTAACAATCCTGCAAAATTTGAACAAATCTGATCAGCGGTCTCGGAGGAGTTGAGTTCACAAAGTGTTCCTATAGTGTTGAATGCAGAAAAAGTTAAAGTCCCATAACTTCCATAAAATTTGTCGAATCAAAATCGTGTTGTGGTAGTATCAAATACAAAAGGTGACTAACAATCCTACAAAATTTGAACGAAATCTGATCAGCGGTTTCAGAGGAGTTGCATCCACAAAGTGTTCATATAGTGTCACATGCACAAAAACGTTAAAGTCCCATAACTCCCGTAAAATTTATTGAATCAAAATCAAGGTTCTTAGGATCAAGTACATGTGGTGACTAACAATCCTACAAAATTTGAACGAAATCTATCAGCTGTCTCAGAGGAGTTGCCTCCACAAAATGTTCCTATAGTGTCAAATACAGGAAAAAGTTAAAGTCCCATAACTCCCGTAAAATTTGTTGAATCAATATGGCGGTGCGATAGAATCAAGTACATACGGTGACTAGCAATCCTACAATATTTTAACAAAATCCTATCAGCGGTCTCGGAGGAGTTGCGTCCACAAAGTGTTCCTATAGTGTCACATAACAAAAACTTTAAAGTACCATAACTCCTGTAAAATTTGTCAAATCAAAATGGTGGTGCGATAGGATCAAGTACATATGGTGAATAACCATACAAAATTTAAATGAAATCTGATCAACGGTCTCAGAGGAGATGCGTCCACAACTAATTATGACGGACACCATTACTAAGTCCCTCCGTCACGTTGCGGCCGGGGACAATAAAACCGAATGAAACTATACAACACCTAATAAACAGTTGAATATGTTTTTTACATAATGGATTGAATTCTCCATATATGTGAAAATTGTGCATTTACAGAATTACCCTACCAGAAGGACTGGTAATGAATGCTACAAATGTACAATGTGGGTAAGTTTTGGACAAAGTTGACCTATACTACAGGTCAAAATATAAATAAACAAGAGGCTGTCAAATGACAGCAAACCGGATTTTCCTGCATGGAAATGATGTTTGCAAATCTGGATTCCCAAACAGGATGAAGTAAAGAAATATAATGAATTTTTGTAGGGTTTTGTAGGGTTCAGAAATGGAAAGGCAAAAATCAATCTTGACCTCCTATTTATAGTAAGTGATAAATATTGGAATTTTTGAGAGTATATAAGTACACACATGGTGAAAGTGAAAATCGTCAATATTGGAACGGTGAAAGTGGAAATCGTCAATATCGAACTTGACCTCCATTTTGTCATCAGTAACAACATATTAAAATTTGAAAAGCTTTGGCTGAACAGTTCATAAGTTACCACAGGGACACCACTAGGAAAGCCATTTTTCAATCTTTCAAGAACCATAACTCCTGAACGGTGAAAGTGAAAATCGTCAATTTCGAACTTGACCTCCATTTTGTCATCAGTAACAACATATTAAAATTTGAAAAGCTTTGGTTGAATAGTTCATAAGTTATCACACGGACACCACTGGAAAAGCCATTTTTCAATCTTTCAAGAACCATAACTCTTGAACGGTGAAAGTGAAAATCGTCAATATCGAACTTGACCTCCATTTTGTCATCAGTAACAACATATTAAAATTTGAAAAGCTTTGGTTGAACAGTTCATAAGTTATCACACAGACACCACTGGGAAAGCCATTTTTCAATCTTTCAAGAACCATAACTCCTGAACGGTGAGAGTGAAAATCGTCAATATCGAACTTGACCTCCATTTTGTCATCAGTAACAACATATTAAAATTTGAAAAGCTTTGGTTGAACAGTTCATAAGTTATCACACGGACACCACTGGAAAAGCCATTTTTCAATCTTTCAAGAACCATAACTCTTGAACGGTGAAAGTGAAAATCGTCAATATCGAACTTGACCTCCATTTTGTCATCAGTAACAACATATTAAAATTTGAAAAGCTTTGGTTGAACAGTTCATAAGTTATCACACGGACACCACTGGGAAAGCCATTTTTCAATCTTTCAAGAACCATAACTCCAGAACGGTGAAAGTGAAAATCGTCAATATCGAACTTGAACTCCATTTTGTCATCAGTAACAACATATTAAAATTTGAAAAGCTTTGGTTGAACAGTTCATAAGTTATCACACGGACACCACTGGAAAAGCCATTTTTCAATCTTTCAAGAACCATAACTCTTGAACGGTGAAAGTGAAAATCGTCAATATGGAACTTGACCTCCATTTTGTCATCAGTAACAACATATTAAAATTTGAAAAGCTTTGGTTGAACAGTTCATAAGTTATTGCACGGACACTGTTTGGCAGCCGCCCGTCCGCCCGCCTGTCCGCCCGCCCGTGCGCCCGCCCGCCCGCCCGCCCGCCCGCCGTACATCACCAATTTAATAACCGATATTTTCCTATGAAAATCCGGTTAATGAACAACCCATGACATCCACATATTGTTTTTAATAAATAATACACTGAAACAAAATAACAAGTTTTTAATGCCTTAACACAACTTAGTATTAAACAATTTCTCATTGTTATTTCTATACAAGAAATGAATAAAGTGCTCCGCTGGGCGCAGCTAGATACGACCGCAGATGTCGAACCCTGAATAGTTGGGGCAATTACGAACACAACATTCAAGCTTGATACAATACTGAATTTGGATTGTGAATAAATATTTGACACAGCATAGGTTTCTGTCACAGAATGAATGTTGTCTAAGAACTTAAAAATTTTTAATTTACCTATTCAAACCATATCAGTATTATTTGTTTTTATATATAAATCAGAAATAACCAATTTAAAATTTAAAATTGGGCACACATATCAATTTCTTGCTATTGCGCAATACTGTGCAATTGAAGATTTCTTGCTATTGTGCAATACTGTGCAATTGAAAATTTCTTCAAATATTTGACACATAATAGGTTTCTGACACAGAATAACTGAAATCAAAGAACTTAGAATTGGTCATATGATTTGAATTTATATTCAATGTTTTGCTTCTTGTGCAATACGATATGCTGTGGAGAATTGCCCCCCCCCCCCCCCCCCCCCCAAAAAAAAAATAATAATTTACCCCTTTTTTTAGCTTTTGTGCAATACACTATGAAGTTGCACATTGACCCCCCCTCCCAAAAAAAAACAAAAAACAATAAAGTTTATTGTAACCCCCCCTTTTTTTGCTAAAAAAAAATTGAAATTTTCTTTTTAATTTATGAAATATGAAATTAGAAAAAAATTACCCCCTCCCCAATTTCTCATTTACCCCCCCCCCCCCCCCTAAATTTTGTTTTCAACCCCCCACCCCCCATTTCTTTATACTTTGCAACCATAACAGCCCATTTAAATACACCATAACATATTAAAATAGATAAACTGTTATCACAGAGATATGTCTCGCCTTTTTGTAATTTTGATTATGCAAATGTTGAAATCATAATAGCAATACCTTAACATCTTACACAAGTTATGCAAATATTCAAAGTCAATGAACCATGACTGAGTTACATGGTTAAACAATCTCCATTTAAATGAGATGTGTGAATGCTAATACAACTGGATACCAAATACCATTGACTTATTATAAGTCGTTCCCAAACCTAAATACAAAAATTTTGTGGGAAAAATTTGGTTGATTATATAGGGAATCACTGATGCATGACTGGAGTGGGCCCCCCTTAGGTCGGTCAGCGCCCTCCCCCCCCCCCCCCCCCCCTAACAAAAAGTTCTGGATCCGCCACTGATAGCAATACTTTAACATGTAAGTTATGCAAATATTCAGTCAATGAATATGCACGAATTAGCATACCTATGTGTAGCTTTTCAACCCAACCTCATCATGGCCAGACAAAAATCTTTTTGCTTGGCTTTGTGTCCAATAAAATATAATTTTGTTTGTTTACTTATAGTTACTTATAGTTGATTTCCAGTGCAGGATCCCTCAAGGTTCCTCTTCACCAGACTCATAATATATGTAAAGTAAGCAAACCATTCAAAGTCAATAGACCATGACTGAGGGGGTGGAGCCAAATAATCTCCATGGCAATGAGATGTGGCAATGATAATACATCTGCATACCAATTATCATTGACCTACCACTAGTGGATCCCCATAAACTGACCTAATCACAAACTAATACATGTAAAGTAAGCAAACCATTCAAAGTCAATAGACCATGACTGAGGGGGTGCAGCCAAATAATCTCCATGGCAATGAGATGTAGCAATGGTAATACATCTGCATACCAATTATCATTGACCTACCACTAGTGGATCCCCATAAACTGACCTAATCACAAACTAATACATGTAAAGTAAGCAAACCATTCAAAGTCAATAGACCATGACTGAGGGGGCGGAGCCAAATAATCTCCATGGCAATGAGATGTGGCAATGGTAATACATCTGCATACCAATTATCATTGACCTACCACTAGTGGATCCCCATAAACTGACCTAATCACAAACTAATACATGTAAAGCAAACCATTCAAAGTCAATAGACCATGACTGAGGGGGTGGAGCCAAATAATTTCCATGGCAATGAGATGTAGCAATGGTAATACATCTGCATACCAATTATCATTGACCTACCACTAGTGGATCCCCATAAACTGACCTAATCACAAACTAATACATGTAAAGTAAGCAAACCATTCAAAGTCAATAGACCATGACTGAGGGGGTGGAGCCAAATAATCTCCATGGCAATGAGATGTGGCAATGGTAATACATCTGCATACCAATTACCATTGACCTACCACTAGTGGATCCCCATAAAACTGAGCTAATCACAAACTAATACATTGTTGACACCATCGCCGCCGCCGCCGCCGACGCCTGAAACAGCATACCTATGTCTCGCCTTTTGACTCCGTCAAGGCGAGACAAAAATGACATCATAGTCATGGATGGCAAATTTTAAGTATACATAATTTAAAAGCAGTTTAGATGAGATAAACAAAAAAGCTTCATCAGCACATTTTATATTGGCAAATTTCCAATGGAATTTGTTAATAATAAAGTTTTGATAACAGGGCACACATATCAATTTCTTGCTATTGCACAATACTGTGCAATTGAAAATTTCTTCAAATATTTGACACATAATAGGTTTCTGACACAGAATAACTGAAATAAAGAACTTAGAATTGATCATATGATTTGAATTTATATTCAATTTTTTGCTTCTTGTGCAATACAATATGCTGTGGAGAATTGCCCCCCCCCCCCCACCCCCCAAAAAAAAAATAATTTACCCCTTTTTTAGCTTTAATTTTGGACCCCGATTTGGACAAACTTGAAAACTGGGCCCATAATAAAAAAAACTAAGTACATGTTTAGATTCAGCATATCAAAGAACCCCAAGAATTCAATTTTTGTTAAAATGAAACTAAGTTTAATTTTGGACCCTTTGAACCTTAATGTAGACCAATTTGAAAACGGGACCAAAAATTAAGAATCTAAATGCACGGTTAGATTCGGCATATCAAAGAACCCCAATAGTTCAATTTTCGATGAAATCAAACAAAGTTTCATTTTGGACCCCGATTTGGACCAACTTGAAAACTGGGCCCATAATAAAAAAACTAAGTACATGTTTAGATTCAGCATATCAAAGAACCCCAAGAATTCAATTTTTGTTAAAATGAAACTAAGTTTAATTTTGGACCCTTTGGACCTTAATGTAGACCAATTTGAAAACGGGACCAAAAATTAAGAATCTAAAAGCACGGTTAGATTCGGCATATCAAAGAACCCCAATAGTTCAATTTTCGATGAAATCGAACAAAGTTTAATTTTGGACCCTTTTGGCCCCTAATTCCTAAACTGTTGGGACCAAAACTCCAAAAATCAATCCAAACCTTCCTTTTGTGGTCATAAACCTTGTGTTAAATTTCATAGATTTCTATTTACTTATACTAAAGTTATTGTGCAAAAACCAAGAAAAATGCTTATTTGGGCCCTTTTTTAGCCCCTAATTCCTAAACTGTTGGGACCAAAACTCCCAAAAACAATCCCAACCTTCCTTTTGTGGTCATAAACCTTGTGTTAAAATTTCATAGATTTCTATTTACTTATACTAGAGTTATTGTGTGAAAACCAAGAAAAATGCTTATTGGGCCCTTTTTTGGCCCCTGATTCTTAAACTGTTGGGACCAAAACTCCCAAAATCAATCCCAACCTTCCTTTTGTGGTCATAAACCTTGTGTTTAAATTTCATAGATTTCTATTAACTTATACTAAAGTTATAGTGCGAAAACCAAATGTCTTCGGACGACGCTGACGCCAACATCATACCAATATACGACCGCAAAAAATTTTGCGGTCGTATAAAAACCTTTCTATCAATTAAATATTAAACCAGAATTTCATAAAAGTTTCTGATAAAAAAAAATTTGGTAGCTGACCACCAAACGTGATATCTATAAAGTAAGAAATAATTCATGGTACCATATGTTTGTATTAGATTTTAACATAACATCATTGGAGCAAAATTTTATCCCAAGTGTTAGTGATGGGTAAAAGTTAAACAATAAACTGTTACCCATGGTAAAATCGAATACGAACATATTGCTGCCATGAATTTTTATATTCAAATATGGCAAAACAGAAATAATGTAAAGAAGTGGTACTGTAAGTGACAGTGACAGTGGTTTTTTATTTTGGAACTTCTGAAAAAGAAATATGAAACAAGTAGAAATGTAATCTAAATAAATTTGAAAACATTCAAAAAATTTCTTTGATTTTTATATTACATTTTGAAGTTTGAAAAATCCAAACAATTATAGCATTTTCCCATTCTGACAGTTCCTCTGTTGAGATTCAAAAGAATGGCATTGTAATTTTACTATGACGTCACTGTAAAATAGATAAAAAAAAGTTAAAATACTTTATTTGCAAAGCTTAATCAGCATGCCATATTAGATGTACCTTCTATAATAAAGAACAACAAATATCCTTTTTATCTATAAAAAGTCCTTTAAGTGGATTGATTGAAATAAAGGCAAATTAGTATCCTTATATGTTAAAAATACATGTGACATAATTTTATTATTCTGTATACTTTTCATACTAAAATAACAATAAAATCCCCTTAACATTGTTACTCCATGATTATGTAGTTTCTGCATATTCTTCAAGTGTATAAGCCTCTGAAACTGATAAAGATGATAATTTAACAACATATATGTCTCATGATGTAAACAAAACTGTTTTTAGAAATGTAGAATCCCCTTCTGCTGTAAATGGGTTGTGATATTTCTATCATTTAATTTGGATTTATTCAACATATAAGCTTCATTAATGAAAATTTTAAGGTTAATGCAATCCTCCTTCTTCTGAATTACAAAATTATGACCAAATACCTAGTAAAATACAAATATTACACACAATACTGCAGTTTATATAGATATAAATTGTTTTGGGAATCAATATTTTACTAAAAGTGTATACCTCAATATTATTGATTCTATGCTATATGCACATCTTTCTAAAGGTAATCATGAAATTTGGTAGTAATGAGTGCCTAGCATTCATAATACCTTCACTGGGTCGAATAAGTAAATTATGAAAAAATGTGTGAGTCTTCCAAGGAAGACGTGTGTTGCCTGCAGACGTCAATTTTTACAAAAAATACTAAAATTTTCTAAAAATGAAATATATTAAAGTTAATGCACAGAGAAAGTTTCATCAAATTGCTGTGAGCCATTATGGAGTATTTGAGGATAGAAGTTTTGAACCCCCCTTTTTTTTCAAAAATGTCAATTTTTACAACAAAAAAAATTTAATTTTTAAAAATGAAATATATATGCACACCTGTACATTAAGGTTAATGCACAGAGAAAGTTTCATCAAATTCCTTTGAGCGGTGATGGAGTAGTTGAGGATAGAAGTTTTTACCCCCCCCCCCCCCCCTTTTTTTCAAAAATGTTAATTTTTCGGAAAAAAAAGATTAAAATTTTCTAAAAATGAAATATATATACACTCCTGTGCATTAAGGTTAATGCACAGAGAAAGTTTAATCAAATTCCTTTGAGCAGTTATAGAGTAGTTGAGGATAGAAGTTTTGCCCCCCTCTTTTTTTGCAAAAATGTCAATTTTTACAAAAAAAATTTGAAGTTTTCTAAAAATGAAATATTTATGCACACCTTTGCATTAAGGTTAATGCACAGAGAAAGTTTCATCAAATTCCTTTGAGCGGTTATGGAGTAGTTGAGGATAGAAGTTTTGAATCCCCCCTTTTTTTTCAAAAATGTCAATTTTTACAAAAAAAAATTTTAAATTTTTAAAAATAAAATATATATGCACACCTGTGCATTAAGGTTAATGCACAGAGAAAGTTTCATCAAATTCCTTTGAGCGGTTTACAAGAAGTTGAGGATAGAAGAAAAGTGTGACGACGCAAGACGCAAGATGACAGATAGTGATCCCTATGTGTCGACCATGCGTTCCGCAGGCGACACAAAAATATGCATTCACGTATAGGTTCAAATCTTTGAAAATAGACAATAAGCCAAGGCAATTTTATGTAATTTATGTAAACATTTTATGCCAGCAAAATTAAGACATGTTACAATTACTGAAATGTTACATTCTATTACATTTTTAACATGAATAAAATTATTTAATTATTAAATTTCTAAATGTACAGAATATTTGAGAATGGAATGACCTTCAGAATAGACCTCTTCATTGCCTCAGTATTAGAAATTGGTATTTATGTTAATCTAAACTTTTTACTCCTTTCACCAACATTGCTGCTGTTTTGACTTTTGATTACACAAACTGTTTGTTGGTCACTTATGTGTTTGTGTAACTGATGTTTTATTGTAAACAGTTTTTGCAGCACCTTTGTTGCAACATATTATATTATCACAATAGCTCGAAACACAGAACATAAGTAAATATAAAATATCAATCTGTTACATAAGGCTCCATCAAATACTCTGAAAAGTTCTTGATTTTCTCTACACCTCTCACTTCTTCTTCTTGTAATGGTAGTTTGGTCACATTAAAATCTTCATATAGGTCAAAAATCTATTAAATAAACAAAATAAAATGTTGAAATAATTGTAAATGCCTGCATGTCTTTCATTAACTCTGAAATAAAATTCTAATCATTTATATTTTCCTACATGGCTTTACCATAAAACTAGTCAGATTGCTCTGACAACTGACGGTCTTTTTAGCTCACCTGGCCCAAAGGGCCATGTGAGCTTATGTCATCACTTGACGTTTGTCCATCTGTAAACTTTTACATTTTGATTTTCTCCTCTGAAACCCCTAGGCCAAATGAACTGAAACTCAGTGTGAATCATCTATGGAAGGACCTTTATAAAATTTGCATATTTCGTTCCAGTCGGACAACTAATATGGCCACCTGGATGAATTCTTATTTCTGATTGGTCAAAATTTCAAAAATCTTCTCCACTGAAATCGAAAGCCAACTGAACTGTAACTTGGTATGAAGCATCTATGGAAGGACCTTTATAAAGTTTGCATATTTCGTTCCGGTTGGACAACTAATATGGCCACCATGATTATTTCTTATTTCTGATTGGTCAAAATTTCAAAAAAAAAATCTGAAACCTCAAAGTCAAATGAGTTGAAACTTGGTATAAAGCATCTGTGGAAGGACCTTTAGAAAGTTTGCATATTTTGTCCCGGTCGGACAGCTAATGATAAATTTTTATTTTTGATTGGTCAAAATTTCAAAAATCTCCTCCTCTGAAACCATATAGCCAAATTAACTGATACTTGGTATGAAACATCTATGGAAGGTCCATTGCAATTTTCATTTGAAATAAAATGGATTGATTGTGGGACTGTCAGGTGAGCTATACATGCTCAATTCTCTTGAGCCTCTTATTTGTGATATACTGGGGACGTTGGACGTCAGAGTGCACTCCGTATAGAAAACATTGAAATTACCGACCCAGACTTGGGGTGGCAGTTTTTAGACTTGAAATCGTAATATATCTGATTATAAGTAGATAAATCATACATCAATCAATTCCTTGTTCATTTTTCTCTAAGAATGTGTACATTTTATTCACCAACAATTTCCCTGTACCACAAACGAAAGCTTTATTCCCTTCCACCCACCATTTTTATCATTTCACTTTCAGTGTGCTCTGATTTCTCACGGCCACATCATATCACAAAAAAAGCCATCTGACATCAGAGCAATCACGGACTACCAGAAAACTACACTGTTTCTATGGTGTTCTGACAATTTGCTATGGAAATAAAATTATGACATAAAACTTGTTAATATATAAAGTAAAAAAGAAAATAAGAAGATTCTTAAAAAGTTAACGAAACTTATCAATTGTTAAGCCATTTAACTTTTAATTAGGATAAAATTTTCATAGGTCTAAATTTAATTCTTACCTGATCAAGATATTTTGACTGGATTTTATGTCTTGATTTACACATCTTGCAGGGCTCCTCTCCTTTCTTCATAAATAACAGTTGGTTTACCACAATATTATGAGTATCGATTCCATATTTTGTCAGTTCTTGTACAAGTCTTTCAGTTTCATATAGTGATAAAAATTCAGCTATACACACACAAACAAACGTTGTCTGGTCCTACAATATATAAAGGTATATTTCTGACTGTAACATTGAAAATGCCTGAGCCTTTGAAGGAATCATTATATGCATGTAAGTAACAGAAATCATGGTGAACCCATAAAGCTTTGTGTTAATATCGCCTGTATTTCATATTAAACTAGCTGAAATTTGAAATACCTTTAAGTCATTTAAAACAAACAGGATGACTTTGAATTTCCAATCGTCAACTTCCCATTTTTGAGCGGCAATATTCCAGAAGCGCCGGCGTATGGACTATATTTTTCACAACTCATACGTTATTCCAGAGCTTGTGACATATACATTGACTTCCTGGACAGAGCCCGGCTTCTGACAGAAAAGTTGCTCAGACAGGGGTACGTTGCTCCTAAGCTGAAGTCATCCTTATTAAAGTTTTATGCGCGTCATCATGACTTTGTTGACAGGTATGATAAAACCGTTTCCCAAATGAAAATGGACCTGTTCCATTGATATTATCCCTTCCTCATATCGGATTTGACATGGACAGCATGGCGGGTGTCCTGCAGGAAGACTGCTTACTCTTCCGGAGCACCTGAGTCTACCCCCGATTTTTTGGTGGGGTCCATGTTGTTCATATGTTTTTAGTTTTTAATTGTAGTGCATGTATTGTTTTGGTCTTGTCTTTGTTGTTCTCCGGAGTTTGTCAGTTGTTACGATTTTTCTCTCCTTCGAATATCCCTTTGGTATTTCTTGACTCTACTTAATATTAATTTCCATTGGTTAGAACTTTGATTCTTCGGACCCACTTCATTGTTAAAAAAATCTCTTGGTTTTCAAGAAATCAAATTTCTTTGTTTATTTCTTATTTGTCAGTACATACTGTAGAAGAAATTCCCTATAAACTTGTGTACACTACCTTTACAGATATATTCTCTTGATGGTAAAGCCCATGACTTAGGAATTCATCTAATATCAGTTTAGCAAAAAGATACCAATTTTGAACCATCCTACCTCAACTAAATTGCCAATATATAAATATCATTATAATAGAAACATAATCTAAAATGTCTGTAGTGGCTATTTTAAGACTAATATAGAGGTTCATTAGAAAGGTTCAAACTATTGTTCACGAACAATTTGAGGGGATATTTTTTAATACTAGACAGGATTTCAAAATGGAATTAGTTTTTTGCTATTGGGATTCATCTCTTACAGGTTCTATATCATGCACAGGGATATTACTTCTGTTAGAGCACTTCCACTTTTTCTGAGCTGGTAAAAATCATCTCTGTAATAAGAAATTCCACATAAACTTACAGCATTTTTGAACTGTTCATTCACTTGACGTATAGTACTTAACATTTCTTCCATTTTTCCCGACATTTCATCAGCATTTGTGTCATGCATTCCTACAAAACTGGCCATCTACAAATAATACAAAGGTTGAGCTATTTGTACATATCACTTTTAAAGCAGACATCCTTTTAAAAATATTGGGATTACTGGTAATACACTCTGCCACTTTGGAATGAAAGAAGTAGAAACTTGCAATCCTCAATCCTATGTGTGAAATGAAAATAAGAATTTTATTACAGTTCATCAAATGAAAATTTAGGTGACTGCAGAAAAAATATTACCTGTCAGAATATATATCCGGCCTACATGTAAGTAAAACTTTGCTCTACATATACTTTTTAACTAATTATAAAAATCCTTGAATACCTTAGAATGTACCCATTTATAACTGAAAAATTCTACCTCTTCTTTGACTTGTAATTGTTCAGTAGCCATTCAAATACCAATAAGTCACACTTAAAATTCAAATGTTCCAAAAACAAATATTACCTGTGAAATAAATGGACCAATTTGGTTTTTAAGTCTCATGATCTTTCCAAGTCCTTTTTCTACAACGCTTGGAAAGGACAGTAACCGTAGTGTATGCCCTGTCGGTGCAGTGTCAAATACTACAACTGAAAAATTCATTCCTTTTACTAATCTGAAAAAGAAAATAAAGACTTTTCACCAAAAGAAGTGAAGAAAACTTTTTGCAGTTTATTTTCATAAATATTTCTGAGGAGTCAAAAAATTTAATCTGATTTTTCTGATAAATCAAACAGAAATCTTGGAATCTATATATATTATTACTTCATAACTTCAGCAAAACTCATGGCTTCATCAATACCAGGGAACGCACTGAGTAATTCTGTAACCATTGCTTTACCCATGGATAATGCATCTAGAAATAAAATAAAACATATCACAGCAAACTATGTATAGTTACACAGTACTGGTAATCATGTGGTAAAATATATTTATCTTTATCGGTTAGTACTAATAACTATTAAAAGTGCAGTATTTATTATTTATCAATAAACTTATTTAATAGCATAAATACTGCAAACTACTAATTTTTCTAGTGGGGTACGAAAAAACTCAAATATCATGAACTGAAGTACTAAAATAAGTGCAAATTTCCTGGACACAGATATGTAAACTAACCCAAAAATCAATATTTTGTCCCCATACCAAACATACTGGAATACAAAAAACAATTTCATTTTTTTTAAAGTACCATAGGAAATATTTGACAGTTATCTACCTTAACCTAATGGTTATAATTCAAAATTTCTCATCACAGTGTTGCATTTAAATTTCAAAAAGATAATCACGGAAATTTCTGTAACAAACCAATGTTCTAGTGAATTTCTAGTTCATTTATCTTGAATCAGACAAAGCCAGTAAATTTACTTTTTATGTATTTTTATTTTTATCTGTACTACTTTTTCATTTAAGGTATTATGAAGTCTGTCAGCAGCAATGCATATTTAAATCCAGCCCTTAAGTCCATATGTAAACCTTTTTTTTAATGAAAATAATGCATTTCACTGTCCATATGTATGCTTCATACACTGTTTTATTCTAGTATAGATACATTTTCTTAGCAAAAAAGTATTAAAGAGACAAAATATTACACATACATGTATTTAGTCTAAAAAAATTCCAACTAACCTTGTTCAAAATACTCGTCTGGAAGTTCTGCTAGTCCTAAATTTGGGTCTATTTCCTACATCAACAAGACAAAAATAATTCAGGTAAATAAAATCTATATTTTTTTCATAAAAATAATGCAAGAAACTGATATCAGGAATTGTGTAAAATCATGTTCATTAGATTGACAAACTACCTTTCACAGTAGCGATCTGTCAATTATCCTCCACAAAAATATTTTACTGAAAATTTTAATCTACATTTCTCCATCTTCCATTAGGCCAAAACAAAATATATGTGTGTTTAAGGTTACATTGTGACAAAAAAATAGGGTAGGTAGGTAGGCAAAATCATTTTATTTTGTAAAATTATTTTACAGACCCCTATGGAAATGGTCAGCAGCTGTTTTATTAGGGAAATAATTATATCAGCTACATTTTTGTCCTAAAATGGGTTAGGGTAGGCACAAAATATAGGGTAGGTAGGGTAACATTAAACACATATTTTTTTGGCCTTACTGTTAAACAATAAATTCAATGACAGATTCACATGTTATATTTTTGACCACAACTCACAAGTTATTGTTTGGTAAAATAGAAATATCATGTTTTATTAAGAGCTAAAACCAAATATTACAACGAGCCTCTTCTGTTAAGTTTTCATCAGTATTTATCAGTTGCAATTAATGCTTTATTAGCATAAAACTGATATTTGAAAATACATTATACTGTCATAAACTTTTGATTTTCATATTTTTAAATGAATTACCTGTACTGTTTCCCATTATGCAAAGCTTAGTGATTAGATCGTTTTTTAGCCCTACCCTTTAGGTTATTTTGTCTTGTCTGTATTCTAAACTGCATTTTAGGTAATTGCTTTGCTATTTATTTGCCCTGACCACAATGTACAATAAAATGCTCCGCTGGGCGCAGCTTGATACGACCGCAGAGGTCGAACCCTGAACAGTTGGGGCAAGTATGAACACAACATTCAATGTGGACCAATTTGATAACCAGGCCCAAATATCAATTTCTTGCTATTGCGCAATACTGCGCAATTGAAGATTTCTTGCTATTGCGCAATACTGTGCAATTGAAGATTTCTTGCTATTGCGCAATACTGTGCAATTGAAAATTTCTTGCTATTGCACAATACTTATTATAATAATTTACACATCCTGTTTGGTGTGTATCTCTTGCCTTATCATTATTATTTGCTTTTATATATAAATCAGAAATTTAATAATAAAGTTTTTGGCAAATTTCTAATATACATATAAATTTAAAAGCAGTTTAGGTGAGATAAACAAAAAAGCTTCATCAGCAACATTTTATATTGGCAAATTTCTAATGAAGTTCATTAAACTAAAGTTATTGACAAATTTCCAATGGAATTTATTAATAATAAAGTTTTTGGCAAATTTTCAATATAAAAATTTTAAAAGCAGTTTAGGTGAGATATTCAAATGAGTTTCAATTACCAACCTTACACTGCCTTTTAAATTATGTTTTGTAATTAAGTAATTGTCCATTAACCTGGAAACCCTTTTTCCCCCTTTTTTGCATCTTATTCCTTAACGGTTTGAGCCATAACTCCCAAAGACAATTCTTACCATCCCTTTGTGGTATTCCAATATCCAAAATCTAAATACATGGTTAGATTCAGCATATCAAAGAACCCCAAGAATTCAATTTTTGATGAAATCAAATAAAGTTCAATTTTGGACCCTCTAAACCTCAATGTGGACCAATTTGATAACCGGGCCCAAATATCAAAAATCTAAATACATGGTTAGATTCAGCATATCGAAGAACCCCATATATTCAATTTTTGTTGAAATCAAACAAAGTTTAATTTTGGACCCCGATTTGGACCAACTTGAAAACTGGGCCATAATAAAAAAAAATAAGTACATGTTTATATATCAAAGAACCCCAAGAATTCAATTTTTGTTAAAATCAAACTAAGTTTAATTTTGGACCCTTTGGACCTTAATGTAGACCAATTTGAAAACGGGACCAAAAATTAAGAATCTAAATACACGGTTAGATTCGGCATATCAAAGAACCCCAATACATATGTAGTTCAATTTTCAATGAAATCAAACAAAGTTTAATTTTGGACCCTTTTGGCCCCTAATTCCTAAACTGTTGGGACCAAAACTCCCAAAATCAATCCCAACCTTCCTTTTGTGGTCATAAACCTTGTGTTTAAATTTCATAGATTTCTATTTACTTATACTAGAGTTATTGTGCGAAAACCAAGAAAAATGCTTATTGGGCCCTTTTTTGGAACCTAATTCTTAAACTGTTGGGACCAAAACTCCCAAAATCAATCCCAACCTTCCTTTTGTGGTCATAAACCTTGCGTTTAAATTTCATAGATTTCTATTAACTTATACTAAAGTTATAGTGCGAAAACCAAATGTCTTCGGACGACGACGACAATGCCAAACCAATATATGACCGCAAAAATTTTGCGGTCGTATAAAAATATGAAGATCTAGTGCACCAAAACTGGTATAATAAAACTACACACCAGTAATATTAGCTCACAGTGTAACAACTTAATGAAAAATAATAGTTTTAATAACCTAATCAAATTACCCAGGGGAGATAATATAATAAAATAACTTCTCTTTAGACAAAAGAACAAAAAAAGGGGTAATTACTATTATCTCCCTTTGGTAATTCAGTTAAAGGAGATAATTAATTTTTCTTATCATTTTGATCACTAGCAATTTCTAATTCAAATTTAAATTGTATACATTGTACAAACCATTGCATATAGATTTGTAAATCCATTGACGGGGCTTGGTACTTTAGAAAATTTCTGATTGAATGCATCAGATATATTATGTGCTGGATCTGTTGATATGATTAAAACAGTCTCTCTTTTCCTAGCAAGCTGAACTGCAAGGCAACAACTGAAAAATAATATAAAAATCAATTTACTAAATACTAAATTGAAATTATTGCAGCATGTACAGATTCATCCAATTTATGTTAATACCAGTGTGGATACAATTGAACATACAGGATGGATGGACGAATTATTGTTTAACGTCCAGTGGCAACCAGGTGCATATCAGGACGAGAACATGTTGATATGATAATGAATATGATCCCTGCATTGTACTAGACCGATACGCTAAGTCAGATTTTTAAAGTGCTAGCTCACGAGGTAACTGTCCGCAGGAAGACATATCACCTCACTCAGACACATTATACTGACTCCGAGCCGACCAGTCTTTGCTCTTACTCCTAGATGCTGCGTGCATGGTGGAGAAGCAGCAAATACCAATTTTAATGTCTTTGGTTTGACCTGGCCGGGGATGGAACCCGCGACCTTCCGCACTCAGGGCGAGCACGCTACCAGGCGGTTTTGAACATACAGTAGAACTTGAACGGCTCGAGATACTGATAGTGATAGTGTCTGATACACTATCAATATGTTACATATATCTTGTATTTTCACCACATTTCCCGTGAAAAGTCGGATTTTGTCTGACAATTTTAACTTTAAAATTTCTTTTAGTATAAAATCATATCAATAGTACAAAGCCTGGGAGAAAATACAGAAACAATTCGCTATTAATAGGCGATATTATGCGTGGTTAAAAGCTACCGGTTTACTCCGTCCTCAATGTATCACGCTTCCAACGTTATTTCAACGTAATTTTGACACAATCTTGAAGAAAATAAGTACCACGATACAGTGGTATACGAGTAATCAGTTTATCATATCATGTCTAATATATCTCATGGAAAAAATGTACCTCGTCGTTGTCTTTCCCACACCACCTTTTCCCCCAACAAACACCCATTTTAAGGAAGACTGGTCAACAATATTTTTTAAGTTAGGTTCGAGGTTTTCCATCTCTCCATTTGCAGAATTGTCCATGTTGATGACGAAGTAAACTTTGCTTCCGGTTTTGACGAGAGCGACACCTGGTTTTTTTATTTGAGAGCCTGTGCATTTCGTAACAAAGCAAGTCGTACTCACGTAGTTTTATATAAACTCGTTACCTATTAAAATAACCCATACCTTCTTAAATTTTGAACGATAAACTGGGAGTTTCATATTAATATGCAGTTCCTTTAATAATTTTGACTCATTCAAGATTCTTTATTCTCTGTTCACTGTATCAGAGACATATAAAACATATGTCTCTGACCGTATGTAGCATAACAAAGCAGTACAGATATATATAACATTAGTGAAAATATAGTTGTTTTTTGTTTGTTTGTTAATTAACTTATTTAATTCTTTTTTTCCCAGTGTGGTCTGATTCAGCTCTGGTACAAGTATCTAGTCATTTTACTAAAAATCTAGTCACTTGCAACAGGAACTGTATATGCAGAGTCGTATCATATTATATGTCTCTGGTATATGTTAGTATTAGATGATCCCTGCTTGCAATTACTTCATGCACATGTATATATTGATATATTTTAAATGTGTATGAATTATCTATTTACATCATTGTTGTATGTTTATCCTGTTTAATCACTGTAATATTCTGTCCCTAGCTGGCCCTTGATTGGAAATAAAATATTCTTATTCTTATAATCACCACCTTGTGAGACATTTACGCATCGGTTTTCAAACAGCAAATAATTCATCAGCACACCCTATAACTATACTAATATCGTCAAACAATCTTTCTAATACTACTTTCAAACAAAAATTAGAAGAATTTTACAAAGCCAAAATAAAATTAGAACTGTCTAAAATAAGAGATGGCAACTCCGGGAAACTTCTGTTTTTTAGTAAAATTTATACTGAATTTAAACAACAACAATATTTAAACTTTAATGTTCCAAAACATCTTAGGAAAAAACTCACCAAACTAAGAATAAGTGCACACTCATTAGCCATAGAAACTGGTAGATGGTACCCACTAATGAGAGATTTTGTAAATTTTTCACAGGACATGTTGCACATGTGTTACACTTCTTGATCGAATGTCCCCAATATTAGATGAAATTGTTCAATGTATTTGTATTTGGATCACGCCTCTATTGTGCTCTTTCCAATAAAATATTGAATTGAATCAGGAACTGTATATGAAGTATTATATGATCCCCGATTGAATTGAATTGTTTATTTTGTTACAAATTGCTTTCGCTGAGTTTTATTTTTCAGCTTTGTTTGGAGCCATAATGATTGGAAAATAAAAATTTGTAATGTTAACTTTTGGATGTAATTCCGTAAAATGTAAAATTTGCCAATGGCCGAAAGAGCACTTTGTGTATGAACTGTATACGGCCGTTATATCCTCCGTTGACATTAATTTCATCGTATAATAAAATGCTCCGCTGGGCGCAGCTTGATACGACCGCAGAGGTCGAACCCTGAACAGTTGGGGCAAGTATGGACACAACATTCAAGCTTGATACAGCACTGAATTTGGTTGATTGATTGATTGTTGCTTAACGTCCAGTGGCAAATATTTCATGCATCTTCATGACGAGAACCAGTTCAATTTATCAAACAATTCAATTAGGGGTGGGATGGGACACAAAGGGGAACCAATTTTGACTGCCACTGTAAAAGGAGGATGGTTGGGTAGGGTCGGATAATTTAGCCTCCTGTAGCGGCCATCAGCCTACTCTTTTTCGAAAACTACAGAAGGGGTCTTTAGCGTGCAGGGAGTGTGGCATTCTCCAAACACGTTACCCACTATGGTCCGCGGTCAGGCTTTCCGTATTATGACCTGACAACCCCCCCAACGAGACTGAATTTGGATTGTGAATAAATATTTGACACAGCATAGGTTTCTGACACAGAATTAATGTGGTCTAAGAACTTAAAATTTTTTAATTTACCTATTCAAACAATATCAGTATTATTTGTTTTTATATATAAATCAGAAATAACCAATTTAAAATTTAAAATTGGGCACACATATCAATTTCTTGCTATTGCGCAATACTGTGCAATTGAAGATTTCTTGCTATTGTGCAATACTGTGCAATTGAAAATTCCCCCCCCCAAAAAAAATAAATAATTTACCCCTTTTTTAGCTTTTGTGCAATACACTATGAAGTTGCACATTGACCCCCCCCCCCTCCCAAAAAAAAAAACCAAAAAACAATAAAATTTATTGTAACCCCCCTTTTTTTGCTAAAAGAAATTTGAAATTTCCTTTTTAATTTATGAAATATGAAATGAGAAAAAAATTAAATGTGTTTGGATTACCTCCCTTAGCCCACCAAGATAATATCATACATTTCTATTTACTTATACTAAAGTTATTGTGCAAAAACCAAGAAAAATGCTAATTTGGGCCCTTTTTTAGCCCCTAATTCCTAAACTGTTGGGATCAAAACTCCAAAAAATGGTCATAAACCTTGTGTTAAAATTTCATAGATTTCTATTTACTTATACTAGAGTTATTGTGCGAAAACCAAGAAAAATGCTTATTGGGCCCTTTTTTGGCCCCTAATTCTTAAACTGTTGGGACCAAAACTCCCAAAATCAATCCCAACCTTCCTTTTGTGGTCATAAACCTTGTGTTTAAATTTCATAGATTTCTATTAACTTATACTAAAGTTATAGTGCGAAAACCAAATGTCTACAGACTCCGACGGACGACGACGACGACGACGCCAACGTCATACCAATATACGACCGCAAAAATTTTGCGGTCGTATAAAAATTTCGCAATATATCTTTTGTACATCATTTACAATTTGATGCCAAAAATAAATGTTTAATTCAAGTAGTTTTATTTTGGGCTTGAATACTTGGAATATTATATCGAGAACTTTACATTATTGGTAACTTTATTGTTGTTCTTCATCACAGTTATTGATATTCAAACTTTTTTAAGGTCTTGAGAGCTATTTTTTTTAAATTCCTTACTTGCACCCCTCCCCCCCCCAAGTTACTCCCTTTGTATGTAAAACATGATTGTTACACGTAGCACATGTCCCCGCCACAGAGAAAAATCGAATCCCACAAGATATACAAAATATGTATTATTGAAATGGTGGCACAGTATTGATGTCAACACATAATAAAAAAATTGCAGTACAATACGAATACAAAGTGTTCATGTAGTGTCACATGCAAAAATACATTAAAGTCCCATTATTCCAGTAAAATTTGTCGAATCAAAATTGCGGTGCGAAAGGATCAAGTACATGTGATGGCTAATAATCATACAAAATTTGAACGAAATCCGATCAGCGGTCTCAGAGCAGTTGCGTCCACAAAGTGTTCATGTAGTGTCACATGCAGAAAAAAGTTAAAATCCCGTAACTCCCGTAAAATTTATCGAATCAAAATGGCAGTGCAACAGGATCAAGAACATAAATTGATTAACAATCCTACAAAATTTTAATGAAATCCGATCAGCGGTCTCAGAGGAGTGCGCTGACAAATTACTGTGACGGATGGACGGACGGACGGGACGACAGACGGATTTCCGCTGAAAAATAACTGTGACAGACGGACATACGGACGGACGGACGGAGACCATTACTAAGTCCCTCCATCGCGTTACGGCGGGGGACAAAAAATTGCTACCCAAGGTGCATGTCTAGAATTAAGAGTAAACTATCTCATTGTAGTCAAATATACATGCACATTCGACAACTTCTACTCCATACAAAAGGGGTCTGAACTGATGTACCTCCCATCATTTTTATGTCCTGTCCATGAAATGGTCGGGACATTGATTTACTCTTGTCCGTTCACTAGTCCAGTTTGGTTAAGTTTTTGCGTTTAGGTCCATTTCTCAGAAACCCATTTATATCATTCAGATTATACCACCATAATCCTCTTATAACACTGAACGCAGTTCAATAACATTTGGGTCACTTTACCCTACATTTAGCACATGAATGACTCTTATAAAGTTTTGCATTTACTTTCACATATAACGAAATTATGGTGTTATATCAACGACACTTCATCACTATAATCCTCTTAAATTACATTATATAATGGAATTCCCCAAAAATTGAGACCTGACTTACATTTCATGCTTGATTGACTCAAGTTTTTGTGTTTATGTATGTTTCTCAGGTTTCTGTGCTGCTTTTTCTAGTTTTGTTTAGTTTATTATACATTTTTTTATTCTTTTACTCCAGACTTTTGTCTTTTCCTTGGACTTTGAATTTGTGGACTCTTCCCACTGTTTTATAGCTTCGGTATTCTTTTGTCAATATTTAAAGTAATTCTCATAACATTCTGCATGTGTCTGTTGTCCATTAATTGTTTAAAGTTTATAATCTGTATGGAATACCCTCATTAACACATACAGCTGTCAAAGGGGTCTAGTGCTCACATAGAGTGTGGGAGGTCTTTGGTTAGATCTCTGGCCACATCAAACCAAAGACTTTAAAGTGGTATTTTCTGATTTTCTGGTAAGCACATGGCATTAAGACTGGTTGGCTGGAGTCAGAATGATGTGTCTAGGTCAGGTAACACATCTGGAGACATAAGTTTTTAGCTAGTATAGTAAAAATTTGACACAGCCTATTGGTCTTGTACTAATCATGGTTCTTATCCATATCACATCAACATGTTCTTACCTGAATATCCATGTTATGATTTCTGCTGGTCATTAACCAAAAATTAATCATCAATCGTTTACATATCTATTAAACACTAAATTTATATATATTTTTATTATGAAACAATAAAAAATAATTAATAAGAAACATAAAATTTTAAAATTCAAACTTTGAGAAAACAATTACTGTGAAAAATAGTATACTGTAACAATGTGCAATATCAATAAAAAATATAAACATGTATATTTCATACAAATTAATCACAGTCAATAAATATTGTATATCACATATCAGACCTACATAATATATGAATCCAAAAGATTTCACCAAAAAGTACTTAAAACTTATATTTGGTATTATTCTTTGCATCTAGATTTAAAAGAGTTGTGAGGTAGCTGTGAACATGAAATAAAAAATCATGACAAAATCAAAGTCCAGACTGCAACTATTTTTGGATTTATTAAAATGTGTCTATCAAAAACTGAAATATTCCTTGTGTTGCAATTAGCCTTTTTATAATTCTGATAATTAGTATAAAATCTGGTCTCTCAAAACCTACTTTTCCTTCACCTTGTCAATACAAACAATATATTTGAATGATTCTCAAAATATTGCACAAAAACCTCCAAAAAGTCCCATTTTTATCTCAATCAAGGGAGATACATTGTAACACAATGAGAGAAAAGTAAAATATTTGTAAAAATCACAGATCTTTATCAAACAACATTTCTTTAAATAGGTCCTGTGAATAAGTATTGAGTTATTGCATAGAAATCAATCAAATTTTCAGTATTCTTTTAATCAAGGTTTATAATTTTAAACAAGCATCAAAATTGTACTTAATATCCATTCCTTCACTAGAAACAAAAATCTGAAAAAAATCTATTGAACATTTCTAAGTTATCCCATAGAAACCACTCGAAGTCCCATTTTGAACTGTGACAATTTTCAAAATTACTGATGACCTTTAATTTTTCATTAGAAACCATATACAAGTGCCTACAACTGAACCTAGGTTTGAGTGTCCCATGGAACACTTGTGTAACTTGCCCCCATTTATCACTGGTTATGGAGTATTTTCAAATGTGAATCTCTACACCTTTCGTTAAGAAGTAAGGCCATTTATTTTTAATTAGTTGGTTTACGGATCCGCCGACCCGATTTTGCCGATTTGAAGAAAAAAAATAAAATTGAAAAGTTTGGTTTTTTATTACCGCCGACCCTCTGAAATCAGCCATCCCAAAAATAAAAATAAATTAAAATCCTTTTTTGCATCAAAATTTCATAAAAGATTATATTCCAATTCGTCTAAAAATAGATTATCCACCAATAAAATACTTGAGTGCTTTCCATTATGCGGTACGTTCCAATTGAACCAAAGATTCGTGTTCCATTTCTTTAGAAATGACGAACCAGACGAACCGGAAGAAGAATTAGTGAAAGTCGGTACAACATGATCCCCAAAAAAATCTATTTATAGACGTTAGTTGATGCCAATTTCCGAAACACGTTTTATGAAACGACTTTCTTAATAGAATCCATGCGGCTTTTATGTTCGTTTTGTATGAATATCTTGATTCCGTAAGATATCGAATCCACTCATTTAATGTTGTAATCGACGAGTCGGTCCCTTAAAAAGGGAACGGTCTACTGAACAACACCTTTCAAGATAGATGTTCTGATATTTGGGTTTCAAAAGAGGGAATTAACTGATCATTTGCAACCTTTGTACATTTGGCAATATAACCAAGATTGTTCAAAAGTACATGATTTTCCCTTTTTTTTTTCTTTTTTTTCCCGACCTACCGACCCTATTTTTTTAAAAAAAAATCCGTAAACCAATTAAATAAAAATAAAAGGCCTAAGTAAACTGTATTTAATTACAGTCCTAACAATTGACTAACTTCAATTACAATACATGACAAAAACTGGTAGAACATAAAAAGTCAATGTAAACAGATGAACAGTGTCTTTTTACATCACAAGATGTTATCACAGCTGACCAGCTAAAAATGTTATCACTAAATTCAATATAGGGTAAAACTTGTCTGCTATAAATAAATACTATAATTTAAAAAAGATTCTATCATTATTTCTAAACTTAACACATTAAACCACTACAAGTCAAAATTTTGTTCACAATCAAGTTCAATTACTCTGAAAGGATAATAAATCAATATGAATTTCACCAAGAACAACATATTGAACAGTGAAAAATTAACGTTTCTCAATAAGCCTGTGTAAAATAGATGAACAGTGTACATGTTACTACAGCTAAAGAGTTACAAGGATCTGTTGGAGTTGTCTCTCTTGTTACATTAATAAAAGATATAAAATCCACAAAATAATTCTGAAATAACATAGTGGGTGCATACTGGTATTAATTCATGGGTTAATTTTTAGGGCATTGAGGATATAAAAAGTGTGATAAAAAAAACACAGAGTGTGACACAAGGCACTACAACACAGATGACACAAAAAAAATTAGTCTAAGCTTCATGAAGAATTTCATTTTTTCAATACTTTAACAAAATAAATCCCAATTTAATCAGTATTACAAATAAATGTGTAAGTATACAATTTGCAATACATAAGACATGCCTTTAATTGGGATATTTAGGCATATGGATAATTTGGTATTTTTCTATTTACATAGATGTTAAATTTTGGCACAAAGAAACCAAAATACATGTATAACCTAAACCATAGTCAAAATATCCCAATTTCAGATAGATCATTTGAAAAAAAAACTTACTCTTCCCTTCTATTCATTAAATATGTACCTGAGTGTATAAACTGTGTTTCAATATTTAATTACCCATTCAATTTTTTTTATACAACTGTTCTCTGAGAATCATACATCTTCATTCTCTCAGATCTTCCATTTTCCCACATTTGTAGTTCATCTGTTGACAAAATGTTTTTCATAACCTCTTTAAAGAAAGTGTCACAATCACCAAAAATTCTTGATCCCAATGTAATACCATCTTTATCTCTGGTAAGACAGTTATCATCTTTATCAGTTGTTTGTCTGGTAAATTAAAAAAAATAGCTTAAACTAAAAATTATACATTGTAACTATTGTATTATATGTACATTTACTCTTTTTATATTTCTAATTATCAAAGAGTTATCTCCCATAGCAACACCTATTTGCTACTCTGCATTAACAATAAAAGTCAGATTTATTGTTTATGAAAACACATTTTCTGCCAATTAAATTCAAAGAAATAATTTTTAATTCATTTTATGAAAACTTATATCCTGTTTTTTAGGTTTGAATTTCTTAGATCTGAATTTTTTCCCATTAATTTGCAACGAGATACCCTTCAAATACATGATTCATTGCCGATCATATACTTTGCAATAATAAAAACAAGTTAATTTTGTTTCCATTAACAATTGTGATAAACCCAACCTAACATGTACACTGAAATAAACAAAATGTTCCTTCACTGATATCATGTCATACCTAGATCTTTCTAAATTTTGATACCTTCATTCTTATAAAATGTTTATACAATGAAAATTAAAATCCTTATTTTAGGGTGTCCTGCAGGAAGCAGAGACTGCTTACTCTTCCAGAGCACCTGAGTCTACCCCTGGTTTTTTGGTGGGGTCCATGTTGTTCATGTTTTTAGTTTTTAATAGTAATTCATGTATTGTTTTGGTCTTGTCTTCGTTGTTCTCCGGAGTTTGTCAGTTGTTTAGATTTTTCCCTCCCTCGAATATCCCTTTGGTATTTCTTGACTTTACTTATTTAATACCTATTGCATATAACATATCTTTTTGGCTCTTTAATTTTCTCTATTAAAAAACTGGCTGGCGTCACTGTAAGTGTTGAACCAAGACACAACATCAAATCACACGCTTCTGAATTTTCTTCTGCTTTTTGGAAGATTTTGTCATCTAGTAAATCATGGAAATTGATGATGGAATCCTTTAAGTATCCTGAACAACCCTATAAAAGCAATCCAGACTTGTATAATTTATTCCATCTAACCCATAGATTTAACAAAATAGTAAATCACAACTCTGTGTTTTCAGTCACAAAGCCTTTAATATCACATTAACTACATTTGTAATTAACATCATTAACAGTTTAGAAGAAATTTTTATACCAGTATCTTTAATAATGTATATATATAGTATAAGGTGGTTTAAATTGTTACCTTATTCTTCAAAACATACATTTTGTGTACATGTACCCTAATAATCAAGGTATTCTATATCTTGTAAACTCTGTTAAGAGATCTTAAGAATATGAGAGAATTGGGAGCAGCAACTATAATATGTAAATGTAAGTTTTTTTTCAAATAAACTGTTTACTTACATTGTTAGTCCTCCAAATGAAAACTTAAATCTGTCTTGAATTCATTACAGAATAGATACTAGTTCAAACTAACCTCCAATGAGAAAATTAAAGAACCTTTGTGAACACGCTCACATACCCCACGTCTTCATATTGTCACTGGAGAAACAAAATCTCACTTCACAAGTAAAATGAACACAATCAAAAGCTTACCTTCACATATTTGTCCTAATTTGAATGGCAGCATGTTGGGAAATTTAAATTCCAAGCGAGAGGAGTCAACAGTAATAGTATACTGAGGCAAATAAGTTCAAAGGGGTGTAACTCCTAGACAAAAAATTGAATCGTAATTTCCTGTCGATATGCACATCTATGTAGTATGTCCTTATTATCTGAAAAGGTTTCATGAAATTCTGTTGTGTGGTTTGAGAGGAGTTGCGATGACAAACTGTTGCAGTAGTACATTAAAGTAAATAAGTTCAAAGGGGCTTAACTCTTAGAAAAAAAATTGAATCGCAATTTCCTGTCGATATGCACATCTACGTAGTATGTCCTTATTATCTGAAAAGGTTTCATGAAATTCTGTTGTGTGGTTTGAGAGGAGTTGCGATGACAAACTGTTGCAGTAGTACATTAAAGTAAATAAGTTCAAAGGGGCGTAACTCCTAGAAAAAAAATTGAATCGTAATTTCCTGTCGATATGCACATCTACATAGTATGTCCTTATTATCTGAAAAGGTTTCATGAAATTCTGTTGTGTGGTTTGAGAGGAGTTGCGATGACAAACTGTTGCAGTAGTACATTAAAGTAAATAAGTTCAAAGGGGTGTAACTCCTAGAAAAATAAAATGCTCCGCTGGGCGCAGCTAGATACGACCGCAGATGTCGAACCCTGAATAGTTGGGGCAATTATGAACACAACATTCAAGCTTGATACAATACTGAATTTGGATTGTGAATAAATATTTGACACAGCATAGGTTTCTGACACAGAATGAATGTTGTCTAAGAACTTAAAAATTTTTAATTTACCTATTCAAACCATATCAGTATTATTTGTTTTTATATATAAATCAGAAATAACCAATTTAAAATTTAAAATTGGGCACACATATCAATTTCTTGCTATTGCGCAATACTGTGTAATTGAAAATTTCTTCAAATATTTGACACATAATAGGTTTCTGACACAGAATAACTGAAATCAAAGAACTTAAAATTGGTCATATGATTTGAATTTATATTCAATTTTTTGCTTTTGTGTAATACAATATGCTGTGGAGAATTGCCCCCCCCCCAAAAAAAAATAATAATTTACCCCTTTTTTTAGCTTTTGTGCAATACACTATGAAGTTGCACATTGACCCCCCTCCCAAAAAATAAACAAAAAACAATAAAATTTATTGTAACCCCCCCCTTTTTTTTGCTAAAAAAAATTTGAAATTTTCTTTTTAATTTATGAAATATGAAATGAGAAAAAATTACCCCCTCCCCAATTTCTCATTTACCCCCCCCCCCCCCCCCCAAATTTTGTTTTCAACCCCCCCCCCCCCCCCCCCCATTTCTTTATACTTTGCAACCATAACAGCCCATTTAAATACACCATAACATATTAAAATAGAAAATGACATCATAGTCATGGATGGCAAATTTTAAATATACATATTAAAAGCAGTTTAGATAAGATAAACAAAAAAGCTTCATCAGCACATTTTATATTGGCAAATTTCCAATGGAATTTGTTAATAATAAAGTTTTGATAACAGGGCACACATATCAATTTCTTGCTATTGCGCAATACTGTGCAATTGAAAATTTCTTCAAATATTTGACACATAATAGGTTTCTGACACAGAATAACTGAAATAAAGAACTTAGAATTGGTCATATTTGAATTTATATTCAATTTTTTGCTTTTGTGTAATACAATATGCTGTGGAGAATTGCCCCCCCCCCCCCAAAAAAAAAAAATAATTTACCCCCTTTTTAGCTTTAATTTTGGACCCCGATTTGGACCAACTTGAAAACTCGGCCCATAATAAAAAAACTAAGTACATGTTTAGATTCAGCATATCAAAGAACCCCAAGAATTCAATTTTTGTTAAAATCGAACTAAGTTTAATTTTGGACCCTTTGGACCTTAATGTAGACCAATTTGAAAACGGGACCAAAAATTAAGAATCTAAATGCACGGTTAGATTCGGCATATCAAAGAACCCCAATAGTTCAATTTTCGATGAAATCAAACAAAGTTTAATTTTGGACCCCGATTTGGACCAACTTGAAAACTGGGCCCATAATAAAAAAACTAAGTACATGTTTAGATTCAGCATATCAAAGAACCCTAAGAATTCAATTTTTGTTAAAATCAAACTAAGTTTAATTTTGGACCCTTTGGACCTTAATGTAGACCAATTTGAAAACGGGACCAAAAATTAAGAATCTAAATGCACGGTTAGTTTCGGCATATCAAAGAACCCCAATAGTTCAATTTTCGATGAAATCAAACAAAGTTTAATTTTGGACCCCGATTTGGACCAACTTGAAAACTGGGCCCATAATAAAAAAACTAAGTACATGTTTAGATTCAGCATATCAAAGAACCCAAAGAATTCAATTTTTGTTAAAATCAAACTAAGTTTAATTTTGGACCCTTTGGACCTTAATGTAGACCAATTTGAAAACGGGACCAAAAATTAAGATCCTAAATGCACGGTTAGATTCGGCATATCAAAGAACCCCAATAGTTCAATTTTCAATGAAATCAAACAAAGTTTAATTTTGGACCCTTTTGGCCCCTAATTCCTAAACTGTTGGGACCAAAACTCCAAAAATCAATCCCAACCTTCCTTTTGTGGTCATAAACCTTGTGTTTAAATTTCATAGATTTCTATTTACTTATACTAAAGTTATTGTGCAAAAACCAAGAAAAATGCTTATTTTGGCCCTTTTTTAGCCCCTAATTCCTAAACTGTTGGGACCAAAACTCCCAAAAACAATCCCAACCTTCCTTTTGTGGTCATAAACCTTGTGTTAAATTTCATAGATTTCTATTTACTTATACTAGAGTTATTGTGCGAAAACCAAGAAAAATGCTTATTGGGCCCTTTTTTGGCCCCTGATTCTTAAACTGTTGGGACCAAAACTCCCAAAATCAATCCCAACCTTCCTTTTGTGGTCATAAACCTTGTGTTTAAATTTCATAGATTTCTATTAACTTATACTAAAGTTATAGTGCGAAAACCAAATGTCTTCGGACGACGCCACAGACGACGGACGACGACGCAGACGACAACGACGACGACGACGCCAACGTCATACCAATATACGACCGCAAAAATTTTGCGGTCGTATAAAAATTGAATTGCAATTTCCTGTCGATATGCACAACTACATAGTATGTCCTTATTATCTAAAAAGGTTTCGTGAAATTCTGTCGTGTGGTTTGAGAGGAGTTGCGATGACAAGAAACAGGACTGACAGACGGACGGCACGACGGACGGACGGACGGGTCAAAAACATTATACCCTCCGCAACTCGTTGCGTGGGGTATAATAATCAAACATCCTATATACTTGTACTTATAAACTTACATCAAAAACATTAAAGTATCAAATTGTGCTGTTAAATAAATTACATCAATTACATGTACAATACATAGTCTATTTTCAAAAACTGATTACTTATTAAAACTCATTATTGCATGCCTCTTTGCAATGTTATAGCTTAGCATTTCAGCAAAACATGTATCAAGGATAAATACATGAAAAGATCAGAACAAAGCATATTGGTATCAGATCCATAGTCAACCCTCTAGCAAGCTTTTTAGCTCCTGGGCTAATATTATGACCATGGACTGAAAAAGGATCTGACATGAAAATGCTGTGCTTTGAACTTTATGAATTCATCAGCTGCTTGTTAACTTTTACCTTGGATTCACATTTTCTCCCAGTTCGATGTGACAATCCACATCTTTTACATTTTACAGCATATTTTGGCTTTATTATATTCGTCTTCCCATGATCCTCAAGTTCCTCATAGTACTCACTTCCAGCATCATCCATAACATAATATGGTCTGTAATATTCTCTTTTACACTTCTCACATATCTCTAGAAAAACATTACCATGTAGCTCTGACATGTTTTCTGGTGGAATCCCTGATAACCCATGAAGACCATCACCATTCTGACTAATAATGTACTTTAAGTATCCCTCTGTCAACAATTTATGGAGTGCTTCGTGCGTATAGGTCGGTCTTAAGCTCTCATAAGGTACACCATCATCATTATCTTCTTCGGTTTCTGACATACCTATAACATACATGTACTTGTAATTTTCAGAAAGCAGTAATATATTTCAAAATTGGCAAAATAATTCCACTATACAGTTCCTTTGGTTTTTCTTAGTTGTTTAGATTATATTAACATATATGCAATCTTATTGTGGTTGTTTGTTTTTCCATTTTACAATAAAATGTTGGTAATGAAATTTATATTACATTTACTATGAATCAATTTTTTTTATCAAAGTTTATCTAAATTCAAATTTCTAATATATTCGGAATTTTTTGTACATATTAACCTTCTTCTGGCTTTGGTTTCTTTCTTGGTGAATGTTCTATCTTGTCACTGAAGAGATTTTCTACATCAATCTCTTTTTGGTCCATTTCAGTCCATTTTCCACTTTTGCCTCGATAATCACCTATACCAGCTGAGGTAGAGATTCCGGCACCTAAAAACATTTAACAGAAAATATTATACATTAATTCACAAGACATTAATGCTTTGATCTTAGTTTCAGTGGTAAAATACATGTATATTTAAAACACCACGTGTGCATGATTATTTTTAATTAACATAGCAATAAATCAAAATTGCAAATCATTTGACGATAAAATTATATCCCTTATTCAACATGTTCCATGCAATTTTTAAATTCTGTTGTAATATATAACATTAGCAGTGTCATTTAATTATGGTTTTAGTTATTTAACTTCTTCTAATTTGAGGAATTGTATAAAATATTATGAATTCATTTTACAAAAAAAATGGTAAAAACAATATTAACAAATTATGATTTTCACCAATACCTACAATTCTAATTGAATAACTGAGAAAAATATTTCAGTCTCCTGCTATATAAAAAAAAACAAAAGAAAAAAAAATATTAAAATATAAGTCATGCAAAAAACATATTCAGATTCCTTATCAAAAATTATTATTCATAAAACAGTAAAATATTAGTTCATCACAGCACTGAAAATTTGACTCCCATCAAGGGGTAATCTCTCAGTTAAGGGGGATCCTCATCTCAGATTTTGTTTTTAGCTTCTTTATTTCAACCTCTATTTCAACACATGTCTGGTTTTAATTTACATGTACCTGTAAATGCAACACAATGACTTGAAGATTGAATAAGACTTGCCACCCTTTCTGCCTCTACACAGACTGTGCTTTGTGAATTTGTAAATTCTGCTGTTTTCTCTGCCTCTTTTATCAGTGTTCTTTCCTGTGTTGTGAATTTCAGGTCAATTTGTTTGGCAGAAGCCCTTTTTCTGACTCCAGTAAGTATCTTTTCCCAGCACTTGTTATGAAATTTTGCCTCTCCATTTGCAGCCCATTTTATGTGAAAGCTTTCCCTGTTGACTTTCCTTTTAGGCCAAACTGTTTTCACTTCTACAATATCATCATATTCAAATGTGGGATCTTGATTACTGCACTGTTTCAGATCACAAGGCATCTTCCACTGACAGTTTGATCAGTTATTGATTACGCAATCCATTGCAACATTCTCGGACTCGACCTATAACATAGAATTTCGGCACCAATCAAATTCGGCCCAAATAATGAGTTTTATCATTGACTTACATATCGAAAATTTAGTTCCAATGTAATATATTAAGTGGCTTTGATTAAGAAAACAGACAAGGATGATGTTTTTAGTACTGCAGTTAAGCTAAGATAATCATGAATTGTTTTTAATATGTACATTTTTTTTTGGAGGGGAGGGGTATTGCTTGTTTAAACCACGATATGAGGCTTCCAGAATAGAGAATAAATGTTCTAAAAAAAAAAAAAAATAAATGGATAGAGAACATGGCCTAAAATAAACAATAACGAATAATAATGTTATGCAATATAAAAGATAATTTTAACATGGAATATAATTTGAGGAGGGCAATACCTATTGCGCAAAAAAAGAGTACAGAATAAAGACATTTGCCCTAAAATTTCATATATGTTGCATTGAATTACTTTTAACCATCTTTTCAAAAGACATGCTTGAATTTTCAAGCTAAAATACTTTGAACCATCCTCCCAAGTCAGGGTTTTGTATCCATATTCGATCCTACAAACGTTTGTAGGAAAGAAAACCCTGACTTGGGAGGATGACTTTGAACAAGCTCACACGATTTTAAAGAATTGGCTTTTATCAAACTTTATGAATTCAGAAAGTTGGGACGGAAAGTATCGGATTTAGAATATAGAACTCTACCCATACAAACCCTCAAATATAAATATCAGGGGGTGGGGGTCTTCCATGCAGTCGTGAAAATTAATAGGAAAAATCTATTTTTTCGGGAAAAATAATGCTGGTGGTGAAGTGCTATTCAGGGCTTTTCAACAGGCACCTCTCTTATAATTCTTGGCTTGCTTTGCTTAGACAAATACCCATGAAATTATTTTCATGAATATTAAATGAATAATATTTGAACTATATCAATGTATATGGTTTCTTTACAGAATCGCCATTAGCTAGGGATAATGTCTGTCTTACATGTAACAAGGAATTCATATTCTTTATATTGGAAAAGGTAATTGTGAATCAGAATTGGCTTATATAAACTCTATTCTTCTGCTTAATATTATTTTATAAATTTATCCATATTACAAAATTTTCCGGCAAAGTTAAAGATTTATTCTTCCGGTATTGAAGATTTCCGAGCCACACTTTCCTTTGTCCTTTTCAGCCTCCCTATCTCGCGTCTCCTCACGGTGTCCCGGCACCCCTGGACGGTTGAACCCTCCAAATATCAGTACGCAACATGCAGTAATTTACCTTATATCCGGCCAGGGTGTTATATATACTGCTTCATGTTTATGTCGAAGTGTAAAAATGGACATCATAATAATATATCAATTAAGTAAAAACTTTTATAATTCTGGATTGATAATTAATGAACAAACTCAGTAATTGAATTATATTTTGATTTAAGTTTAATCATGTCTTATCTTGCGAGATCATATGTCAACATGCCACCTGCCACCAGTTCAAGCTTATTCGTATTAAATTATAAACTGTTATAAAAAGTGAACATGCTCTAAGGAAAGACAGTCGGAAACCGGCATTGAAATAGAGAACCCGCTGTAGAGACATTTTGGACATTTTCTCACAGGTGCTTGAGGACAGGACGCTGTCTTGGGCCCCTCATAGCCCCCCCCCCCCCCCCATGTAAGCATGAATATCAGGTTTTAAATTTTTACCATTTATTTGTACCATAAGGATACTAATATACCATATATTTACTCATAAATGTTTACTATCAATGTGCAATTCGACTATATAGCGCTTTGCTATATAGTCGCATGGCACATTTATAGTAAACATGTGTATTATGAGTAAAAATATGGTATATTAGTATCCTTGTGGTACAAATAAATGGTAAAAATGAGAAAAACAGATATTTATGCTAATAAGGGGGGGGGGGGGGGGGGGGGGGCTATGTGGGGCCCAAGACAGGGTCCTGACATCAAGCACGTGTGGCGTAGTGCCGAAGAAAAATCTCACTACGAAATTTAACAAACCCCGCCGCATTTTTGCGCTTGTCCCATGTCAGGAACCTCGAGATCTAGCCTTTGTTAGTCTTGTGTGTTTTTTTTTTTTTTTTTTTTTTTTTTAATTTTGGTTCATTTTTATTTTCGGAGTTCAGTGTGCCGTCCACTTTGCTGAACTAGTATACATTATTGTTTAGGGGATAGATGCGGGATTTTCTTGCTGCGTTGAAGACCCATCGGTAGCCTTGAGCTGTTTTCTGCTCTTTGGTCGGGTTGTTGTCTCTTTAATTGACACATTCCCTGTTTCCATTCTCACACCCTATGAGGGGGTGGAAAGGGTATTGGGAGACAGGGAGAAAGGGGGCGGGAGAAAGGGGGCGGGAGAAAGGAGAATGGGGGTGGGAGAAAGGAGAGAGGGGGCGGGAGAAAGGAGAGAAAGGGCGGGAGAAAGGAGGGAGAACTATCAAAGGGAGACGAACTTTAATGTTGAAAAAAAAAATAAAGAGGTTAAAAAAACGAAAAAAACTGGATACTAAATGTTCTAATAAATGGACAAATCTTTGAAAAAAGGCAACATTTATATTTCCCAAACAATTTTTGCCATTTCCGATCATTTCATTAAAGAATTTGATGTTCAATCTGACTTAAACTAACATGATACTATAGGCAAATTATTTTATCGACATTTCAAACCATTGTTAACATGCTTAAGTCTTTACGCATGAAAAATCTAAATTCTCCACGTTTACGCGTGGGTTTGATGTGGGATACTTAGGCATAGGAATAGTACATCTTCGTCCCAGAAACCATACTTCTGAGGGCTTAATACTTATAAAGATAAAAATATAACTTTGGCATTTAAGTAGGTAATGTGTGTAGACTCTGTTTAGGCCAATTTCGACCTACTGCACATTTATAAATGAACAACAAATGGATAATAGGACAGGTCAACAATGACATATATTCCAACCAATCAACATCACCCAAACAGACAGAACCCCAAACAAAAATAACATAAAAGAGCACAGAACACATCACAGAGTCAGGATAGTCCATGCATATTTCGTTGGGAAAATTACTACAATTCGAGATAATCTTGCATCAAACAACACATCGGTTTCCGATTACAACTGTATGAGGGCTGACATACAATTCGAAGGCAATAAGTTACAATCTTTTTTCGGCGATTTCAATTGAAGAATTGCGGAAGATTATTCTTGCTTCGCCAACTCGATCCGCTTCCGACTAAGCTTCTTAAACAATGTCTTGACATTTTATTACCAGCATTAGCTAGTATCACTAACAGGTCGTTATCTGAAAATTATTTTCCTACATCATTTAAGAGAGCCGTAGTTAGACCGCTACTAAAAAAGGCAAATTTGGACAAAGAAGTAATGAAAAATTACCGACCTGTCTCAAACCTATCATTCGTATCCAAGATCGTAGAGAAGGTAGTTGCTACTCGGTTGGAAAGCCATAAATGATGACGCACAATCAGCGTATCGATCAGGCCATTCTACGGAAACTGCGCTTTTAAAAGTACACCATGATATCACAAGTGCGCTAGACAATAACAGTTTCGTTGTGTTGCTCATGTTGGACTTGTCAGCCGCCTTTGACACAATTGACCATACAATACTTCTCGATCGACTAGAGTACTTTTATGGCATCACTGGCGAAGCATTGCGATGGTTAAAATCATACATGACAGATCGAACCCAGTGCGTTTCAGTCGGATCGGTGGAATCGGATGACATTATTCTCCGTTTCGTTTTCCGCAAGGGTCCGTTTTGGGACCCAAACTTTTCTGTATCTTTGCCAAACCAGTCAGCGAAATTTGCCGAAATTTGGCATATCATTCATACGCAGACGATACACAAGTGTATCATGTTATCAAACCATTAAGTGACTGGTCTGATCTCTCTAACCGACTTGAGAACTTTTTGTCTGACATTAGCGCGTGGATGGGTACCAACATGCTCAAACTGAATCAAGACAAAACAGAATTAATCGTTTTTGCGCCAAAACATCAAATTAAATCTTTCGATAATGTCAAACTAACGTTTGATGGAACTGTTTTGACCGATGTTCCGTCTGTGAAAAATCTAGGATGCATTTTTGATAAAACACTAAGTATGGAAAATCAAGCCTCCTCGATTACAAAATCATGTTTTCATCAAATACGCAACATCGGGCGAATTAGACCTTTAATAACAGTTGATGCTTGCAGAACTTTAGTGTGCTCGCTCGTAACATCACGATTAGATTACGGCAATGCGTTACTCTATGGGACAAACAGTTTGTTACGAAGAAACTTCAGCGCGTACAAAATACAACGGCTAGATTAATAACAAGAACTCGAAAACATGAGTCAATAACACCGACACTTATAGAATTACACTGGCTGCCGGTGTGAATACAAACTTACTTTATGTATTTAAGGCAATGCACGGTAAAGCACCGATATATCTGCAGCAGTTAGTTGACCATTACCAACCTGCCAGAACTTTACGATCAGGAAACCGTATGCTTTTGCGAGTGCCAACTGATGTTAAAACTAAACGGTATGGTGACAGGCGTTTCGATAAAGCTACATCAGATCTGTGGAACAATCTACCACTACACTTAAGAACTGAACAATCTTTGGACGTTTTTAAAAGGGACTTAAAGACATATCTTTTCAGGAGGGCTTTCATGAATTTCTTATAAATTTTTAAAAAGTGACTTTAATTTTGCATTGTCTGATTTGATTATCCATTTACCTTGATATCATTGCCTTTTAGGAATGTTTTAATTTTCGTTTTAAGAGATTTTAACTTTGACTTTAGATACATACTTTTTTTTTATCTTTGATTACAAATTGTTTTTAGTGTAACTGTTTCTTTTTCATGTTTTTGTTTTAACCATAACGTTAATTTTAAAAGGTGTATATATTTGTATATTATACTTTTTATTGCAATTGTATTCTTATCAACTATAATTTTACTCATGTATGCATTGTAAAGCGCTTAGAGTATTATATGTGATATTATATTTGCGCTGTATAAATACTGTATAATAATAATAATAATAATAATAATAATATTTCAACAATTTTCCAGGTCACGTTATCCACTTGACCATATAAAGTAAGGTGTTCTCGAGGACAGAGAAAAATAGAGATGACACAATAAAAAACTATGTCTAATTTCATGATCCTCATACATGACCATACATATCAAAATGGAGTTTCTTGACATTGGGGCATGCACAATGCACCATTGACAACATTCCAACATTGTGTATTAATAGTGTATTAATTTGCGTACGAGTCGGAGGCAGGCCTTGTTCGTAAAATCAGTATATGCTTTAATAAAGACCTATGCCACCTATATATGGTTATATATTAATTCAAATTTGTATTAAAATCGATTGATCTGAAAAAAGACGGTTGTTAAGGTGGGAGATGGAAGCAGAGGGGCGGGAGAAAGGAGAGAGGGGGCGGGAGAAAGGAGAGAGGGGGCGGGAGAAAGGAGACGAGGGGCGGGAGAAAGGAGAAAGGTACCCCCCTTTCCACCCCTCCCCTATTTACCGGCTGTCGAAGCGCTATATACTCGAATGGCACATTGATAGTAAACATATATAATATGAGTACATATATGGTATATTGGTATCCTTATGGTACAAATAAATGGTAAAAATTTAAAAACTGATATTTTTGCAAATATATGGGGGGGGGGGGGCTATGAGGCTAACCAACTCTATTTAATCATTCCCACTTACACTGTTTGATAGTAAATAAGTATGTGTACTGGAGGTGCAAAAAGTAATTATTAAAGGGATGAAATATTACACAAAGAGTATGAATATTAGAAGTGCATTTTTTCAGTAAAACAGTAATTATAAAAGGGACAAAATATTACACAGAGAATTGTGGCAGGTCCACGTGTCAATAAATTATTATTAGAAGAACAAGACTTCAATAAGCTTAAAAGGGGCGACATTGAACTGGACCGAAAGAACCTAATGTTAGGAATTTTGAGGGATATCCGAATAGATAATTCCGAATGAACTTCCGATTTTACCACATGGAAATGTTTATATTTTGGAAAGAATGAACTGCCTTAAGAAAACCTAAAAGGATGCCTGCAAGCAAAATTTTTACTGGTTTCAGAGCTCTAGGATTTGTTAGCAACCATATTCCACTCTCAGTTCGCCACCACAGCAAACATAAGGAGAACTACGTTGTAACTTGCGTTGGGAAATCTTTTCACACATACAATGTAAATTATTTGAAATTTACAATGTAATTAAAAGTTAAAAACCTAACACTTTTATTAAATGCCTTGTTAACTATTATTAACTATTATAATAGTCTCAAAAACTTCAGATTAGAAAACAAACTATCAGTACACAAGGAGTTTAGTTGTCGGAAAATGCAAATTAATGATGCAAGAAAAATGATGGATCAATTGAACTTATATATCTGAAGCTTAAAAATCAACAAAACATTGTCATGTTGTTAGTTCGACATTCCTATGATTTAAAACGGCCATTTTTCATATAAATGCAAGTGCAGAGATCATCAAGGGCAAGTGCTAAAGGACACTCGAATAACTAACTAACTAACTAACTAATTTTATTCAGTCTAAAATCCATTACAGAGGATCATCACTGAAAAGGAAACAACATTCTACAATAGACAACATATCATACAATAACAAAAGACACGGAACACATAACATTCATATATAATTATTATGACCTAACCAATCCCTCTGACGAATTTCGAGTCTTCATACAATCTTCCAAGAATGAAAATAATCTGATTAGAACATCAGTTTCAGACGTATTCATTAAATATTTGAATTTTTCAAGTATATTCAAGTTTCGGGTATCAAAAATGCACAAGCTAACTGAATATATACTGTTAATTACTGAATATGGATCGAATCAACTGTAACCAGGAGATAGATAGACTTATGCCAGAACGAATATGAAATCAAAAGATCTATAAAAATATGAAAAAAAATAATATTTTAATCTTAAAATCTTATTGCCTAGTTTTGTTTTTAAACCAGATTTTACACACATGTATAGGTAAAAATGCTAATATTCCATTATACGGTTACATAGAAATGAGACCTTAGTTAGAAGTCAGGGGAGTTAATAAATATTAAATTGGAAAGTGGTCAGTTTTAGTGGTTCTTGATTTGAAAATTATTATCAATGTTTAGGTGATAAGATTTGATGGTTTTTAATAACTTTACATTTACTTCATGTAACATGTTTTTATTTTGATTTATTATTATCATTATTTTATTTTATTTATTCTTTTTGTAGTGTTCAAAGTTAGGAATTGTTAGCATTAGTAAGTATATTTAGGGCATGTTATGGTCTTTAATGGCCCATCTGAATCATAGAAACACTTAAACTATTGTGATCACTTTAAATATGTCTGATTGTTGTTCTGTTCTGTCCTAACATGCAGCTAAGTATCATTATATCACCAACCTCATGTTGTTGCTCCTCAGTTGTTTAAAAAAATATTCTTGTAAATTTCAATAGAGGGCTCATATTAGCTACAGATTTGCAGTAAACCCAGCCTTTAACCATCATAGTTGCTTTAATTAGAGAAAGAATAAGTTTTTTTAACTGATAAAATGGCTGTTGATTGGTGTCTTTATGGAACAACCTTGATCTGTGATATATTGGGTATATTGTCAATTAATATTTTTTAAATATTTTAAAATACTCTCATTTACTGGATGAAAACTGTCATGTGATTCAAAAATAAATTGAATGTTTTTACAAAAATTGAACAAGCGGGAAACAACCCTATTGTTCACCTCCAAACATCTAAATTTCCCCCCGCAAGGGAGACAACTGCATAATTCGTCAGCATTAAAATTCGTGAGAGTCAAATTATGTCTTGCTCCTTTGGAAAACATAATAAAAAAATTACGACCCTCATTTCAGGTAGACATTCTGGCCCTCAGGAAAACAACCCCTCTTGGGTTGCCAAATCTGAATGTCTACCACAAATGAGGGCCGTAATTGTATATTGTTATCAGAGGTAATATGAAAATGTGATGAAAACATAAATTCTTCTTTTGTCTCTTTAATAACTTATTACACTGCATTTTATCTCTGGTAAATATGGTGGATGTTTTACATGCTGTGATGTTGAAAATTCATCTAAAACAATGGAAGAAATTTCTCTGGTTTACTTGAGATAACCTTTCAGGAAATTGTTTTTTGTTACCACATCCTTCCTTATGTCTTTGACCTCTGACTTATATTGCTTTTTCTACAAATAATGATAAAAATAAGAATAGTTTGTAATAAAACCACTATAGGACAGGTAATGAAATTAATTTTAGGTGTTCCCTATAATAAGTAGATTGGTGATATTTGGAAACATGTTTGAACTATGTCACTTTAAAAAAAAACATGTTTGAACTGTTTAGATGTTATATTATAAACATAGTGATGTGGACTTCCAGGGTATATATTAATACTACTTTTTGCTTTTTAAACATTTGAAAAAAAATTACCAAAATTTTTTTTATAAAATATGATGTTTCTATTCTATTTCAAGTAACAGTCTTTTAGGTGATATTCCATTTTACTGGGTATATATTATTATTTCATATGAGGTCCTGTTGATATATGATGTAAATATTATTTCAGGTAACAGTCATTCTGGAGATATCACATGCCTTGCTGTAGATGCAAACCTAGTGTTTACTGGTTGTGGGAATATAGTGACAGCATTTCAGAGGGGTAAACAGGTAAACATTGATTTGATTAATATGAAATTTCTTTGATCAAGATAGCTAATCAGAAAAAAATATCAGTTGTCCAGATTAGACAAATCTCTCAATGAAGAATTAGAGATAAAAGAATCTGTCAATTTTTTTTGTAAGTGTTTAATTCTTTTATATCTTCTTCCATTTTCAGACAATAATAATGAATTTGTGTTCTCTCACATATTGCTGCAATGTCTGAATGGTGTCATCATTTTTTGATTTTTGGTATCTAGTTATATTGAGTTTTTTTCATTTACCCCACATCATTTTGAACTATTAAATTTTTTTTTAATTTTGCTTTTCAGTCTAGTTCTAGGCAATTTTTTAAAGATAGAAACTAAAAAAACCATTTTGTTTGTACAGGTACTCCATACATATGAAGGACATGAACATCCAGTTCATCTACTGTTACCATTTGGGAATCACTTGGTGTCAGTCGATGTCAGTAGTAATGTGAAAGTATGGGACATCAACACAGAGGGTACTTGACAGTTACAAAAATATCTAACATTATTACTGGTTATTTTCTGATTTGTAAAAATGAAGGTTTATTTTTAATTCAAATATCATCAATGCTTTTCTCATCACAATTTTATAACATTGTTTGTATGAAATAATTACACTAAATAGACCGCTACATCTAATCAGTCTTTTCCGATGTTCAGTCCTATGAGATATTGTCTCATTGAAGTGCACTCCATATCCTTACATTTTCATATAGTACCAACAAAATATTTTTCAATAATACATGATTTTGATGGTATATGTAAATTTGATCTTGACGTGTCCAGTATGTCAATATAAAGTCTTTTATTAATGGAAATAGGCGACATTTTATTTTAACTTATGAGGTATTTATCTTTGTGGGATAAATCTTTTAGTCCAAATCAAGTCTAGCCAAAATACTGTACAGAGTAAGTTTTTCTTTTTGTAGGTCTGTATTTGGAGATGGGTTTTGACAATGAAGGATTTCAGATAACAGCTATAATGCATCCCAATACATATCTTAACAAAATAGTGTTAGGTAGTAAACAGGGTTCTCTACAGTTATGGAATATCAAACAGGATAGAATGTTATATGTTTTTGAGGGTTGGAATAATGCAATCACATGTATGGAGCAGGTAGGTAGATTATCAAGTTAATTCTTCATAGCTTGTCATAGTAACATAACTTGTATAAGTGTAAAATATTGTTGGTTTTCTTCAGGGGATTTGTCTGTGATAAGTTGAAAAGAAGGCTAGCTGTGATTTTTTTATGGCTTGAGTGACAAATGTGATGTCAGTTACATCACAACATCATTTAAAAGACACAATAACAATGTTTCTCGTTTCAGGCCTTAAGTCTTAGTTTAGGAGACAGGAAGATCAGATAATAATGAAAATCATATACAGATGAAACTGGTTATTTCAGACTCTTTTTATCTAAAATTCCAAGTTAATACTTTGCACTATATTTAGTCTGATATCTCAAATCAGTTTTGAGGTAACCTTGTGCAAATGTGTATGGAATCAAAACAGAAACAGTTAAAATACTTGTAACCGATAACAAACAGATTTACAGTCACACAGTCATAGGACACTCAGTCTATTATGAAGTTATGACATTGTTTTCTTAATGTGATGTCAACATTCTTGAATGACCCCTGCTTCAAGTAAACAATATATATTGTAAAACTTTTGTTATTAGAAGTATAGTTACTGTTTAGGTCCGTGTAACACTTAACAATTTAATATTTTAAAAAGATTTCAAATTTTATATTTTTCAATTTTTAATCAAAGTTTTAAAATTTCAACATTCCAAAATTTTGAAAATTTGAAATTTTCACCAAATAATTAAAATTTAAAAATTTAAAATTTTATATTTTTTATTAAACTTTTAAAATATTAAACTGAATGTACAGTTTTGATCATTTCACTTTTTGAAAACTTGAATTTTTAATGTTTTGATTAAAAATTAAAGAATCGAAAATGGACCAAAAATTGCGTTTGACACTTTGACAGTTGAGCCCACATTAAACCAGAGAATTCAGCTCCAAAAATAACCTTATACAGTTGACCTTATACAGTTTTCATTTTTTTTAAACTCCATTTCAAGGTAGGCTATGAAATTTTATGGTTAAATTTTAAGAATTCGTTTTGAGAACACAAATTCCACCTACACGAATGAATCAGAGTTCTAACTTATAGTTTATAATCATATGAAGATAAGCGAGCGACCATTTGAAAATTGGGGGGGGGGTGCGGGATTGAGTTTTGTTCTTGGTAAAACAATTGTTTCTCATACGTGAAGCAACAAAATACTTATATCTTAACAAGTCACTCAAGCATACAATAAAAGTCAAAGGTAAGTTTTCAGATGTTAATGTTGTATATACCAACTAAGAACTTCTATCAACCAAATACTGTGGGTCTAGTTAGTACAATAGCTGAGAAACAGACTAATTTTTAAATGAAAATATACATTAAGTCACTCAGGAATGAAATTCAGGTTAAGTTCAGGTGACATGTGTTAGACTGGCATATCCATTAAGAACTATCTACAGACCAAATATGCTGGGCCTAGGTATTACACTTGATGAGATATGGACATAATCTCGAAAATGTAACACGTCACATAAGCATGAAATTGAGGTGAAGGTCCGGAGGCAGGTGTCAGACTGGCATGTACCCACTAAGAACTATCTATAGACCAAATACGGTGGGTCTGGGTATTACAGTTGCTGAAAAATGGACTTAATCATGGAACTTGGATGCAAGTCACTCATAGGTGAAATTGATGTCAAGGTCCGGAGACAAGTATCAGACTGGCATGTACCCACCAAGAACTAATAATAGAATAAATACCCTCAGGAATAATATGGTCGGTGCCTAATGATATAGATGACCCTTTTGGTCCATTTTCGATTCTTTATTTTTTAATAAAAAAATTAAAAATTCAAATTTTCAAAATTCGAAATTATCAAAACTGTACATTCAGTTTAGTATTTTCAAAGTTTGATTAAAAATGTAAAATATTAAAATTTCATACGAGTTTAAGAATCTTAACATTTTAATTATTTGGTGAAATTTTCAAATTTTCAAAATTTTGAAATGTTGATATTTTAAAACTTTGATCAAAAATGGAAAAGTGTAAAATTTGAAAACTTTTTTAAAATATTAAATTGTTAAGTGATACACGGACCCTGTTTATGTTTTGATTCTAGCAACAAAAGAGATGAAACGTTCACTGTAAAAGGATTGGGATTTTTTTTGTTGTAGTCACCAGCTGTAGATGTAATTGCCATAGGATTGGCTGATGGTCAAATTATTGTACACAATTTAAAGTTTGATGAGACAGTGATGAAATTCAGACAAGATTGGGGACCAATCACTACTGTTTCTTTTAGAACAGGTATAATATCTAAAAGGAAGATGTTTTTATTCTTTATGCTTTTTCCCTTTCCATTCAATTTTTGTGTATTAAAAACTAAGCTCTTTAAATCGACAAGGCATATTTAAGGGATTGTACGTATATGTGAAAGAACTACACAACGTATTATATATCTGTGGTATGTAGATTCACCAGATGAGGCCACACCAAAATGATTTTAAGTTCTTTGGATTTTGCCGCTCCAATTTTTGTACTATGTAAATTTTAATAAAAAAATATTATGCTGCCTCATTTTGCAAAAATTCTGAAAATTTGCCCCAAATTCTTCATTTTTCAAGAAAATAATTTAAAAAATTGTTCACCCCCTCCTAAAATTTGTAAAAATTGGGATTTTTTTTTACAATATTTTATTTTAAAAAATTTGTGCAGCACATAAATTTGATCTTCACCCCCAAAAAAAAGTTTTCAAGAAAAAAAATTAAAAGAAATCCAAAGAACAAAAAATTAATTTGGTGTTGCCCTGACTAATTTTGTTTTGCTTAAACAGGTATAAGGAGTCTGTAACCAGTTTTATAATTATGGAAGAACAAGAATAAGTGTGCTTTTTAATATGTTATAGGATAATGATCAAATCCATTTGCTGTATTGTGGCATGTTATACTTTATACAAGATTATAAATAATATTGCACTTCACAACACCTTTCAAACAATCAGATTTAACATTATTAAAATAAATATTTTTAGATGGACACCCAATGATGGCAACAGGAAGTCCAGCAGGTCATATTGCATTGTGGGATTTAGAAAACAAGAAATTACAGAGTCAAATGAGGGAGGCTCATGATGGGTCTGTTGTTGGAATGCAATGTTTGCCTGGTGAACCTCTAATGGTTACTAATGCAGCTGATAATTCCTTAAAAGTAATAAGCATTATGTATGACAATATATCTGGTGATTTTCATCTCATTATTAAATTTTCATGGAGAATTGGTAGAATTACTTTTTATTGTATGCATTTCTTTCTGTTCATGCAGATACAACCAATTTTAAATCAATACTCATTATTGAAAGATAAGCTGATTTAACACAGATTTTATGGAAAACTCATTTAACTATTTGAAATCTGATGTTTTAAAATCTTGTCATATGACATTTGCAATTTTATTAGGATTACTGCAATGCTATGTTTCAAACCAGTCATTGGTCATTGTTATACATGTAATAAAACAATTGCCAACCATTATGAATGTGACTTAATGATTTGTCTACCGTCTAAAGGTAATCTCACCTTTGATAGCCTAATGAGAGAGAAATATTAATTTTTTATAACAAGATCTTGTAGATAACTACTTATTAGCTCACCTGGCCATAGGCCATGTGAGCTATTGCCATCACTTGGCGTCCGTCGTCGTCGTCGTCTGTCGTCGTCGTCGTCGTCGTCGTCGTCTGTAAACTTTTTCAAACGTTAACTCGTCCTAAACTACTGGACCGACTTCAACCTAACTTTGCAGAATTGTTCTTTAGGGCATCTGGAAAATTTCTATCGTTTTAAATTTTTGAAATGTCGAAAAACATGGCTGTCGTTACTATAAATAGAACATAGGGGTAAATTGCTGTTTTTTGCTAATAACTCAAAAACCGTTACAGATATCGAAAATCTGACATGGGGTAAAATTGATCAGCATGACAAGATCTACCTACCCTGAAATTTTGAAGGAAATTCCAAAACCCATTTAGGAGTTATTGCCCTTTTTTCACATTTTTGGCTTTTTTTTGTTATTATTTCAAAAATCTTCTTCTCTGAAACTACTATTCAAAATCATATGAAACTTGGTAAGATTGTTGCTTAGGGTACCCTGCATAGAACTGATGTGGGGATTTTTGATTCGTCGAAAAACATGGCCGCTGTTACTAAAAATAGAACATAGGGGTAAATTGCTGTTTTTTGCTAATAACTCAAAAACCGTTACAGATATCGAAAATCTGACATGGAGTAAATTTGATCAGCATGACAAGATCTACCTACCCTGAAATTTTGAAGGAAATTCCAAAACCCATTTAGGAGTTATTGTCCTTTTTTCGTCAAATTTTCATAATTTAACATTTTTCGTCATTTATCTCCAAAACTATTTGAGATAGAAGTGAAATGTAAATTTGAAAAATGTTTGCCATGTTGAGATCTACATACCCTGAAATTTTAAAGGAAATCCCAAAACCCATTTAGGAGTTATTGCCCTTTTTTGTCAAATTTTTAAAATTTTAACATTTTTGCATTTATCTCCAAAACTATTTGAGATAGAAGTGAAATGTAAATTGAAAAATGTTTGCCATGTTGAGATCTACCTACCCTGAAATTTTGAAGGGAATCCCAAATTCTATTTAGGAGTTATTGGTTTATGTAATTTGAGGTCGGGTTCTGTTACATTTATTTAATGTTCACCCTTATTCCTGGTCAATTTTGTCAACTTCCTGCCAGGACTACCACCATCAGGGAACATATTTTAACATTAAACCTTATGAAAAATAAATCTTCAACAAATTTTCCCTGAACAATTGAACCAATTGCAACAAACTTGGTCAAATAGTTGATTAATTGTCCAATGAAAACCAGACTCCAGGTGAGCGATACAGGCTCTGGTGAGCCTCTTGTTTTACATATTGCCATCCATCCATTCTGTATCTGGTAAAGCTGAACAGTCTGCTTATTTAAGTCAAGAATAATAAAATGGGCAGTCATGCTAGGAAATAAAATCAGACCTCTTACTACTGGAAAATCTTGGATAATTTGATCTGTTTCAAATGATATAATATATATATAAAGAAAATGTATCTTTGAACCTCAGATGCTTGTTGTAAAACAGGAAATAAAATCAGACCTCTTACACTTGAAAATAGTGGATATTTTTATCTGTTTCAAATGATATATATATATAAAGAAAATGTATCTTTGAACCTCAGATGCTTGTTGTAAAAGAGGAAATAAAATCAGACCTCTTACACTTGAAAATAGTGGATATTTTTATCTGTTTCAAATGATATATATATATATAAAGAAAATGTATCTTTGATCCTCAGATGCTTGTTATGAAACGTTATATTGTATATCTTTACTGTATAAAATTCTTTTGGCATCACTAAGGGACCTTTTGTCAGTATATGTGACAGTTCAGAAATGTATAATCATTTCTGTTTTTAAGGTATGGATTTTTGATCAGCCTGATGGTGGAGGTCGTTTGCTGAGACAAAGGTCAGGTCATTCAGCACCACCCAACAAAGTTCGTCACTATGGTAATAATGGACAAAACATTCTTAGTGCAGGTAAACTGTTGTTATGTTGTGATCACTAGTTTAGAAAAAGATTTCAAAACCTGATTAATACAGAACAGAATACTAATCATAAGTTCATTTCAACTGTAAACTTCAAATCATATTTTGTAAAAATTAATCATGTTAATTTTATATACTGCAGTTTCATTATATTTGGTTGGGCAGCATTTTTATAATATTCATGGTTGCAGAATAAATATAATTTCAAATATTTGATCTAGTATTAAGAAATCTGGTTTTCTGAGGAAATTTCTTCTCTTTGAACTGTAGAACTAATAACTGCCCTTAAACATTGTTTTTTGAAGTCCCTTGAATATTTTAATGACCAACGTTACGGTATCAACAGTATACACTATTACCAAATTGTTTTTTCTAGGACAAGACAGTACACTCAGGTCATTTTCTACCATCCATGACAAACATAACAAAAGTCTAGGAAGAGCATCATATGACAAGAGGGGGACTAAGAAGACTGGTCTGAAAAAAGATAAATATATGATGCCTCCAATAACACAGTTTGCGTCTGGTAGGTTTAGATTTACCGGTTTTTAGAAAATGTTAAACTGTCTTGAATAGATGTAGTCAAAGATGGTATATAATATCGTAGGCTTTCTCAATTTATGCTAAAGTGGATTTTGATATATATATCAATATATTATACTTTTACATTTTTACTACTTTATTTAATATCTATGTTATCTAAGTCAGTCCATTTAATGTTATATGGACCGGCTGTACATTATATGGACTGCCTCATTTTGGCAAGATCGATTAAATTCAATTAAATCCCAGAAAAGTATAATATAACAAATAGTTCATGACACTTCGGGTAAAATGTCAGTGTATGGACCGGTTGGTTGCCCTCCAAAATTTATATGGACCTCAGCTTCGCTTGGGTCCATATAATTTTTTGTGTTATGAACTATTTATTAAATATACATTCTAGCAAATAACTCTTGATTTATCTTTAAACTGCTTGAACAACTAATTTCTGCAAACTTGAAATGTGTGGATTGTTGGATATTTAACTTATATAACTAATGGTTTTAAATACAAATGTATATGTTCTATATTTTTTTAATGATTTAATGGAAACTTTTGAAAAATATTCCTATTACCACTTACACCAGAGAACTTAACCTACGTTAAGGTTATCAAAATTTCATCTAAAAAATGTTATGCATATTTGAAAAAAAAAAAAAAACGGTTTAAAAAGATGCATAATGCTGGATTTAATTTTGTAATATTTAAAAAAAAAGAATTTCAAGGAAAAGTTGTTTGTTTTACACAGATATAAGTCGACAGAGTGATTGGGATAATATTTCTGCCTGTCATTGTGGAGAATGTTTGGTAACAACATGGAGCTATCAGAGGTGCACCATGGGGAAACATAAGTTTAAACATACAAGAATTGATGAAGAGCCTGAATTTAAGAATGCTATAGCTCTAGTAGGTCCAACTATAGCTTTTTCAAAGTTTTGAAATTGCAGTATTAAAAGTTAATTAACTTCCAGTTCTGAGTATATATGTGGTGAATGTAATATAAATGAAATTGTTTTCTGCAGACTTTATTACTTGTTTGAACACAATAATGAAATAACTTAATGTGTGTAGACAGAGCTTAAAAAAATTTCAGACTTAAAAGTAGATCAATTGAATATTATAGGAATCTATTTCATTTTAGTAGAATTGGAAATGATGCTGAACAAACATATTTGTAACAAAAACTTTTTTTCTAATTGTAGACAAGAAAAGTGTCTAGATCAAAAAGCAAATATGTTGAAATTCAGTTATTCCATAACTTACCAGTATTTGTTATTTTGTAGTGTACAGATATAAGTCCTTGTGGTAACTTTGTGGTTATCGGTTATAGCACTGGTCATGTGGATAAATATAATATTCAATCTGGAATATACAGAGGCTCTTATGGGGAATCTACAGGTAATTTCATTTTGGCCATCCATAAGAATAATTTAATTTGATAGGAAATGACAACAAAAAATCAGAAAAATGGAAATAAAAGAAACCGTTTAGATATTTTCTATGTTTATCTTACATAAACCCTAATATAGTGATTGATAAATGTCCATTTATTCAGAAAAATATCACAAAAAATGAATAACTGATGTTGTATTGTATTAATAAATTGTGTAAATTTGTAAAACAGTATTAAATCTGAGATATGTATATTCATTTTAAAAAAATTTAAAAACAGGCAATTTTGTTTTTCAAAAAATATTATTGTATTAAAAATCTGCTTTAAGTTTCACCCACAAAGATCATTTATTAAAAAATTTCTGAAAATAAAACTGTCCTGCTAAAAAACATTTACTTGTACTATCCAAATTTTACTGCCCTTGCTGAGATTACCATATTGTGTTGTTTTAAGGTCTAGAGTTTTTGTCATATTATGTATGAATGTATATAATTTTGTAGCCCATACATGTAGTGTTCGTGGAGTAGCTGTTGATGGTCTGAATCAGGTCATGGTAACAGCTGGACTGAATGGAGATATTAATTTCTGGAAGTTTAAACAGAAGAATTTATTGGAAACACTAAATGTGAAATGTTATATTTCAGAAATATTATTACACAGAGAAAGGTATACATATTTCTTAAAAAATTTGAATAAAATATATCTAGATTATAAAAATATGGTGTCCAGGCTTTCATAAAGTATTTTGTGTGAGCTAATTTAATATGGAAAGCAACCTGTGTTGTAAAAAATTAAATATAAAAATCATAAATTGTCAGTTTTGTAGTATTTTACAAATTATCAAGTCCATAATTTATTTCAAAACAAACAGTCACTGTTTCATTTCAAGTAATTATTTGATAGGCTGTCAAATTTAACCTTAACTATAGTTAGAATATTTTTTTCCTTGAACAAATATTGCAAAGCAATTAAGTTCTGATTCAAGAATTTATTTCACATATAATTTCATTTTTTTAAAGTTCTATGCTGGCCATATCAACAGATGATTTCAGAATTATAATAGTCGATACAGACACGCGGAAGATTGTAAGAACATTTAATGGACACCAGAATTCAGTTACAGATATGGTAAGATTAATGAAGAAAATGCTGAAAGAGTTCTATGTCAGTTACATGTGAATTCTGTTACTGTAAATTTAGAAATTATTTTAATATTTTCATTATTATTAAAAATTTGACAGGATAGAGATATAACATGCTAGTTACTGTTACATTTTATTCAGTTGCATTAAAGAATTACTGGTGGGGAGTAAACAGAACAGCAGAGAGAGATGATAGGCATATTTTGTAGAATTGTTATGATATTGTAATTATTATATTTATTTATCTTGGCCTGATTTGTTTTGCATAGCCTTATAACATGTATACTATGTTTACATAATACTTATAGTTGTTTACCAAATAATGTTATAACTGCGCAGTTTAGAAATCACTGGAACAATAATGGATACTGGTGGAATGACTAGAACTTTCTATTTGACTTACGTAATAATTATGGTGTGATTCGAACTTCTACCGTATTCCAGAAGTTTCCGTTCTACAGTATATATACCGACAAGAAAGTTAAACTTTCAGAACATCATTTATCGGACCAGATAGACATTCTTGTGTTCTCAGCTGTTGGATTTATTTACGTTTCACACATCGTACTTCACAGACTTTTATTTTCGTTACATCATACTAGATTGTCACTGATTGGATATAATATTTCGTTTGGATTCAGGCAACAGTGACCAGAATTCCGGATCAAGAAAAAACAGGATTTTGAACAGTTAAGTTGACATTTTATTTTGTGTAATATTATTTTGTAAACTTTGTATATATAATAAATCTTGTTAAATTTTATTATTGATTTGTGTCTTTTGTTGGCTACAATTTAAAAGGTGATTTCGGCCGTAACAGAAATTGGGGGCTCGTCTCGGGAGAACGTTAATATCTTAATAAATTTTTTCAGTATTTTTATTAGAATTAGCCAACAAAATTCTACAAAATGGAATTTGATGCTGGTAAATTTTTGAAAACGCCAGACCTGGAAGGGTTTGATAAATTAAAGAAAGAAGAATTAGTGTTGCTTGCTAAACATCTAAAAATAGATTTTAGAACATCTATGAGAAAACAAATTATAAAAAATTTGGTAATAGACAATTTAGTTGATTTAGAAATTTTTGGAGAAAAGGCTCTTGACCTCAAGGTCGAAAAAGTTGATGCTTTCAAATTAAAACAGCTTGAATTAGAACATGAACTTAAATTAAAACAATTAGAAAAAGAAGATGAATTTAAATTAAAACAATTACAGGCAGAACTTGAAATGAGGGAAAGGATAGAGATGGAGAAAATAAAAATGGAAATGGTCAAAGCAGAAAGCAACACTAAGTCGAAATCAGAACAATTTGAGGCAGCAAAAAATATACGTTTGGTTCCTAAATTTTGTGAAAAAACGGTTGATAAATTTTTTCCACAATTTGAGAAAATTGCTCAAAATTTGAAATGGCCAAAGCCTTATTGGACTACAATGCTGCAAAGTGTTTTTGTGGGCAAGGCCGCTGAAATTTACTCAGCTCTATCTTCAGAAAAAAGTTCTGATTATGACACTGTTAAACAGGAAGTTTTGAAAGCTTATGAGCTAGTGCCAGAAGCATATAGACAGAAATTTAGGTCTTATAAAAAGTTTGAATCACAAACCTATGTTGAATTTGCTAGGGAAAAAGAAGATTTATTTGATAAATGGCTTACGTCAAAGAAAATAGATAAAAATTTTGATAAATTAAGACAATTAATGTTATTAGAAGAGTTTCAAGCAGTGTGTTAATTTAGACTTAAAAACACATTTAGATGACAAAACTGTTGAGACATTGCAAGATGCAGCTGTTGTTTCCGATAATTATACCATTTCACATAAAAGAACTTTCAAAGGTCAAAATTTTAATACTTCTAGCGGAAATTACAAAAATCAAAGCACTGAGCGTACTGATTGTAAGCCTGTTGCACAGAATAAGAGTCCATCTAGTTATAATATGTCTGGTCCAAAGTTTGATACTTTTGAGAAGAAGTCACTAACTTTTGCTTATTGTAAGAAAAATGGTCACCTGATGGCTGATTGTTTTAGACTCCAGAAGAAGAATGAAAGAGATCATAAGCCCAAGTCCAGTGCTTGTACGACACCCGTTGTTACCAATAAGTTGGAATGTCCTGCGAGTCAGGCTTTTAAGTCCAGTTTTTGTGATTACATGGAGGATTATAAGCCCTTTATGTCTGATGGGTTTGTTTCTGTTGTTGATAATACTACTCCTCAGCCTATTAAGATTTTACGGGACACTGGAGCTTCTCAGTCTTTGTTGTTAGAAGGTGTGTTGCCTTTGTCCGAGGAGACGTCCGTTGGTGCCTCCGTTTTGTTACGAGGTGTGGAGTTAGGTTGTATAGATGTTCCCCTCCATCGTATTTATTTGAAGTCAGATTTAATTACTGGACCAGTTGTTGTGGGTGTTCGTCCTACACTCCCTGTTGAGGGTGTTTCATTATTGCTAGGAAATGATCTAGCTAGGAACAAAGTGGTCGCTGAACCAATTGTTACAAGTGAACCGGTGGTGGATGTTAAATCACCTGAAGAAGATGCTGAACTGTATCCAGCTTGTGTTGTTACTAGGGCAATGGCAAGAAAACAACAAGATGAGGATTTACAAGAAGGCCAGTATGATTATATGGACCTTTCTGACACTTTCTTTGCCGACACTGAAGGTCCCGGTAGCTCAGAAAAGGCCATAATCAGACCACCTGGTACTAACAAACGTGTAATTATGCCATGGCCAGACGTGAATAGCCATTCATTAGACAAAAGGACATTTAGGGAAGAACAGAATAAAGACCCTGAGGTTCTTCAGCTCTGCAAGAGGGCTCTACCCCAAGAAGAAGCAGACAAAGTGGCCGAATGTTACTACCATCAAGACGGCATTTTGATGAGGAAGTGGAGGCCCCCTGATGCTATCCCAGAGGAGGAATGGAGAGTGGTATACCAAGTGGTGGTGCCTAAAGTCTATAGGCAAGAAATTATTGGTCTTGCCCATGACACCCCTGGCTGGACATTTAGGTATAAGGAAGACTTGCCTTAAGCTATTACAACATTTCTACTGGCCCAGACTTAGAAATGATGTCACAGAATACTGCAAATCATGCCATATATGCCAGGTTGTTGGCAAGCCTAACCAGAAAATACCACCAGCACCACTTCTGCCAATTCCAGCCTTTGAAGAACCTTTCAGCCGAGTACTTATTGATTGCGTTGGACCTTTACCAAAGACCAAGACTGGAAATGCTTATTTACTGACGATCATGTGTACATCCACTCGCTTTCCTGAGGCTATTCCCTTAAGGAATATCAAGACACCAACTATTGTCAAAGCTCTTATCAAATTTTTCACATTAGTAGGACTTCCTAAGTCTATACAGTCCGACCAGGGTTCAAATTTTATGTCAGTTTTATTTCAGCAGGTCGTTTACCAGTTAGGGATTGCTCAGTATAGATCAAGTGCTTATCATCCAGAATCTCAAGGTGCCTTAGAACGTTTTCATCAAACACTGAAGAACATGATTAGAACTTTTTGTCTTCAATTTGACAGGGACTGGGATGATGGTGTTCACTTTCTACTTTTTGCGGTCCGAGAGGCTGTTCAGGAATCCCTTGGTTTTAGCCCCTTTGAGTTAGTGTTTGGTCATACTGTAAGGGGACCTTTGAAATTGATTAAGGAAAAATGGCTTACTGAACACACTGACTTGAATCTTCTAGACTATGTATCTAGATTTAAAGAAAAATTGTATACTGCTTGTCAAATTGCTCAGAAAAACTTAAAAACTGTACAAAATAAGATGAAAATAGGGTATGATAAAGGTGCCAGGGACAGAGTTTTTGAGCCTGGTGATAAGGTACTTGTATTTTTGCCAGTGCCTGGGCATCCTTTACAGGCTAAATACTGTGGTCCTTATACAATTGACAGTCAAATCAATGATTTGAATTATATTGTAAAAACTCCAGGTCGGCATAAACAAAATAGAGTGTGTCACATTAATATGTTAAAACCATATTTTGAGCGTACTAATGAAGGTGAGAGTAAACCAGTTGCCACTTTAGCCATGGTTAATTGGAGAGCGATCATGACAAACCAGATATAATTGAACCATCTTTTGATTCCAAGACTATAGAACAAACTGTTAGATTGAAAAATTCTGAAATTTTATCAGATTTAGACTCAAAACTTGCACATCTGACTTTCGATCGCAGAGAAAAATTGAAAACTTTGGTATTTTCTTTTAAAAATCTTTTTCCAGATGTGCCAAACAAAACCACTGCTGTTTGTCATGATGTTGATGTAGGCGATGCTTCTCCAATTAAGCAACATCCTTACCGGCTCAATCCACTTAAACTTGATGTTATGAGACAAGAAATTAGATATATGCTTGACAATGATATTATTGAGCCGAGTAACAGTGAATGGAGCTCTCCTTGTCTTCTTGTACCCAAACCAGATAAAACCTTTCGTTTCGTTACTGATTTCAGAAAAGTAAACTCAGTCTCAAAATCTGACTCCTATCCGATTCCAAGGATAGACGATTGCATTGATAACATTGGACAATCAAAATTCGTAAGCAAATTTGATTTATTAAAAGGTTACTGGCAGGTCCCCCTGACACCGAGAGCTCGTGAAATATCAGCTTTTGTCACACCAGACGGCTTATTTCAATATACTGTCATGCCGTTTGGTATGAAAAATGCTCCAGCTACGTTTCAAAGAATGATCAATAATGTTATAAAAGATTTAGACTGTTGTTATGCTTATATTGATGATCTTATTATATGTAGTGATAGCTGGGAAGAGCATTTAACACATTTATATGATACTTTTGATAGATTGTCACAATCAAATTTGACTGTTAATCTTGCTAAAAGTGAATTTTGTAAGGCCACTGTTGATTATTTAGGGCACACAGTTGGCCAAGGTCAAGTGAAACCTATTATGGCTAAAGTGGATGCAATTACCAATTTTCCTCCTCCTACAAATAAAAAACAACTTATGAGATATTTAGGCATGATTGGATTTTACAGAAAATTTTGTTCAAATTTTGCTACTGTTGTTCAGCCATTGACTCATCTTTTACGGAAAGATTCTAAATTCATCTGGAGTGATAATTGTCAAAACGCCTTTGAAAAAAGCAAATCACTTTTAATTAACAGTCCCGTTCTTATAACTCCAGACTTTAAAAAACAATTCAAACTTGCCGTTGATGCAAGTGATGTAGGAGTTGGAGCTGTTTTATATCAAGAAACAGATGATAATGTTGAGAAGCCTATATCATATTTCTCCAAGAAATTAGATAAACATCAGAAAAATTATTCCACTATTGAAAAAGAATGTTTTGCACTGTTGTCTGCACTTCAACATTTTGATGTATATTTAAATCCCACAATGCATCCTATTCTGGTTTATACTGATCATAATCCTCTCACCTTCATACATAAAATGAGAAACAAGAACCAGAGGTTGACTAGGTGGAGTTTATTGTTACAGGAATATGATATTATTGTAAAACATATTAAAGGTAAAGATAACGTAATAGCAGATGCTTTATCTAGATCTTATTAAAACATTGTATATATACTATATATTTTTGTATATATTGTTCATGAAGTTCTCGTTACACTCAAACTTCTTTTAAGGGGGGAGGTGTTATGATATTGTAATTATTATATTTATTTATCTTGGCCTGATTTGTTTTGCATAGCCTTATAACATGTATACTATGTTTACATAATACTTATAGTTGTTTACCAAATAATGTTATAACTGCGCAGTTTAGAAATCACTGGAACAATAATGGATACTGGTGGAATGACTAGAACTTTCTATTTGACTTACGTAATAATTATGGTGTGATTCGAACTTCTACCGTATTCCAGAAGTTTCCGTTCTACAGTATATATACCGACAAGAAAGTTAAACTTTCAGAACATCATTTATCGGACCAGATAGACATTCTTGTGTTCTCAGCTGTTGGATTTATTTACGTTTCACACATCGTACTTCACAGACTTTTATTTTCGTTACATCATACTAGATTGTGACTGATTGGATATAATATTCCGTTTGGATTCAGGCAACAGTGACCAGAATTCCGGATCAAGAAAAAACAGGATTTTGAACAGTTAAGTTGACATTTTATTTTGTGTAATATTATTTTGTAAACTTTGTATATATAATAAATCTTGTTAAATTTTATTATTGATTTGTGTCTTTTGTTGGCTACAATTTAAAAGGTGATTTCGGCCGTAACAGAATGCACTTATGTTTTATACAAATAAGAATACTTACAACAGCTTTTGTGTGTTTGATCACAAACTATATGCAAGGCTATATTTTCTGACCTTTAAAATTTTTTATTCCCTTTTCCAAAAGTAGTCAAATTTTCTTAGATTTTTCTACTTTTAGTTTTTGTGATGGATTTTATAAAATCTGTATCCTGCACTTTCCATTCTTTTGTAAATCATTCAAACATCAAACGTTTGAAATTAAACTTACCACATTTTCAGAGCTAGCTACCGTGGATTCATTTATTTTTCGTGGATAGAGAAAAAAGGCATTTCGTGGGATACATAAATTCATGGATTGCTGGCCAAGAAAAAAAATTAAAAGTTGTGGAAATACTTAAATTCCTGGTTTGGCACATAAGATATCATAAAAATACTGCGACAAAATTTGGCGATCAGACATATTGTACAGTAAAGTACTGATTTTATGCACTTATAAAAAAAAGTCTAACAGATTAACTGTTTGCAACTTCAAAATGTTTAATCATCTTTTGATTGCAAGATTAATATTTAACAAAATCTGTAATTATTTACTTGTTAGGTTAATCAGGTGTGAAATATGTATTGACAAAATTGCAATCACTTGTCACCAAGTACCTTGGGGCATATACATTCCTATCTTTAATCCGATTACGATCAATAATGTCTGCTTTATTATCTTTTTACAAGATGGTTTTACTGTAATTTATGATAAAGTCTGTATTGTTAGGCTTACTTAGGATTAATATTTTTGTTGAATGTTTCATTGATGCTCCAACACAAAAATAAAACCGTAAGTGAATACTGCGACAATTGAAAACTGTTTGAGCGTGTGTATGTTACCAAAGACAAAATTTAATGAAAAACTGTATCCTTTGGGGATACAGCTGACTCATCATATGTCAGTACCATGTAAAAACCCAATTGTTGAATGTTGTCTTTTATAGGTACTTCAGTATATTTAAGCTAAAGTAAAAATATTTTTTGTTGGATATTTAAATTCTCGGTTTACTGGAGCCCACGAAAACCATGAAAATTGATATACAATGAATAATAATGAATTCAAAGTATTTATAAATCATATCCTAGAATATACAAAAAAAAATTTGTGGCCAACAAAACTTTTGAATTCTCTGCCTTTGCAGACTTTTAGTCCTGACTCCAGATGGTTGATATCTGCCAGTATGGATTCTACTGTTAGAACATGGGATTTACCTTCAGGGAAGTATGTTTTTCATGTATTATTTCTCATAAATATTCATACATGTATAATTTCTCATAAATATTCATACATGTATATGTATAATATATATAGTGTATTACTTTATATTAAAGAAGCTCTTTGAACATTTTTTTAAGATCATTTTAAAAAAATTTGGAAGATGATATTTTAAACTTTGATTACAAACATGACTTTTTTTCAGCTGATTTAGGTTTTTAAAATAAAAAAAAAACATTGAAAAATTGATTAATTTCATATAATAGTTAGAATTTTTTTTACACAGGAATAACCCACACAGTTCAGATTTTTTTATGCAGTGACCAAAATCAATGTTATTATGATAAATTAGGTTACTCAGTGGAGATTAGTGTACCTGTAGTTTTTTGTTAACTAAAGCATTATTTCATCAAAATACAAAGTTTTAAGTTTTTTTATTTCTCGTATGTATTCAGCTGGCAGTGGCACATCAACTCTCAGTCATTCCATATTAATTGTTTCCTAGTAAGATTCAGCTGTCACATCTCTAAACCTTTCTTCTATTGTTTCAGATTAATCGACTGTTTCCTTGTGGACTCACCTGTCACATCGTTAAGTCTCTCTCCTAATGGAGATTTTATGGTCACATCACATGTAGATGACATAGGAGTCTATCTTTGGTCGAACATGACTCTTTATACCTTTGTGTCACTGAGACCATTACCAGAGGACTATGAACCAGAGACGTTAGATCTACCGACAACACTATACAAGAAAGAAGGTAAATTCTAATGTTAAATGCAATCTTCACTTGATATCTCAAACTCTTTTATTTCAAAATTATTGATATTTTTGTAAAACCTATAAAATATGACAAAAGGGATTTGGGGACAGAAAACAAAAATAGCAAAAAAGGGTACCATTCAGCCATTAATAATGAGTAGAACTCACACTAAAAGGTAAACTCTGATTAGCTCCCAAAAAGGTAAATAGATTGAATAGATTTTTATTCTATAAATATGCATTAATAAAAAAAAAACTAGACAAGACGGACACTGAACATGTTCTAGACTCAGGAAAGGCACGAAAAATGTTTTTGGGTTAAACTGGTTTCAGGGATAACCATCCCTCTATTCTGTTCAAGTTGCCAATATAAACATAAAGATGTAAAAGATACATACTGCAAAATAGTAAACTTTTTTTACTTTTGATTTATCAAATTTCAGTTATTCCTGTATTATTGTTTACTTACCTGTCATATTTGAGATATGAAGGCCCAGCCCATGTGTAAATGACGTCAAATCTATAATCCACATGAATTATTTCTATTCTAATTAATGTTGCATTCTTCATTTTAAGAGCATAGTTTAAATAAAATATCTTCATAAGATAACCATTTGCACAGTCAAATTATGTAAATTCATCATCTACACATTCAAGTAAAATAATTAAAACATGTTTAAAAGACTTACTGCCATAACCATCATGTTGTTCAAAAATCCAGATATAAATGTGTATTGCAATGTACAACATTGTCATAATTGTTGTTGCACACAACTATTGTGGTTTTATTGCATGATTTCTTCGTAAGGATAAACAGTTTCATGTGGGAAAAGATCATTTTTCTTGTTAATGTTTATATAATTAGCATTAATATAAAAGCTTCAATACGCATGTGCTAAACATGGATATATCTGGTAATATATGATTTGACGATATATAGGACATCATATTAGAAAGCAAGATTAAAGCTACCCAATCATCATCTCGAACAAATTTACACATGAACATCTGTTATGGGCTAGGGGGGAAAAGCTGGCTTCGTCCAATTGTTCAGATTTATGGGAGGACACACAAAAACATCAGCTTCCATTTTACATTTTATCCAGACAAAGATTACGTCACATACACACTTACAACAGTACTCAAAGAAACTCCAATTCAACCCTCACACAAAACTACACGACCATTTGAAATACAGATATAGAACACATCCATAAAATTGTATACATATTTAATACATACCTGTATATATATTTATTGATGACAATATTTTATGATTTCTGAAACAATTACCGGTACCATGATAACAAATTTCAATTTTATCTATAGATTCAGATGAAATTGGAGATGAAGAAGTGGATGAATCTGCTGAGTATGAGATGTCAGAATTCAAATCTCCGGAACAAATATCTGATGAATTAATAACACTGTCATTATTACCAAATTCAAGATGGCAGAATCTGCTAAATTTAGATATAATAAAGGTGACATTTGTAACATATTAAAAAATTCTAATAAAATAATATTTACCTTTGAAACCCACATGAACATGTTTCATGTTCAAAATATATATCTTTTGAATTTTTCAAATGATATGTTTATAGGAAATTGATGACAATTTTACTATAAGTTAAACGTGCTTTCTTGAATAGTCAAATATTAGGATAACTCTAAGGTCTACACAAAATTTTATTTTTACTGGACATTTGATATTACTTGAATTGAACCAATCAAGTCTTTACTAGCCTAAAACTTTTTGTATTTTCATCGGCACAGCCAGATATGATAAACTATGGTTTATATTTCTTCCAACTGCCATAGAAGATGAAATTTGGTTTAATACACCTAATAATATATTTGAAAAAACGAAGGATTTTTGTAGAATATTTTTCCATTTTTGTAATATAAAAGGAATTAACTTACTTTCAGGAGTGCATAAACAAAAGGGTCATCACTCCTGAGTTGAATTTTTTATGAAGTTAAAATAAATTGTATGTACGATATAATGAGAATCACATGTAATTGTTTTAATTTTTTTTAATATTCACTCAAGGTGTGGGTTTTTTCATGTTGTACAATATTTTTAGGATAACTTTAGGTTTGTTTTGCAGTATGTATGTACATACTGCACACATGGTATTCACTGTTGGATTTTCTAGTTATTTATTGCATAATATTTTTGTATTTTTAGAAAAGAAATAAACCTAAAGAACCTCCAAAAGTTCCTAAATCAGCACCATTCTTTATACCTACTGTAGCAGGATTAGAGCCTAAATTTGCGAGTCTCCCAGGAGAAACATCAGATGAGGTAAATTGTTCCATGTGAACAATGAATGTTTTGTCTTTTCATATAGAATAAATGGTTCTAGATTATTCATAAAAAAATTCCAGATTATCAAAATTATGAGAAATGAGCTGTCCAGTGTCATTTATTATTTGTTCATTTTTCAGCTGGTTATGCATGTTTTCTTCTAGTTGTTAATGTTGTTGAAGGCATTACAAGTTATTATTATTTTGAATTAAAAAAAATAACCACTCACGTGTGACTTGTAATTTATATGAATATTTTAAAACACGAACCTCAATTTTCATATAGATTTTGAGGCCCCATGCAATTAAAACTCTTTGCATTGTTTAAATATAAAGTATACATGCATGTTCAGAAAATCGAAATGCAGTTTGTGCAAATATTGATTAAAGGTATATATGAAAATACATATAATTTAATACAAAATCTGATGAAATAATAACATATACAAATCAAATGATCATTTTTTATTTCAGAACAAATCTCGGATCTCCATTGGGAAACTTGAACCTTTATCAGAATTAGGGAAGGCTCTGACCTCTGATGATTTAGACTGTGAGTACTTAGAACGCTTGTAAAATGTAACTTTATTTCTAACCAGAGGTTCCAATGGAAAAAATAGGATCACTAGTCTGGCCATGTACAGCAGTTAGCTCCAAACACTGATGAAGAAATATATGTTTTTTTTGTTCAGTAAAAGTTTTGAAAAAAAAAAACTGATGAAAAATATATCACCATATTTTGTTGACATATGAGGGACTATTCTATTAAAATGGATGTAAGAGGGTAGGAAGGGATGTTTCATTATAGGACATGAGCCCTGGGTCATTTTTAGTGTGTGCCTATCAGATGTACATATAGTTATCTAAAAAAGTCTGTTGGTTGTGGAGGTATTTCAAAAGTCCCTTCCTACCCTCCCACATTCATTTTAAAATGAAATAGCCCTAATTACTATCATAGAAAAAGTATTTTGGCATTCTGTTTTGTTACATTCTTAGTCAATAATGAAAGTATTTGATTGTTTTTATTATCGACTGGATTTTGTGATGGGGAAATTTTAAAGTGTAGTATTTTCACTGTGGAGCTGTTATAGCTTAAATTTTTATGTATGACTATTTATTGTAGATGGAAAAATTTTATACAGATTTAAAGAACTAGGACCATCTAGTATTGACCTTGAAATAAGGTCATTATCACCAGAAGGAGGAGGATCAATTGAAGCAATGGAAAAATTTCTTTTATTTTGTAGTCAGATTCTGGAATCTAAGAAAAACTTTGAATTAATTAATGCATATTTAGCATTATTTTTAAAGGTATGTTATAGTTAGTATATGTAGATTTATTTTGGGAAACCAAAGGGGGGGGGGGGGTTGAATTAAAACTAAAAACATTTATGATAAAATTTCTCAGATGTTACTAGATTTATGTTACCTTTAACAGTCCAAATCATATCATTTGGACTATGAACCATAAATATTAGATCTACCAGCAACAGAATACAAGAAAGATGGTAATTTTTCATTTTAACTCGAACATTTATATCTCAAAATTCTTGATATGTAAAATTAATTGGTAGATCCTATAAAAGTTATAAAATGTCCCTGAGACAAAAACCCAATATCAACAGTTACCAAAAATTAAAAGTTTTTTTTATTATTAATTTTGATTTGGAATATTTTTTTAATGGTAAATAGATATTCGAAATTTGCATAAAATCTAATTTATTTTGTTACTTTGTATTGTAACAAATCCATTTCAAGAATAATACACTTTGACCTGAATATCGAGAATTATTATACTTCATGATTGAAACTGTAATGATATTGATTGCTGTAACATTTTGAATATGGACTTTAGTGATATCAAAATCAGCATATAACTGCAGTGATATGCCCACGTAAAAAATCCAGTGATGAAATATTATTCTTGAATATTTCAAAGCTCCCATTTTGCTATATATTCATTATATTAGGATCTTGTGAGGTTATATGCGAAATATTTGCGAGGTGTGAGTGACATATTACTGACAAGAAGCAGAGGCTAATATGTCACTCAGACTTGAAAATATCTCTCATATAACCATCACAAGACCCTAATATTATGAAAATATTGCAAAACAGGAGCTTTGAAATATTCAAGAAAAATATTTCATCATTGGCTTTTTAGTTATCAAAGAACTACATGTCGCTAATTTATCATATTGTTGCATCTAAAGTGATACGCTGGTAAAAAAAAACAATTTCTAAGCAACATGAAAATTAAATTATAGACTTTACCTGATAAAAAAAAATTACTAAGTAACTCTTTATTATCCCTAATCATCTGTACTTTGTATGGAGGTCACTATTTTCTTGGAAGTAAACCTCATAAACAGAATCTTTGAAACTTATGTGAATATTGTGTATTTTAGGTTCATGGTGATATAATTGCAAGTAATCCATCATTGTGTTCAGTTTTGGAAAGACTAAGTGTGAAACATAGAGAGACATGGAAAAATTTACAGGACTTATTTACCCAGAGTACCTGTATGGTTAATTATCTCCGGACAGTAACACTTTAATATAATTTTTTTCAAATAAAATGTTGAAATATCAAGTAAACTTACTTTATGACAATGATTTTCCAGTAGTACATTGAAGGCAAATGCCAATTTTGTCTTATTATTTTACCCCTGCTTTGTAAAGCGGAGGTATGTTCCACTTTTGTTTCCGCAACTCCTCCTAAACCACTTATCATAATTTAATGAAACTTTCTCGGATTCTTTATCATCTAATGCCATTGTGCACTTCCTATTTTTCATTTGGTGAAAATTATTTTTGTGGTTTCTTTTCCAAAAACATGGAGTTTGCCATTGCCTTGTATGGGGGTATCCATTTTTTACCCGCAACTCCTCCTAAACCACATACTATAATTTAATGAAACTTTCTCAGATTCTTAACTATACAATGTCATTGTGCACCTCCTATGTGTTTTTTTGTCGAGCCTGCGACATTAGTCGCAGAAAGCTCGACACATAGGGATAGTGATCCGGCGGCAGCATTAACTCACTTCTTATAAAGCTTTATATTTTATAAGGTGGAAGACCTGGATGCTTTATACTTTGTATATAGATGCCTTATGTTACGAAGTTTCCGTCTGTCATATGTACGTTGTCATTGACCTCATTTTCATGGTTCAGTGACTACTTGAAAAAAAAGTTAAGATTTTTTGTAATGTTAATTTCTCTCTTATTATTAGTAATAGGATAACTATATTTGGTATGTGCGTACCTTGCAAGGTCCTCATCCCCATCAGACAGTTTTCAATTAACCTCGACCCCATTTCACAGATCAGTGAACAAGGTTATGTTTTGGTGGTCAAGTCCATATCTCAGATACTATAAGCAATAGGTCTAGTATATTTGGTGTATGGAAGGATTGTAAGGTGTACATGTCCAACTGGCAGGTGTCACCTGACCTTGACCTCATTTTCATGGTTCAGTGGTTATAGTTAAGTTTTTGTGTTTTGGCCTGTTTTTCGAATACTGTATGCAATAGGTCTACTATATTTGGTGTATGGAAGGATTGTAAGGTGTAAATGTCCAACTGACGTGAGTCATCTGACCGGTTCATTCAACCTATGCTTACATTTTGAAAAAATATATAAAAAGGTAAAAAAAGTTTGTAGGCATAGGTTGAATATTGTATAAACATAAATGTCTTGTGTAAATATTGTCTAATTAAGAAGATAATTGGTTAAGTCAGATATTTGGGTATTTTTGTATCTCAACTTTTTTTGGTTTTATATGGAAATTGCACCATTGTCAGATATGTAGCAGTTTATGTGTGTCATATCCTTCGAGACTTCCTATAGATTAAATGAAATAAAAATAAACTAGAATATAAATTTGATTACTTTAATATCATAATATTTGATTCAATAATATGCATAGCAATAACAATAAGAACAAAGCACTAAAATTTACACTGACAGTAAACATTAAGCATTGACACTCATAAAACATTGACAGTAAACATACCGTCTCCATAAATCACATCTGCTGCTACCAGGTGTGTCTGGTTCTGTTGTGTAGTAAAAACTAGGATGCGATCAACTGCTCCATCATCAACCATCAGAAATCTTTCATTGGCAGTTATGAGAGTCCAGGTTCCTTCTAGGGTAATGTCTGCCCGGGTGGGTGGTAGAGCTGGTATGAGTTTAGCTCTTTCATTGTAGAAGCTGCCTCTGCAGAACTCGAATGTTGGTAGTTTTTCAACGACTTGTCTGCTTTCATCATTCCACTCAGGATTGCGTAACTTGACAATCTCTTGTTCATATATAGTTGGAACTGGTGTGGTCTCCTGTCTGCAGCGTTTTTTGGTGTGTTGCATAACCTCATCTACTTGGAGTTGGATTTTGTCGTCTGTATGGTTATGCCTCTGTGGAAGTTTAACTACTTTGTTGTCATGAGTATTTAGTGTGGCATGGCAGTTGGAAGTAGTACAAATCCAGTAACATCTGTTGCCTCGTCGTGAATTTACTCTGAACTTGTAGCCATTATGTACTAAATTCTGGTTGCCTAGTCTGTTAGTAACGAAGTGAACATATAACTGTGCATTTGCCATGATTGTAACTTAAAATGATGATTGAAACGTGACGGTCATGCTTTTTTATACCTATTCAGGCTTGGTATGCTCATCATCAATTTGACAATTTAGCTAAGGCTTGGCAAACTCAGTATGAATTTCAATAATCACAGAAAGTGAAATATTATATATATATATTTATTATTTTTAACCTTCCAACACTTTTGAACATTTTTAACCAATAACAGTCCCCACATAAATTCTTATATCGAACACTTTTATTTATTTTATTTGTAACTCACATTTATAAATTAAATATTAAATTAAATTCATACATATTATAAAAATTTGGGTTTAAAACAGTTGTATTTACCTGTAATTTACCTGTAATTAACCCTTGTAATTATGACTTAATTGTTATATAAACACCTATTGTATTTTGTTTGTAGGCATTCCTTGAATGTGATTTTTCAAAATGTAGGCATAGGTTGAAGACACCATCTGACCTTGACCTCATTTTCATGGTTCATTGGTTATAGTTAAGTTTTTGTGTATTCCTCTGTTTTTCGAATACTGATAGCATTTACTTTCATTAGAAATACACGACAGGCGACACATTTTTGTGTGTCCACTCTTGTGGTTTCTTTTTCCAAAACATGAACTTTGCCAGTGCTTTATATGGGGGTTATGGGGGTACCTATTTTGTATCCCCAACTATGCCTAAACCACTTATTATAATTTAATGAAACTTTCTGAGATCCCTATCATATAATGCCATTGTGCATCTCCTATTTTGTTTTTTGCCAACTTTTTAACTTTTAGAAAGGTGGGAGATGGGGTGGTATCCATTTTGTATCGGAAACTCTTCCTTAACTACTTATCATAATTTAATGAAACTTTCTCAGATTCTTGATCATATTATGCCATTGTGCACCTCCTATTTCGTTTATTGATCAAAATCATTTTTGGGGTTTTTATTTCCAAAACATGGATTTCTTCCGTCCAACTACCTATTTTGTATGGTCAAAATCATTTTTGGGGTTTCTTTTTCCAATACTAGGAACGATGCAAGTGGTGGGGGTGTCATTTTGTGAGCTTTGATCACAGTACCTCTAGTTCTGTTTTATTTTGTTTTTATTTCGTGATGCCGCAGATTTTAAAGAAGATGGTATTTCTATTAATGAAAATAATATATCACAAATTAGTGACAACTTTTAGGAAATATTTTCATAAAGAACTGTTATCTAAATAAGATATTATTACCGTTTGCAGTTTCTTTTGGTATTTCACACCCAGATTTTTATGGTAACGTTTTACATAATGCCTTTAGGTTTCAAAATAATCCACTGAATTTTACCTCTCTATCTGAATATTAAACTAATTGGAAAAAGGAACAGAGATGATGTAATTGTTAGATCTTCGAACATTGCATTGTTTGGAAAAAATATTAATTGGGCTTCTGTAAAACACCATTATTTATTTTCACGCCATTGCTTTGTTGATCTTTGCTTAGAGGAAAACCATTTATATGAAATATGTGAAAATAATATTTGCACGTAAGAAGAGGAAAGGATTTTAGGAATTTAAAAAATAACAAATAGAATCTATTGACAAATATTCAAAATATTTGTTTATGGCTTTGAGAGACAAATATCCTTTTTGTTAGGCCCTTAGCATGTGTGTGACACAGTGAACCAAAATCATTCCCTTTCATTTTTTTAGTAAAATTTATTTCGTTCTTCTTGTCCATAACAGTATTCCAAAAATGCTGCGAAATGTTAGATATTTTACAAAAATAACCTCTATTCACGACTTAAAGATCATAAAATATGCACATATAAGATTTTAGGATTTAATTTATGTTTGTTTTTTAAAATCATTCTATAGCAAAGTTTATGGTACTAAAAAGTGTATATTCAATATTTCAGAATAAATTATGAGTGTAATAAAGGAGAAAGTGACTATTTTATGCCCTGCCCACAAATGTGGACGGATCATATAGAGTTACCCTTGTCTATGCGTAGGTACGTACTTCCGAACTATGTGGTTAAGTTTTGCGTTTAAAAAATAAGTACAAAAGATGAGATGACTGAAATAATTACAATTAAGTATTTTTTTAATTAATTTCTCTGTATATCAATTACGTGTTTGATTTATTTGCAGTCCGCTCGAAATTTTCTTAAACTGATCTTAAGATAAAATTGTGATTTACGATATTTTAAAAAAAAAATGTATTATGATTATTATTTATTTATTTATTTACTTACTTATAAATATATAAATAAGGTTAAAAAAAAATCATCTAAATTCTTATAAAAAATTATCGTAAATATTTATTTAAAGAATCGATTATAACCCATTATCATGTATGACTTAAGACAAAAGAAACACCTTGAGTGCTCGGTACATAAAACAAATGAAGTTTTATTACTGATATAAAGAATTCCTACTAGGGACACTATGCACTGAATGACCTACTTAAGTTAATTGGTACAAAGGCCTGATTTTAGAATAACGTCCCAGCACTGAAATTTACAGAAAATTATCATTAATTAATCATGAAAAATCGCGATTCACAAGAGTAGTCATAAACTTGGATATTCTAAAATGACATAATTATTAGATCATAAATTCAATACTGCAAGGGATGAAAGACATTTCTTGAATTAATCTACATTTTTTATCAACTGATATCAGAGAAAGAGATTGTAGACAGTTTATATTTTTCATTTGCTTTTGAAGAAAAAATACATATTAGGTTAATTATTCAAATAGAAAACTGAATCATATTTAATAACTGATCATATATCCTTTTATTGTCTAAACTAAATATAATACTTTCGGTGGTCTCGTGGTAACGTGCTCGCCTCAAGTGCGGAAGGTCGCGGGTTCGATAACAGACTGGGTCAAACTAAATTAAGACTAAATTAAGACTTTAAAATTGGTATTTGCTGCTTCTCAACAAGCACGCGGCAAAAAGACTGTTCGGCTCGGAGTCAGTATAATGTGTCCAGGTAGGGTCATATATCTTCTTCCGGACTGTTATCTCGTGAGATAGCACCAAACCAAATACTTTAACCCCTATTGTAATAGTGTGAAGAGATACTACTCTCCATTGGTGTTAGTCAAGAGTTCATTCTCCCTGCTTAGAATGACAGTAGAATACAGTGTGAGTGGTTCTACATCCGAGTCTTGGTGATTACATAGTCTTTGAGTCGATTAAACGTGTTAAAACCTGTATTGATACTGTACCTAGCAACCATATATTTCTTGAATCTCTAAACTTGTAACCGAAGCACAAATAATCCTAATAATATTTTCTGCTTAAATTGTGTCTCCCCAATGATTTTTACTAAGCTGGACTAAAGGTCCATTTGAGGATTATTCATCACTTTGCGTCCGTCCGTATACTTTTATTCTTAAATTTTTCAATCTGAAACTACTGAAATACACTTGGCAGCGATAGTCCTTACTCAGAACTGTACCAAGTTTGCAGCAATGGTACTTGGATGTCTTTCTCTCAGAAATATAATATGTATATATCTCACGTAATGATAGTATTTTCTGAAACTTTAAGGCCAATTAGAACCAATTTTGCAGCAATGGTCCTTAGGCGGTCCTCTTTCGAAGCTTTATCCCATGACCGGATTTCAGATTAAGTGGCCACAGACAAACTTTAGTTTAACATAGGACTATGATATATTCATTTAATGATCTGTTTGTCTTCTACAACCGGTGCAGTTGAAAACAGACTTCGAAACAATGGTTTTAGGTGATCTTCTTTCAGAATAACATATATATCCTATGACCAAGATTGTCTTCCAAGATTTCTGCCATAGCCTAACACAGTTTAACATAGGATCCTGAGATCTCGTCTGAAACCACTGAGCCATTTGGAAATAAACAGTTAATACCATCTGGTTGTCCCCTTTCAAGAATGTATACGATGGCCAGACCGCCAACCATTGTTAAACCAAATATGGGAAAATTTATTTAAAGATCGTCTTGTCTGAAACAAATAGGCCTGTTAGAACCTAATACCGGTATGCAGTCTTCCTTGCAATTTCGTTGTAAACCACACCAAAGAACGATACAGTTTATATAAACAGTTTGTACAATTGTAATTTTTTTTTAAAATTTAAAACGTCGATAAAATTTAAAAAACCTAAAAGAAAAAACAACCCTCTGCCTCCCTATAAGGAGACGTGAAGGATTCGAAATTCTTTCAAGATGAGATTTCGTCAAGAATAGCTAAATCCAAATAAAGGCAGTTGCTGAAATATGGATATCAAAAAAAAATAATAATAACACGATTCCAGCTCAAGTCTAACAGATTAACTGTTTGCAACTTCAAAATGTTTAATCATCTTTTGATTGCAAGATTAATATTTAACAAAATCTGTAATTATTTACTTGTTAGGTTAATCAGGTGTGAAATATGTATTGACAAAATTGCAATCACTTGTCACCAAGTACCTTGGGGCATATACATTCCTATCTTTAATCCGATTACGATCAATAATGTCTGCTTTATTATCTTTTTACAAGATGGTTTTACTGTAATTTATGATAAAGTCTGTATTGTTAGGCTTACTTAGGATTAATATTTTTGTTGAATGTTTCATTGATGCTCCAACACAAAAATAAAACCGTAAGTGAATACTGCGACAATTGAAAACTGTTTGAGCGTGTGTATGTTACCAAAGACAAAATTTAATGAAAAACTGTATCCTTTGGGGATACAGCTGACTCATCATATGTCAGTACCATGTAAAAACCCAATTGTTGAATGTTGTCTTTTATAGGTACTTCAGTATATTTAAGCTAAAGTAAAAATATTTTTTGTTGGATATTTAAATTCTCGGTTTACTGGAGCCCACGAAAACCATGAAAATTGATATACAATGAATAATAATGAATTCAAAGTATTTATAAATCATATCCTAGAATATACAAAAAAAAATTTGTGGCCAACAAAACTTTTGAATTCTCTGCCTTTGCAGACTTTTAGTCCTGACTCCAGATGGTTGATATCTGCCAGTATGGATTCTACTGTTAGAACATGGGATTTACCTTCAGGGAAGTATGTTTTTCATGTATTATTTCTCATAAATATTCATACATGTATAATTTCTCATAAATATTCATACATGTATATGTATAATATATATAGTGTATTACTTTATATTAAAGAAGCTCTTTGAACATTTTTTTAAGATCATTTTAAAAAAATTTGGAAGATGATATTTTAAACTTTGATTACAAACATGACTTTTTTTCAGCTGATTTAGGTTTTTAAAATAAAAAAAAAACATTGAAAAATTGATTAATTTCATATAATAGTTAGAATTTTTTTTACACAGGAATAACCCACACAGTTCAGATTTTTTTATGCAGTGACCAAAATCAATGTTATTATGATAAATTAGGTTACTCAGTGGAGATTAGTGTACCTGTAGTTTTTTGTTAACTAAAGCATTATTTCATCAAAATACAAAGTTTTAAGTTTTTTTATTTCTCGTATGTATTCAGCTGGCAGTGGCACATCAACTCTCAGTCATTCCATATTAATTGTTTCCTAGTAAGATTCAGCTGTCACATCTCTAAACCTTTCTTCTATTGTTTCAGATTAATCGACTGTTTCCTTGTGGACTCACCTGTCACATCGTTAAGTCTCTCTCCTAATGGAGATTTTATGGTCACATCACATGTAGATGACATAGGAGTCTATCTTTGGTCGAACATGACTCTTTATACCTTTGTGTCACTGAGACCATTACCAGAGGACTATGAACCAGAGACGTTAGATCTACCGACAACACTATACAAGAAAGAAGGTAAATTCTAATGTTAAATGCAATCTTCACTTGATATCTCAAACTCTTTTATTTCAAAATTATTGATATTTTTGTAAAACCTATAAAATATGACAAAAGGGATTTGGGGACAGAAAACAAAAATAGCAAAAAAGGGTACCATTCAGCCATTAATAATGAGTAGAACTCACACTAAAAGGTAAACTCTGATTAGCTCCCAAAAAGGTAAATAGATTGAATAGATTTTTATTCTATAAATATGCATTAATAAAAAAAAAACTAGACAAGACGGACACTGAACATGTTCTAGACTCAGGAAAGGCACGAAAAATGTTTTTGGGTTAAACTGGTTTCAGGGATAACCATCCCTCTATTCTGTTCAAGTTGCCAATATAAACATAAAGATGTAAAAGATACATACTGCAAAATAGTAAACTTTTTTTACTTTTGATTTATCAAATTTCAGTTATTCCTGTATTATTGTTTACTTACCTGTCATATTTGAGATATGAAGGCCCAGCCCATGTGTAAATGACGTCAAATCTATAATCCACATGAATTATTTCTATTCTAATTAATGTTGCATTCTTCATTTTAAGAGCATAGTTTAAATAAAATATCTTCATAAGATAACCATTTGCACAGTCAAATTATGTAAATTCATCATCTACACATTCAAGTAAAATAATTAAAACATGTTTAAAAGACTTACTGCCATAACCATCATGTTGTTCAAAAATCCAGATATAAATGTGTATTGCAATGTACAACATTGTCATAATTGTTGTTGCACACAACTATTGTGGTTTTATTGCATGATTTCTTCGTAAGGATAAACAGTTTCATGTGGGAAAAGATCATTTTTCTTGTTAATGTTTATATAATTAGCATTAATATAAAAGCTTCAATACGCATGTGCTAAACATGGATATATCTGGTAATATATGATTTGACGATATATAGGACATCATATTAGAAAGCAAGATTAAAGCTACCCAATCATCATCTCGAACAAATTTACACATGAACATCTGTTATGGGCTAGGGGGGAAAAGCTGGCTTCGTCCAATTGTTCAGATTTATGGGAGGACACACAAAAACATCAGCTTCCATTTTACATTTTATCCAGACAAAGATTACGTCACATACACACTTACAACAGTACTCAAAGAAACTCCAATTCAACCCTCACACAAAACTACACGACCATTTGAAATACAGATATAGAACACATCCATAAAATTGTATACATATTTAATACATACCTGTATATATATTTATTGATGACAATATTTTATGATTTCTGAAACAATTACCGGTACCATGATAACAAATTTCAATTTTATCTATAGATTCAGATGAAATTGGAGATGAAGAAGTGGATGAATCTGCTGAGTATGAGATGTCAGAATTCAAATCTCCGGAACAAATATCTGATGAATTAATAACACTGTCATTATTACCAAATTCAAGATGGCAGAATCTGCTAAATTTAGATATAATAAAGGTGACATTTGTAACATATTAAAAAATTCTAATAAAATAATATTTACCTTTGAAACCCACATGAACATGTTTCATGTTCAAAATATATATCTTTTGAATTTTTCAAATGATATGTTTATAGGAAATTGATGACAATTTTACTATAAGTTAAACGTGCTTTCTTGAATAGTCAAATATTAGGATAACTCTAAGGTCTACACAAAATTTTATTTTTACTGGACATTTGATATTACTTGAATTGAACCAATCAAGTCTTTACTAGCCTAAAACTTTTTGTATTTTCATCGGCACAGCCAGATATGATAAACTATGGTTTATATTTCTTCCAACTGCCATAGAAGATGAAATTTGGTTTAATACACCTAATAATATATTTGAAAAAACGAAGGATTTTTGTAGAATATTTTTCCATTTTTGTAATATAAAAGGAATTAACTTACTTTCAGGAGTGCATAAACAAAAGGGTCATCACTCCTGAGTTGAATTTTTTATGAAGTTAAAATAAATTGTATGTACGATATAATGAGAATCACATGTAATTGTTTTAATTTTTTTTAATATTCACTCAAGGTGTGGGTTTTTTCATGTTGTACAATATTTTTAGGATAACTTTAGGTTTGTTTTGCAGTATGTATGTACATACTGCACACATGGTATTCACTGTTGGATTTTCTAGTTATTTATTGCATAATATTTTTGTATTTTTAGAAAAGAAATAAACCTAAAGAACCTCCAAAAGTTCCTAAATCAGCACCATTCTTTATACCTACTGTAGCAGGATTAGAGCCTAAATTTGCGAGTCTCCCAGGAGAAACATCAGATGAGGTAAATTGTTCCATGTGAACAATGAATGTTTTGTCTTTTCATATAGAATAAATGGTTCTAGATTATTCATAAAAAAATTCCAGATTATCAAAATTATGAGAAATGAGCTGTCCAGTGTCATTTATTATTTGTTCATTTTTCAGCTGGTTATGCATGTTTTCTTCTAGTTGTTAATGTTGTTGAAGGCATTACAAGTTATTATTATTTTGAATTAAAAAAAATAACCACTCACGTGTGACTTGTAATTTATATGAATATTTTAAAACACGAACCTCAATTTTCATATAGATTTTGAGGCCCCATGCAATTAAAACTCTTTGCATTGTTTAAATATAAAGTATACATGCATGTTCAGAAAATCGAAATGCAGTTTGTGCAAATATTGATTAAAGGTATATATGAAAATACATATAATTTAATACAAAATCTGATGAAATAATAACATATACAAATCAAATGATCATTTTTTATTTCAGAACAAATCTCGGATCTCCATTGGGAAACTTGAACCTTTATCAGAATTAGGGAAGGCTCTGACCTCTGATGATTTAGACTGTGAGTACTTAGAACGCTTGTAAAATGTAACTTTATTTCTAACCAGAGGTTCCAATGGAAAAAATAGGATCACTAGTCTGGCCATGTACAGCAGTTAGCTCCAAACACTGATGAAGAAATATATGTTTTTTTTGTTCAGTAAAAGTTTTGAAAAAAAAAAACTGATGAAAAATATATCACCATATTTTGTTGACATATGAGGGACTATTCTATTAAAATGGATGTAAGAGGGTAGGAAGGGATGTTTCATTATAGGACATGAGCCCTGGGTCATTTTTAGTGTGTGCCTATCAGATGTACATATAGTTATCTAAAAAAGTCTGTTGGTTGTGGAGGTATTTCAAAAGTCCCTTCCTACCCTCCCACATTCATTTTAAAATGAAATAGCCCTAATTACTATCATAGAAAAAGTATTTTGGCATTCTGTTTTGTTACATTCTTAGTCAATAATGAAAGTATTTGATTGTTTTTATTATCGACTGGATTTTGTGATGGGGAAATTTTAAAGTGTAGTATTTTCACTGTGGAGCTGTTATAGCTTAAATTTTTATGTATGACTATTTATTGTAGATGGAAAAATTTTATACAGATTTAAAGAACTAGGACCATCTAGTATTGACCTTGAAATAAGGTCATTATCACCAGAAGGAGGAGGATCAATTGAAGCAATGGAAAAATTTCTTTTATTTTGTAGTCAGATTCTGGAATCTAAGAAAAACTTTGAATTAATTAATGCATATTTAGCATTATTTTTAAAGGTATGTTATAGTTAGTATATGTAGATTTATTTTGGGAAACCAAAGGGGGGGGGGGGGTTGAATTAAAACTAAAAACATTTATGATAAAATTTCTCAGATGTTACTAGATTTATGTTACCTTTAACAGTCCAAATCATATCATTTGGACTATGAACCATAAATATTAGATCTACCAGCAACAGAATACAAGAAAGATGGTAATTTTTCATTTTAACTCGAACATTTATATCTCAAAATTCTTGATATGTAAAATTAATTGGTAGATCCTATAAAAGTTATAAAATGTCCCTGAGACAAAAACCCAATATCAACAGTTACCAAAAATTAAAAGTTTTTTTTATTATTAATTTTGATTTGGAATATTTTTTTAATGGTAAATAGATATTCGAAATTTGCATAAAATCTAATTTATTTTGTTACTTTGTATTGTAACAAATCCATTTCAAGAATAATACACTTTGACCTGAATATCGAGAATTATTATACTTCATGATTGAAACTGTAATGATATTGATTGCTGTAACATTTTGAATATGGACTTTAGTGATATCAAAATCAGCATATAACTGCAGTGATATGCCCACGTAAAAAATCCAGTGATGAAATATTATTCTTGAATATTTCAAAGCTCCCATTTTGCTATATATTCATTATATTAGGATCTTGTGAGGTTATATGCGAAATATTTGCGAGGTGTGAGTGACATATTACTGACAAGAAGCAGAGGCTAATATGTCACTCAGACTTGAAAATATCTCTCATATAACCATCACAAGACCCTAATATTATGAAAATATTGCAAAACAGGAGCTTTGAAATATTCAAGAAAAATATTTCATCATTGGCTTTTTAGTTATCAAAGAACTACATGTCGCTAATTTATCATATTGTTGCATCTAAAGTGATACGCTGGTAAAAAAAAACAATTTCTAAGCAACATGAAAATTAAATTATAGACTTTACCTGATAAAAAAAAATTACTAAGTAACTCTTTATTATCCCTAATCATCTGTACTTTGTATGGAGGTCACTATTTTCTTGGAAGTAAACCTCATAAACAGAATCTTTGAAACTTATGTGAATATTGTGTATTTTAGGTTCATGGTGATATAATTGCAAGTAATCCATCATTGTGTTCAGTTTTGGAAAGACTAAGTGTGAAACATAGAGAGACATGGAAAAATTTACAGGACTTATTTACCCAGAGTACCTGTATGGTTAATTATCTCCGGACAGTAACACTTTAATATAATTTTTTTCAAATAAAATGTTGAAATATCAAGTAAACTTACTTTATGACAATGATTTTCCAGTAGTACATTGAAGGCAAATGCCAATTTTGTCTTATTATTTTACCCCTGCTTTGTAAAGCGGAGGTATGTTCCACTTTTGTTTCCGCAACTCCTCCTAAACCACTTATCATAATTTAATGAAACTTTCTCGGATTCTTTATCATCTAATGCCATTGTGCACTTCCTATTTTTCATTTGGTGAAAATTATTTTTGTGGTTTCTTTTCCAAAAACATGGAGTTTGCCATTGCCTTGTATGGGGGTATCCATTTTTTACCCGCAACTCCTCCTAAACCACATACTATAATTTAATGAAACTTTCTCAGATTCTTAACTATACAATGTCATTGTGCACCTCCTATGTGTTTTTTTGTCGAGCCTGCGACATTAGTCGCAGAAAGCTCGACACATAGGGATAGTGATCCGGCGGCAGCATTAACTCACTTCTTATAAAGCTTTATATTTTATAAGGTGGAAGACCTGGATGCTTTATACTTTGTATATAGATGCCTTATGTTACGAAGTTTCCGTCTGTCATATGTACGTTGTCATTGACCTCATTTTCATGGTTCAGTGACTACTTGAAAAAAAAGTTAAGATTTTTTGTAATGTTAATTTCTCTCTTATTATTAGTAATAGGATAACTATATTTGGTATGTGCGTACCTTGCAAGGTCCTCATCCCCATCAGACAGTTTTCAATTAACCTCGACCCCATTTCACAGATCAGTGAACAAGGTTATGTTTTGGTGGTCAAGTCCATATCTCAGATACTATAAGCAATAGGTCTAGTATATTTGGTGTATGGAAGGATTGTAAGGTGTACATGTCCAACTGGCAGGTGTCACCTGACCTTGACCTCATTTTCATGGTTCAGTGGTTATAGTTAAGTTTTTGTGTTTTGGCCTGTTTTTCGAATACTGTATGCAATAGGTCTACTATATTTGGTGTATGGAAGGATTGTAAGGTGTAAATGTCCAACTGACGTGAGTCATCTGACCGGTTCATTCAACCTATGCTTACATTTTGAAAAAATATATAAAAAGGTAAAAAAAGTTTGTAGGCATAGGTTGAATATTGTATAAACATAAATGTCTTGTGTAAATATTGTCTAATTAAGAAGATAATTGGTTAAGTCAGATATTTGGGTATTTTTGTATCTCAACTTTTTTTGGTTTTATATGGAAATTGCACCATTGTCAGATATGTAGCAGTTTATGTGTGTCATATCCTTCGAGACTTCCTATAGATTAAATGAAATAAAAATAAACTAGAATATAAATTTGATTACTTTAATATCATAATATTTGATTCAATAATATGCATAGCAATAACAATAAGAACAAAGCACTAAAATTTACACTGACAGTAAACATTAAGCATTGACACTCATAAAACATTGACAGTAAACATACCGTCTCCATAAATCACATCTGCTGCTACCAGGTGTGTCTGGTTCTGTTGTGTAGTAAAAACTAGGATGCGATCAACTGCTCCATCATCAACCATCAGAAATCTTTCATTGGCAGTTATGAGAGTCCAGGTTCCTTCTAGGGTAATGTCTGCCCGGGTGGGTGGTAGAGCTGGTATGAGTTTAGCTCTTTCATTGTAGAAGCTGCCTCTGCAGAACTCGAATGTTGGTAGTTTTTCAACGACTTGTCTGCTTTCATCATTCCACTCAGGATTGCGTAACTTGACAATCTCTTGTTCATATATAGTTGGAACTGGTGTGGTCTCCTGTCTGCAGCGTTTTTTGGTGTGTTGCATAACCTCATCTACTTGGAGTTGGATTTTGTCGTCTGTATGGTTATGCCTCTGTGGAAGTTTAACTACTTTGTTGTCATGAGTATTTAGTGTGGCATGGCAGTTGGAAGTAGTACAAATCCAGTAACATCTGTTGCCTCGTCGTGAATTTACTCTGAACTTGTAGCCATTATGTACTAAATTCTGGTTGCCTAGTCTGTTAGTAACGAAGTGAACATATAACTGTGCATTTGCCATGATTGTAACTTAAAATGATGATTGAAACGTGACGGTCATGCTTTTTTATACCTATTCAGGCTTGGTATGCTCATCATCAATTTGACAATTTAGCTAAGGCTTGGCAAACTCAGTATGAATTTCAATAATCACAGAAAGTGAAATATTATATATATATATTTATTATTTTTAACCTTCCAACACTTTTGAACATTTTTAACCAATAACAGTCCCCACATAAATTCTTATATCGAACACTTTTATTTATTTTATTTGTAACTCACATTTATAAATTAAATATTAAATTAAATTCATACATATTATAAAAATTTGGGTTTAAAACAGTTGTATTTACCTGTAATTTACCTGTAATTAACCCTTGTAATTATGACTTAATTGTTATATAAACACCTATTGTATTTTGTTTGTAGGCATTCCTTGAATGTGATTTTTCAAAATGTAGGCATAGGTTGAAGACACCATCTGACCTTGACCTCATTTTCATGGTTCATTGGTTATAGTTAAGTTTTTGTGTATTCCTCTGTTTTTCGAATACTGATAGCATTTACTTTCATTAGAAATACACGACAGGCGACACATTTTTGTGTGTCCACTCTTGTGGTTTCTTTTTCCAAAACATGAACTTTGCCAGTGCTTTATATGGGGGTTATGGGGGTACCTATTTTGTATCCCCAACTATGCCTAAACCACTTATTATAATTTAATGAAACTTTCTGAGATCCCTATCATATAATGCCATTGTGCATCTCCTATTTTGTTTTTTGCCAACTTTTTAACTTTTAGAAAGGTGGGAGATGGGGTGGTATCCATTTTGTATCGGAAACTCTTCCTTAACTACTTATCATAATTTAATGAAACTTTCTCAGATTCTTGATCATATTATGCCATTGTGCACCTCCTATTTCGTTTATTGATCAAAATCATTTTTGGGGTTTTTATTTCCAAAACATGGATTTCTTCCGTCCAACTACCTATTTTGTATGGTCAAAATCATTTTTGGGGTTTCTTTTTCCAATACTAGGAACGATGCAAGTGGTGGGGGTGTCATTTTGTGAGCTTTGATCACAGTACCTCTAGTTCTGTTTTATTTTGTTTTTATTTCGTGATGCCGCAGATTTTAAAGAAGATGGTATTTCTATTAATGAAAATAATATATCACAAATTAGTGACAACTTTTAGGAAATATTTTCATAAAGAACTGTTATCTAAATAAGATATTATTACCGTTTGCAGTTTCTTTTGGTATTTCACACCCAGATTTTTATGGTAACGTTTTACATAATGCCTTTAGGTTTCAAAATAATCCACTGAATTTTACCTCTCTATCTGAATATTAAACTAATTGGAAAAAGGAACAGAGATGATGTAATTGTTAGATCTTCGAACATTGCATTGTTTGGAAAAAATATTAATTGGGCTTCTGTAAAACACCATTATTTATTTTCACGCCATTGCTTTGTTGATCTTTGCTTAGAGGAAAACCATTTATATGAAATATGTGAAAATAATATTTGCACGTAAGAAGAGGAAAGGATTTTAGGAATTTAAAAAATAACAAATAGAATCTATTGACAAATATTCAAAATATTTGTTTATGGCTTTGAGAGACAAATATCCTTTTTGTTAGGCCCTTAGCATGTGTGTGACACAGTGAACCAAAATCATTCCCTTTCATTTTTTTAGTAAAATTTATTTCGTTCTTCTTGTCCATAACAGTATTCCAAAAATGCTGCGAAATGTTAGATATTTTACAAAAATAACCTCTATTCACGACTTAAAGATCATAAAATATGCACATATAAGATTTTAGGATTTAATTTATGTTTGTTTTTTAAAATCATTCTATAGCAAAGTTTATGGTACTAAAAAGTGTATATTCAATATTTCAGAATAAATTATGAGTGTAATAAAGGAGAAAGTGACTATTTTATGCCCTGCCCACAAATGTGGACGGATCATATAGAGTTACCCTTGTCTATGCGTAGGTACGTACTTCCGAACTATGTGGTTAAGTTTTGCGTTTAAAAAATAAGTACAAAAGATGAGATGACTGAAATAATTACAATTAAGTATTTTTTTAATTAATTTCTCTGTATATCAATTACGTGTTTGATTTATTTGCAGTCCGCTCGAAATTTTCTTAAACTGATCTTAAGATAAAATTGTGATTTACGATATTTTAAAAAAAAAATGTATTATGATTATTATTTATTTATTTATTTACTTACTTATAAATATATAAATAAGGTTAAAAAAAAATCATCTAAATTCTTATAAAAAATTATCGTAAATATTTATTTAAAGAATCGATTATAACCCATTATCATGTATGACTTAAGACAAAAGAAACACCTTGAGTGCTCGGTACATAAAACAAATGAAGTTTTATTACTGATATAAAGAATTCCTACTAGGGACACTATGCACTGAATGACCTACTTAAGTTAATTGGTACAAAGGCCTGATTTTAGAATAACGTCCCAGCACTGAAATTTACAGAAAATTATCATTAATTAATCATGAAAAATCGCGATTCACAAGAGTAGTCATAAACTTGGATATTCTAAAATGACATAATTATTAGATCATAAATTCAATACTGCAAGGGATGAAAGACATTTCTTGAATTAATCTACATTTTTTATCAACTGATATCAGAGAAAGAGATTGTAGACAGTTTATATTTTTCATTTGCTTTTGAAGAAAAAATACATATTAGGTTAATTATTCAAATAGAAAACTGAATCATATTTAATAACTGATCATATATCCTTTTATTGTCTAAACTAAATATAATACTTTCGGTGGTCTCGTGGTAACGTGCTCGCCTCAAGTGCGGAAGGTCGCGGGTTCGATAACAGACTGGGTCAAACTAAATTAAGACTAAATTAAGACTTTAAAATTGGTATTTGCTGCTTCTCAACAAGCACGCGGCAAAAAGACTGTTCGGCTCGGAGTCAGTATAATGTGTCCAGGTAGGGTCATATATCTTCTTCCGGACTGTTATCTCGTGAGATAGCACCAAACCAAATACTTTAACCCCTATTGTAATAGTGTGAAGAGATACTACTCTCCATTGGTGTTAGTCAAGAGTTCATTCTCCCTGCTTAGAATGACAGTAGAATACAGTGTGAGTGGTTCTACATCCGAGTCTTGGTGATTACATAGTCTTTGAGTCGATTAAACGTGTTAAAACCTGTATTGATACTGTACCTAGCAACCATATATTTCTTGAATCTCTAAACTTGTAACCGAAGCACAAATAATCCTAATAATATTTTCTGCTTAAATTGTGTCTCCCCAATGATTTTTACTAAGCTGGACTAAAGGTCCATTTGAGGATTATTCATCACTTTGCGTCCGTCCGTATACTTTTATTCTTAAATTTTTCAATCTGAAACTACTGAAATACACTTGGCAGCGATAGTCCTTACTCAGAACTGTACCAAGTTTGCAGCAATGGTACTTGGATGTCTTTCTCTCAGAAATATAATATGTATATATCTCACGTAATGATAGTATTTTCTGAAACTTTAAGGCCAATTAGAACCAATTTTGCAGCAATGGTCCTTAGGCGGTCCTCTTTCGAAGCTTTATCCCATGACCGGATTTCAGATTAAGTGGCCACAGACAAACTTTAGTTTAACATAGGACTATGATATATTCATTTAATGATCTGTTTGTCTTCTACAACCGGTGCAGTTGAAAACAGACTTCGAAACAATGGTTTTAGGTGATCTTCTTTCAGAATAACATATATATCCTATGACCAAGATTGTCTTCCAAGATTTCTGCCATAGCCTAACACAGTTTAACATAGGATCCTGAGATCTCGTCTGAAACCACTGAGCCATTTGGAAATAAACAGTTAATACCATCTGGTTGTCCCCTTTCAAGAATGTATACGATGGCCAGACCGCCAACCATTGTTAAACCAAATATGGGAAAATTTATTTAAAGATCGTCTTGTCTGAAACAAATAGGCCTGTTAGAACCTAATACCGGTATGCAGTCTTCCTTGCAATTTCGTTGTAAACCACACCAAAGAACGATACAGTTTATATAAACAGTTTGTACAATTGTAATTTTTTTTTAAAATTTAAAACGTCGATAAAATTTAAAAAACCTAAAAGAAAAAACAACCCTCTGCCTCCCTATAAGGAGACGTGAAGGATTCGAAATTCTTTCAAGATGAGATTTCGTCAAGAATAGCTAAATCCAAATAAAGGCAGTTGCTGAAATATGGATATCAAAAAAAAATAATAATAACACGATTCCAGCTCAAGTTAACAGAGTTTTTATTGATAACAAATGATAGAAATTATTTATTATTGTTTAATTAATCAGAAAATTTGCCTGAAATAATGATTTAATGTGCATACAAATCTATATATATATAAAGGTCGGTTCAGTTCTATCCACGTTAGACACTTTGAAAGACAGAACGCAGAATAAGGTAGGTTTTTGTGATTTATAGTTAAATCTTTATCATTGTTTTCCATGTACTTAAAAAATACATGATAAAGTAAATTGATAAGACAAAGTAAGGAAAATTCTAAAACGCCAAGATGAAAAAGTGAAGCGCGAAAAGGGAGAATGCTTTTCGTTTCGAAATTTCTCGTTTTCAAGAAATCGTCAGCAGTTTTAGACATAAAAATTATATATTTTATGCTGGTAGATAGAGGGATTTTTAAACTGCCAACAATTTAAATAGTTATACTTTCAAAATTTAAAACTAAATTAATCAGTAGGGGACATAATGAATCAGAAATAGACAGAAAACTTTAAAAAGTATTAAATAAAAACAGGAACTACTTCCTGAAAGAGAAAGTAGAGACTATTAAATATATTCCATTAGTATTGGCCATTGGACACTAGATACAATCCTTGACTTCGGAAAATCAAAAAGATTTTGTTAAAATATTGGAATTTGCTTAAATCAGACCTGAAAATGATATAAAGAGGTTTCTAAGATTGCATATAAAAATATAAAAATCTTGGCGATTTATTAACTTCATTAAAGGTGAAATAAATCTGGGGAGTTATACGTTGAACTCATGTCTCATTCATGAGACAAATCAAAAGAAACTAGAGTATCAAACTTGTCGAAGAGCAGACAACGAATTTAACCCGCAAGCTACACGTCCCAAGCAAGGATAAAAGAGTAGAAAGAGTAACTAAAGGTGATTCCCACAACATGGCACAATGGTATTCCAGTCTTGTACTTTTCATGGTGATTGATTCTGTTTCTCACCCCAAACACTCGAAACAACAAGCCAAAAATGAGTTTACATCGACGAGTTACTTCCCATGAAACATGCGCCCGAGTTGTTTTATGATGAGTTTAGTGGTTCTTTTGGACTGGAATAGCATTTTAATGTAAACTTTATATTTGACTATAATACTTCTTATAAAGAATGTACAACTTTATTGTAAGCGTATTATGTAGCCTGAGTAGACGGTTTGGTGGTAAAGGGCACGTGAATTTCTTATCTCACGCGTGTAAAAATTGGAACCGTCTGCCCTGTCTCAAAAGTGAGAAAAATCAAAAGAAACTATAGTATCAAACTTATCGAAGAGCATACAACGAATTTAACTCACAATCTACAGGTCCCAAGCCAGGATAAAAGAGTAGAAAGAAGTATATATATATTGAAACTAAAGGTGATTCCAACAAAATGTCACAATCGTCTTTTTTTCTAATGCAGTTGTGGTGCAAATGAACGCATTTTGCAAACGGATATTTAGATCCCTCCGCAGGGCCCTTTGTAGGCAGTGATTTGCTTTATAAAGTTTACCTTTTGTAAGTGAGATTGATAGGTTTTCTTTTTATTTTTTACACGATTTGTAATTCCAGCGACATTTAGGTATATTTTAAAGTATTTCCGATTCGTTTTTTGTAGTATATCAAGTCTGAAAGATGTTATCCTTAATATTCATTGCTGGTATCGTCGTCATTGCATCAAGTGAAATAATGGACAATGAGCCATACAAACAACTAATGTTAGATGAACATTCGAAATATCGAAAGATGCAAAAAGCCTCTAATATGAACAAACTGGTAAGTATATTTTTACTTTATTAATTCATAGAGAGAATTTGGGACATACGTTAAACATACAGGAACTCGTAGAAATGAACTAAAATCATTCATATTTATATACATACATGTAATGCTTAAACAAATTAGCACAGTATCATCCTCCGAAGTCAAGGTTTTGTATCCACGTTCATTCCTACAGACCCCTGACATCAAACATTCATATTTTGCGGGTCGGAAGTGAACGATTTTTATTGGTTCTTCTCAAGGTCACAAGAAAATCCATTTGCGTCGTAGGTAGAATTTTCTAGGTCACACACCATGCGGCGATATGTTCTACTCGCAAAATATGAATGTGTGATGTCAGGGGTTTGTAGGAAAGAACGGGAATACAAAATCATGACTTGGGAGGATGGCACAGTATCAGCTGAATTTTTCGTCAAAATGTTGGTCATAAATGAAAATCTGTAGCAACAACTGATAAAACGCGACATTACACAGAAATTTCAAAGTAACTTTTTATTAATCAGCTTGTTACGGTGGACTCGTATGTTGCTGATATGTGTTGTACTAAAACGATGATTGTAGTTGTTAAATATCATTAATTCATATCATCACAGGTCTTTGGAAAATACACTAAAATGCTTAAATATAATCAAAGCCACTCAAATGTAGCTGAGTTGTGTTTTAGTATATACAATGACTGTATAATATAAATATCATTAATACATTACCTGTGTTCGGTCTTATGAGAGGACTGTGGTGATGGGTTTCTGAGAAATGGACCTAAAAACCTAACTAAGCCGGACATACTTACATACGGACGGCCAGACAGACGGACAATGGTAAATCTATATTCCCCTTCCTCATTCATGGACGGGTCATAAATTGGAAAATCATCTTTCAGCTACTGGATAAATTTAGATCCTACTTGGATGAATAGTCCGGATCTCAGAATTTATTTTTAAAAAAAGGAAAACCAACGAACAGTAGAAAAAATTTGCCATGATCAACTTGGCCAATAATGACCCTTTTCGAAGTAAGTTTATTATTATCAAAACGGGTTTTAGTACTTCTTTTTTAAAATGTCCTAGGAATGGGATGATCAGCTGGAACAGGAGGCCGCTGATTGGATAAAATCTTGTTCATTCGAACATCAGCACAAAGGTCGAGGGGAGAACTTGGCATTTTCTTCAGGGAAAGGGGATAAATATGAAGAAATGATTAAAGACGCTATGAAAGGATGGTATGATGAAATAAATATGTACAGCTACTCAGGAAAAGCTTGTCAGCGCAGCTGTCACTACACACAGGTAACGTAATGTATGTAGCTCTCAAAGAATGTTTCAGTATTTCATAATTAAATTCAGGTCAACCATGCCCAGCCATGATACCAAATATGAACAAAATCTGCTTAAAAATTATTGTATACTTGGTTACAAAAGATATTCAGACAGCAGATATGAAAAAGGACTATAACTCTTGAAAAAAAATCAAACAACCGTGGAATCTGTATAACATGCCGCTGTCTAGGTCATGCTCAACACGGATACCAAATATGAACAGAAACCGCCAAAAGATGAATGACGTCTAACTTTAGACATGAAACGAAGCTTTAACTCTTTCAAAAATTAATCAACCGTGAAATCGGTATAATATGTACATATTCATGATACTAATTTCAATGCTAGAAATATGGATAAATCTACTTTGTTGAGCTAAAGGCCGAAATCAAATGTTAAAGAGTATATTCATACATGTATGCCAGAATGGCACAAATAGTAACACTAAAACAGACCAATGTTTCTTCACCCACGGAATTTAACACATTTATGATAGTTTTAAGGTATCAGTTTCACGCCAGAATAAGTAATGTGATATTATAAGGGTATGTGAAATAGGAAGATTTGCAAAGTATATGGTCAAAATGTATTGTGTACATATTGATTAGTTTCCTTTTACAGATGGTATGGGCACAAACGAGAAAGGTTGGCTGTGCTATGAATAAATGTGATTGGTTGAATGCCTTTGGTCGACAAGTAAAAGATGCGTGGTACTTAGCTTGCTTCTACGATCCAGCGTAAGATATTTTAATTTTTTTAGATATTTTCTTTCATTTCCCTTTTTATGTTTGTCATATATATTACAAATAATTTACATATTTTTTTCTTGCTTTCAGCTGAATTATATTGAAAGGAAAAGAATTTCGTATACACGTTAAAAAGTATTCAATTTACGTAGACATGCAATCAAAGGTTACACGAAAGTAAAGTACATCTTTAAAGCAATATTGATGTTATATGAATTATTTTCTGAAAGCGGATATATCTGTTTCTATATGGTAGTTGTCATTGCAGTGAAATCTGGGCGATTCGGCAGGTCGGCCCAAGCAAGCTATTCAGGTCATTAGGTCGGCATTATGTTCTTTAATTGTTGAAAAGGAGAAAATAAAGGGACGACGTCGTCTAGTCTGCTATATATATATACTATAATGAACGATTTGTCTGCTGTTTTCTCAGACGAAGCATGTAAATGTAGAGATATTTGCGCGGTTTTAAACACGTGGACAAGTTTGTTGACATAATTTCGGAGCTGACACGCAGCATTGTGTGTACAAAAACAAACACAAATTATTGAAGTCAAAAAAGCTTTTAAGAAACTAATATTAGCTTTAAGTCTGTTAATTCACATTTAACTTAATCAGTCATGCCATGCAGTGGTAATACACTGCAAGGTATGATTTTATCGCGGGATAATTTTCGGTTGCTAAAAAATCAAGCAGTCGTCAAATCCTAATCTAACTACTCCTTTCCGCATAATTTTGAAGTAACTTTGATTTACTTGCATTTTAACCTCATTTATTTCATTTTTTTGGGGGTGGGGGGGGGGGGGGATTTCCATCACTGTTAATTTCTAAAATGCAATAATGTCGATTGGAAAGTTATACCTTTTTAGTACGGACTTTTGTTCTCACAGGGCCTTTATATAATCACGAAAATAGAACCAACTATTATCTTACTATTTTCCAGTGGTAATGATATGTCGGAGTATCCTTATCTAAAAGGAGATCCATGTTCCGCGTGCTTGAAAGGACAGGAATGTGAGGATGGACTGTGTACAGGTTAGTCTTATCCTCTTCGGCTTTTTTTAATTGCATGGAAAAAAATACATCGTTCTGTTTTTAAGTCACTATATACATTTTTGGCTTAATTACACCTTATGTAATTTACTTTTATCAAATGAATATCGTTCATTTTTAAACAGCGCCGGGGTATATGCAAAAAGGATATGCCTTTTTTACCCTCTCTGCCGTGGTATTTGCCAAAAATACTCTATTCGACTGGACACTTGTAATGTCACGATCATCAATACGTTTTGTACGTTAACATTCCGCGGTGTAATTAAACAGATATAGCATGTTCTTGAGGGGTATTTGCGAAAAATACCAGTCTTGAGAATGAATTTCCCTCGCCTTACGGCTTGTGAAATTTAACATTCTCTCGACTGGTATTTTTCGCAAATACCCCTCCTTAACATGATATATCTGTTCAATATTGATATCTTAAAGACAAATCCCTCTATTGTTTTTGTGCATATAGCAGCGCAACGGTATTATGCCGTCGCTGGCTTCTGACGTCGCGATTTCCGCGAACTTCTAACGTTTCAGAAGAATTATCAATCGTTGATCAAAAGAAATCGAATGACGAGGCGAATCAATGGAAGCTTACTATATCTTCATTTAGAATTTCGAATATATATTCCGTTCATTTGTATGTGAATATGTACTCTTTATTGTATTTTACATGTTTTCCACAATAAATTTTCTGAGCCATGAATTTATGAATGGCAACATCTAACGGAAACCCAGTTATGACGTAACGTCATTAAACGTTTTTCTAAGAGAAGATAACTAATCTTCATAACAATTATTGAAAAATGGATAAAAAGTAGTTTTTCTTTCTTAAAAGGCCGGTGACCTATATTTTTAAAAGCTTATTCGTTAAAGAGTGCTATTTTCTTCTTCCATGACATCTTTAAGAAAATTCTTAACGTCAGAATTGGTTATATATCATTTTGTACAAGAAATGATACAACTATTTTATTGGCGGGAAATTGAATAATATCCCAATTAGAGCAAAGAAAATAATTAAATCAAAAACACAATCTTGAAATATAAGAAATTCTGGAAATTTTGGTACCAAAATGTAAAATTTCTGTCGTGTTTCAAAAGAATAGCAATCCTTTGATGAAAATGACACGTTATTCTTAATGATTTCTTAAAACGAGAAAAGGGGCCTCGGTGGCCGAGTGGTCTAGTTAGTTCGCCATGACTACTACTGATCACTAGCCTGTCAACGCTGGGGTTGTGAGTTCGAATCTCACCTGTAGCGGGGTGGGTTCGACTCCGATCTTAATTGACAAGGATTGCCAATTTTCCTACCGAAGGTCGGTGGTTCTCTCCGGGTACTCCGGCTTCCTTCACCAATAGAAACTGGCCGCCGCGAAATGGCCAAAATGTGCTGAAAACGGCGTTAAACCCCAACTAAATAAATAAATAAATAAAACGAGAAAAATTCGAGATGGAATAACATGAAAACGAGTCCGGTGACCTCATTTTTTTAAAACCTCATTTTGATTGGTATTACTTGAAATACCTTAGGATTGATTTTAAAGGAATTCCTAACGTCAGAAGTGAATAGAGAGGTTTGTCTTTAAATTGATGGAGGAACGCAGATTACATGGAGAAAACCATCAACCTCGATAACTTGCATTCATTGTCACTAAAGATCGGATTCGAGCTCACCGCTTATAATCTATTATTTACAACGTACCTAGACCATTTGGACACCGAGGCATCACAAATATGAATGAACAGATTGTCTCATTAAATGTAATAGTAGATGATTATTTGACCTCTTTCTGCTGCACCAAGGAACAAACAAGAGAGCCTTCTAACTAAAATGTATCAAAAAATACCTCAATAAATTTGATGCACTTATGTCACTCCACCGTTCTAAAACTAATGAACAGTGATTATAATTATTTTGTTATGGTTCTTAATTGATTCTGCTCGTTAAATTGAAAAGGTAGTCCTATATGCCTGTTCAGGTAGTCAACGCTAAAAACCTTTTAGTATTGAATGAAAAATAATTTAGGTAAAGGTCAGATGATCTGCGAAGATAAAGACGATATGTGTGAAATGTGGTCAGACCAAGGAGAATGTAATAAGAATCAGAAATGGATGGAAAAGACATGTAGAAAATCTTGTAACTTTTGCGAAGGTATGTAGAGCAGATGAATTTTTGTTTTTTTTCAGAGTATTATATTTAGATTTGTTTGCTTGTTTAGTTGGGGTTTTACGCCGTTTTCAGCACATTTGGCTATTTTGTGGTGGCCATTTTTATTGGTGGAGGAAGCCGGAGTAGCCGGAGAGAGCCACCGACCTTCGGCAGGAAAATTGGCAATCCTTGTCAATTTAGATAGGAGTCGAACACACACCGCCACAGGTGAGATTCACAACCCAAGTGTTGACAGGCTAGTGATCATTAGTTGTCATTACGAACTACCTAGACCACTCGGCCAGCAAGGATCCATTTAGAATTCACAGCTGTCCAATTGCTGTTACATGGTATTGTATATGCAGAATCTGATATAATAAATTTGAAGACCATTTTACATCTTAAAGTACTAACCGAAGCCACAGATGCTTGAGGACAGGACCCTGTCTTGGGCCCCTCATAGCCCCCTCCTATTATCATAAATATCTTTTTTTTCTAATTTTTACCAAAAGGACTATAAATGCTTATAATTTGACTTAATTGTATTTCATTAATACGAAATCAATCACTGATGTTTTGCTTTATGTACGGCAACTTACACTGACAGCAATTCGACTGTACGGCAGATTGTTTTACGCGTGTACGGCGACTTATATTATACAGTTATTGAAAAGACATTCTGGTTGCCTTATAGAATTTAGAGTAGATAAAAAATTGCAAAATATAAATCAGTTATGAATTTATTACCTAAAATTGTTAAAATTGCGTTCCCAAATGTCTTCCACATCGACAACAGATCTTGTTCTACATTTGGAATAGGTACGTAGTTTGTTCATGTGATTGTCTCTAATGAAAAGTAATGGACAAAATTTATCATATGTTACATTTTAAATATTCTGTTTGGTTACTAGTCCAGTATTCTTTATAAGTGGTATCCTGTTAATGCGAGAATAGCTGACGCTGACGCTTTCTTTCCATAATCTGCCTGCCATTGTCGATTGCCTTAGTGGCCATGTCTACAGTATATTGTCTTTTTGTTTGTTCTTGGTGTGCTGTCCTTGTATTTTAAAATACAGCCGTTTAACATTAACCAGAAAGTGATCCCTGATTTCAAACCCATAAACAGAATAATCGGGTGGGTTCGACGGGCGATATTTGGCCAAAATGTAATTGTTGTCGGTTTTAATGACTTGCTTAAAGCAATTTAAAAAATGAGGTTTTTTTTGTTGTCGAGGGATGTATATAAAGGGTATGAATATGATTTTCAGTTTTGCTCAAATTACTCAAAAAATAATTTGACTAGCCGATACAGTGAAAAATTGTCGATTGCATTCAAATTGTTGAATGGCTATTGTTTAAGAAAATATAAGAACGTGAACGGCGACACATTTTTAAGCACCCAACCCGAAAGAAAAAAAGGCATAGCCTGAATTCGTGAAAGTAATTTAACGAAAAATACAAATACATGTATATTCGGATCCTTGAATTATTCTAAACAAAAAAATTCAAACTTTGACTACTACTCATGAATTTTCTCTTCGTCGTCTTTGATAGTTAAGTTTCTACCCATGTTTTTTTGTTTTTTTTTTTTTTGTTTTTTTTGTTTGTTTTTTATCTCAGAACTGTATTTTATTCCTTATTATTGACTAACAATAGAATATAAGCCTAAATATGATAAAACCTGTCAGTACAATACAAAATGTCAAGGACGCCAATACGACAAATACCCGTCCATTATGCCGTATTGACTATTTCATTTTTGAATTTAAATCATTTTTATTGTTGCCATATTGTTGCTTACCAACTGTAGATGTGCAATAAGGTTTTGGAATTCCAATTTTTTTCAAGGGGGGTGGGAGGGACCAAAAAGGACCAAAACAGAAAAAGACCATAATTACTAAAATTTTATCTAAAGAAAAAAAATTGTGAATTTTAGTTCAAGGGGCTATAGGTCCCTAAAAGGGTCCAAATAGTTAAATTATAGTAAAAGTGGGTTGTGATATATTTGTGGAAAGGATATTTATTACAGATGCAAACTGCAATGCTAAGCATGCTTTTATTTTGCATTTTGAGGATTTAAAGGGCAAAAAAGGGAAAAGAGGCCAAAAAGTTAGATTACAGTAAAAGTGGGTTGTGATATAACTCTGCAAAGGTTATTTGTTACAGATGCAAAATGTAATGCATGGAAACTGAAAATGTTATGAATGCTTGTTTACAAATAAATTTGGGGTGCGGGTATAGCTGTCGTTCCGACAGCCACTACCTTTAGTTGTTTTTGTCAGCAACTCGAATCATATTAATAGGATTATAACACTTGTATTAAATTTGAAAAGTTGTGATGTGCCTTATATTTAACTGAATTCTCAATTAAAATGTATGTTTTTATTTTTCAGCTGACGATATACAGACAGCAGGTAAGCCTAGTATAAATAAGAATTTTACTATAAACACCAAAATAAATTCTCATTGAGCGAAATAGTAATAAGTATAAAATCTTCTGAGTGTTGTAAAACAATACAAGTCTTTTAACTTTTATACATTGTTCAAAATGCATTCAAACGCTCTAACTTCATCAACATTTTGTATTTTGAATTCGGACTTTTATTAATATTCTTTGTTTCAAGAAACTTATTCATAGGTTGGTTAGTTTCTTGTAAAGCTTATTGAAATTACATTTCGTTAAATACATAAATTCGCGCACAGGTGCTCGTGGACGGGATCCCATATGATGCCCATTTAGAGTATACCATTATAGGGTAAAAATTCAAAAAAATTAATTTAGATTGAATTTTAAGATAATATAGAAATTATCCATTCACCATTCACTATAAGACATGCAAAATAAATCTGTAGGATTACCTATGAAATTCGCGATTCTACAGCAACTACGCGCGCACGATAATCAGTATACACTAAATATAACAATTTAAGCCTGTTCTTGTTCGGTATTGTTTAGTTTGTATATATATGTTTCAGACAAGCCATGTATTGATGGAAAGGGTGAAGAACAATGCAAAAAATGGGAATTTTCGTGTAAAGATAACAAAGATTTTATGAAACGTCATTGCAGGAAGACATGCAAATATTGTTAAGATTATTTCGGAAATAAAAAAGATGAATGAAGAAATGTATAAAAAAATAATTTTCAATCAATGTATGTATTTATTCCATAAATAAATTAATGCAAGTGTTTAATCTTTGTAAAAAAAATTCTTTTAGAGAATTGAAAGAAAAAATGAAGATTTTTTTATGTACAAATGTATTTCCCATATGGTCCAATGTTAAACTAAGTCCCCCGCAGGCGGCCATCTTGGATTACGGATCGGCATCAAAGTAACAACTCTTGGTAAGCACCTCATAAGGAAAGTTCATGCCATGTTTGGTTTTAATCCATTCAGCGGTTTTCTAGAAGAAAATTTTTCCATGTATTTCCCATACGGGGTTCTATGTTAAACTAAATCCCCCGCTGGAAGCTATGATGGATGACGGATCGACACCAAAGTAATAATACTTAGTCAGTACCTTGTAAGGGATAGTGCCATGTTTCGTTTTAATCTATTCTGTGGTTCTCTGGAAGAAGTTCAAAATATGAAATGATGACGGACAGACGACGGACGAAAAGTGATTGCAATAGCTCACATGACCTTTTGGGTCAGGTGAGCGAAATCCACTGCGATTATTAAACAGTGTTTCTTCTTAGACAAAAATGGTTAACGTAGTTACTAGTGTATGGTTTAAAATCGGTAAAAGTCTACTTTGTTAAGAACCCACTGTTTCTAATGGTATTTCTAACTCAAAAAATTGTCTAACCGGGTTACATATGAAATCAACACTCAAATATTATTTGGTTTGCACTATAAGCCTATCAATTGTGCTCAGCCTCAACTATAAACATGTTCATATAGTAGTTCTACTATGTTTAGTGTTGACAGTCAAGGCCTTTTACATAGAATCATATGGAAAATTTCATTAACATTATAAGAAAAACAATCATTGTTAAATAAAGAAAAAAAATATCGTCCAAAAATCTGTAGGCCTATGTGTTATTGAGATTTTCTATAAGATACTGTGTGTTTTGCATTGAACTTGGTTTCACAACATTAGAGAAACAAGTCTGTTGTTAAAGAGGCGCAGTTTGGCAGCTGATTTTACCCCATAACCGGTGTTGAATAAGAAAACCGATTGTTTGCAATTATATCCAGTATATATAATTTCGATATGGTATGTCAGTGGCAAAGGAAGCAGATATATTCACATCCAGACATCTTATAGGACAATCTTATCAAATAAAAGAATTTCTGTTTGACATCGGAACGTGGTAGTTCCGTATAATAAGATATCAACGGAATAAAAAGGGCCTTCAAAATCATGAAGATTACCCAGAACATCGAAAAAATGTTTGATACTCCAAAATAATTTTTGCAACTGTTTTCATATGCTTTTATCATATGCTCTTTTCTAGTGGTGAAAGCCCTAGAAAGTTAAACGGAATCGTTAGTTGTAGGGTATTTACTTTAAGAGGACAAATATACATAAGGAGCAAACCAAAAAACGCAATCCATTAGACAGACTAAGCCGGGAAGACAAATGAACAACCACAAGCACAACAAATAAACACTGAAAACTAAAAAACAATGAACAACACGAACTCTTATAAAAACCAAGAGTGAACCCAGGTGCTCCTGAAGGGTAAGCAGTTCTGCTCCGTATTCGGCACCCGTCGTAAAGTTCAACAAAGTCAATCCGGTGGTAGTCACAAATCGGTGGAGGTATATGAAATGTTACAACAGTGGGAACAGGCTAAACATCATGTTAGATATTGAAACACCGTAACGGTCAATCAATTCGTGATGACGACCGTAAAATTTCTGAAAACAGAAATGAAGCGAATTGAAACGGGTTTTTATGCAAATTAGGAAGTCAGTACACAGTAGACAGTTTTTGGTGGTCAGTGATTTGTAAAAGTTTCTACTGAAGCCTGTGTCATAGGTTGCGACCTAGAACTACTTGATTGCGTTATTTCCTGTTCAAGAATTTATACTGTACTGGGCTAAACATCGACCACTTTGTTGGCGAATTTATCAGCAGGAAAATTTGAAAATAACATTTTTTCCAATGTTGTTAATCCTGATACCCACGACCGGTCGCGTGTATCCTATTCTACATTTAGCGACCGTGGGTAAATTCTATCATTTTTTTTTCTAGTTTTCATGATATTCTAAGGGGGCCAGGGGTCTTGTCAGGATGGCATCATGTTCTGTTTGTATTCTAGCCAGGGTGCCAATTTTATAGTCTCTGATTTGATCCAGCCTGCACTTATTTTCCTGCATGAAATCATAGAGGAGAAATTTCAATAAAGTTATTTTGCCAGAACAAAATCACAGTATTCTAAATGTATAAATAAATTTTTACTGCAAATAACAACGATAAAATCCTATTGGGCGGAATAATAACATGGTATACGTCCGGTGTCAACTATACATATGTATAACATCTTATGGATGTTATGTAACAATAGAAGTCTTTAAAATTTTATTGCATTGTATATTCTTTAAATAATGTATAATTTAGATTCATTTATTCTCGTTGGTATTCAATTTTGTGGTTTGATGAAAATACTTTGTTCCAAGGACCCTATTTCGGAGTTTTGTAAGTTTCTTGTAATAATGCTTACAAATGAAAGATGAATTTTGCACATGTACATAAATTCGAACGAAACAACGAAAACCGGAATACAAATGAATACTAGTATAGTGAATCAAAATTAAACAAAAAAATACATAACAGGAAAGGCCAACCAATCAACGCCACCTAATAGACAGAAACAAATAACAGAGCACAAAACAACACCATGAACACAACAGAATCAGGATAGACACTGAACACTGGTGGGGTTTATCCAGTTTTATGGGTACCCAAACCTCCTTATCTATCCTGACATTCTGGTGTATGAAACATACTATAAAAGCCAATACAGTATGATAACCAACAAGGTGACCGCTTGCTGGAACTGCAAAAATTGGTTGGACGGTACATAATTTAGATACATATAGCATGGCCAGAATGTGCTCATGTTAACGAAACTTGCTAAAGCTTTCATAGCCCATACTGTCGCTCTATCAAACGAAGATATAACACTCCCATAAAGGATTAAACTCTACATCTGGTCATACAGTTCATATAGAGTAACCATATATTTGTTACATACGTGTATATAAACAAACAACATAACGTATTTCGTTGATTTAGCAATATTGTTAGAGGTAGGGCCCCAAGGCCCAACATTTTTTTTTATTTCCAATGTTTCCAAATTATTTTTATAATGTTAAAATGTTTCAAGTTAAATTAATTCTCTTTAAACCAAGTTAATAGTGTTTTTATTAATAATTATTCAATAAAAGTTGTTAATTAATTCCGTCACAGTGTGACAATGGAAGTTAGGATTTTTACAATATTGAGAATTGTTATCAGTTACAATGTTGAAATAATTGTTTCCAAAATTTCACAGGGCTCAAATTTCGTGTGCTTAACGTTTTTTATAATGATAATTGATCACTTTATTCAAGAAAAAGGCACATATTTCACGTTTTTCCAAGTTTCAAAATGTAAACAAACGTCGTCTACAAAGTTTTATCGTTTCCGACAAAAGTCGTCTGCTATAATTATTAGAGCATGTAAAAATACGTAATGTCTATTTTCAAAGCATTGCAACGCTAATAATCTTATTGGTTATACTTATTCATGTGAAGTTTATTGATAAAATGTACGTTTTGTGGGAATTATTTGCAGACAGCCAAATTACAGTCTGCTACGCCATTTTTGTATTATACCGCCACTGCCTGGCAAATGGTTTTACGCTTGCCCGGTTACGTTTTTAATATTTTCTCATGTTCATACCTATTTACCTAATTTCTATATAGCCGTGGCTAATAATTGGCAAGAAGCTGGCAAGCTGACATGTAATTATTAGTTCAGTAAACACGAAAATTCATCCCAAATCCTGGCACTGCTCCTCGAGGTATTTTTATAACGATTACCGCGATTTGTCAATCGGCGTAATGTGACCCGGAATTTTCCTATATAAGCGAGGGCAACTGTCAAAAATGGGGAATAGCTGCCAAGAGCGGTAAATACAAAACTAGAACCATATCTCCAGAATTGAATTTTCGCAGAGTATTATTTATTTACAGTTAACAGAACAGTAACCAGGAAAGGTACATAAATATTTCATAATAATGAAATCATATACTCAGCAAATGGTTTCAATAAATAGTCCTTTTCCAGGGAGACCTCCAGAATATTGTATGAAAATTAAAAGTAGAAACAGCTAGCAGCTATTCCCCATCACATCGACCTATAACATGTTTTCCACAAATAAGGGACCAGATTAGTATTTTTCGACCATAGTTCCAGTTTAATGTTATAATATTCTGGATGTGCCAGCACAATATTTTGCCAGGTAGTGGATCATAGTATTTAAGAATATGTTATACTTTGTTCACAACAGAAAAGAATATGTCAAAACAGATTAATAAAATATACTGCCCTGTGATTTATCTTTGTTTTACTACAAGATGGAAATGAAATTATCTAGTTGATAATTATACATACTTGAAAACTTACCAAGGTTGAACAAATGGTTACTCCAATCATCTGCAGTCAAGTGTGCATGTATTGGCGATTTTGGTCTGGTAAAATTACCGTATTGGAATTCCTCCTCCCTGGTTTTTATATAGTAAAATAAATACAGGCTGGATCAAATCAGAGACTTTAGAATTGGCACCCTGGCTAGTGTAAACAGAAGATGATGTCTATCCTGACAAGACCCCTGGTCCCCTTACAATATGTATGTTTCAGACAAGCAATGCACTGATGAAAAGGGGGAAGAACAATGCACAAATTGGAAATTTTCTTGTAAGAGTAACAAAGGTTACATGAAACGTTATTGCAGCACGACAAGATCATTTCGGAAATGAAAATATGAAAAAAACTGTACAGGAAAAAATGTTTTTCCATTAATATACTAGTATGTATATAGCTCTGTAATAAATCACTGCAAGTGTTTAATCTTTATCAGATTTCTTTCTTTGGAAATTGAAACAAAAAGGAACAATTTGCCCTCAATTATTAAATATGTAATTTCTACATTTATTCTTTAATCCCGCAATTATGATTTGAACTTTGTACAGGTCTTGATATTAACTATAGATTTCAGTACGCTCCGCAATATTTTTCCTCATTGTGAATGAAAATACCAACTAGATTATTAAAGAGGGTTTCTTCTTTGACAAACATGGTTAACGAGGTCAAATCGAAAAAAAATATACTTTGTTAAGAACCACACTCAAAAGATTCTCTTAGCAAGGCTATCAGCAAGGAAAATCTAAAATTAACACCCAAATGTTCTGTGGTTTGCACATTAAACTGATTTATTTTAGCTCAATGTCACCGTCTGAACCACAAATTGTTACTATGAAGATGTATAATCAAGTGTGGAAGATGCCCAACCAACAATGCCAGAAGGGAAATCCTAAATCGTAATCCAGAGGACAATACCCGAACGAGACAAACCAAAAAGTACCACGACTGGCAAACAAACAGACAAAGAAAGAGACATACGAACAAAGAACGCTGAAAACTAAAGCGTAAGCAATAGGAACTTCAACAAAAAACCTGGAGTGAGATCAGGTGCTCCGGAAGGGTAATCATATCCTGTTTTGCATCCGTCGTATTGCTTAGTGGTCAAAGCTGTTAGTAGGTCTATATCGGTAAATTTCAAAATCGGTAAGAGAACTGGAATCATACAGGGAATATGTCAATTATCGTTTGTGACATACTCATGATCGACCCAAAATCATGATGTCGACCGTAAACTCTTTAAGTGATGATATTACTCGAGGCTGGATGTATCTTTGACTGAGCAGTTTATTTGTCGGTGTCCTTGCTTGCTCTAAAGAGTCAGTGTAGTTCAACTATGTTTAGTATCGGTGTGAAACGTTTGGTTGAAAAAAAGTTTGCTATCAAAATATATCCTTTAAAGTACATGTATCCTGAAAATCTCTGCTTATTTCTGTCCGTCCTATAACGTTCAAACCTAAACATTTACAGACGAAATTAGCAATAAAATACGCAAAACGCAAAAGTAAAATCTGTATAATCTGACTAAGTAGGGGTATAAACCGACTTTATGTTACATGCCAAAGTAAGTATTCCCTCCTTGAATAATTTATTAACTTGATCTGTGATCTGTCGATCTGTAAATTTTGTCAAATTGATATGTTGTAGTTCATTATATCAATACTTATATGAAATAAATTTCGAGATTAGCATAATGGATACTCTACATAACAGAATTTATAAGGTTATTAGAAAACTGAGCTGGCTTTAATTTAAAATTAAAAGTAGTCTTCTCTTTGTCCTAGTACCGTACCAACATAATTTAATTTAGTAAACATTGAGACAGATAAATCAGCATAATATGACTAAGTAGGGGGGGGGGTATAAACCGACTTTATGCTACATGCCAAAGTAATTTAGGAGAAGGTTATTAGAAAACTGAGCTGGCTTTAATTTAAAATTAAAAGTAGTCTTCTTTTTGTCCTAGTACCGTACCAACATAATCATTGAGACACAGATAAATCTGTGTAATATGACTAAGTAGGGATATAAACCGACTTTATACTACCTCCTTGAATAATTTATTAACTTGGTGTTTTCTGTCGTTCTATAAATTTTGTCAAATTGATATAATCAATACTTACATGAAAGAAATTTCGAGATAAGCATAATGGATACTCTACATAACAGAATTTAGGAGAAGGTTATTAGAAAACTGAGCTGGCTTTATTAAATTTAAATTAAAAATAGTCTTTTTTTTTGTCCTAGTACCGTACCAACATAATTTAATTCTCATTGCTTTTTTCTGTTTTTTTCCAATTGATCCAGAATTTAGGGAGAGGTTTGAAGACTGGTTTAACCACGTGACATGAGTCTATATGTGAATAGCATAAACCATCATCCCGACTTTTCATCTGTTGTATAAATGATTAATAATCGTTTTTTTATGAAACAGTACCATTTTTACTCTTTTTTAAAGTTTGGTTAGTGAATGTTCGACATAAATATTTTCTCGGAGCTCATTTGTGCCTTATAATTGACCTCCATGTACTGTTCTGTTACCATCTTGGATCAAATAGAATGTTGTCCTAGTAACCAACATTCCATATCGTTTCATTTTCATACGTAAGCAGCGGTCATTAGTTAAATGCTTTTCATAACACTAATCAAAATATTACAAGAATTTGATTAATAATTTATTTTAAAAAATGAAAAATGATGAAATATTACGATGTATTAACACTGGAACCATCCTTTCCTTCGATAGTGCCAAACAACGTCACAATGTTCCTGTGTAATCTGTAATTAATCAAAAAGGTGAAGATGAAAAGAATGATTTTATATTTCATCAATGTAAATGCATTTTCAATTTTGGATTTTGGAAATAAAGCCACATCAAATTAATTTTTCGTTCTTTGGATTTTTGGATGGCAAAAATAGGTGCGAGCGAGCGAAATGTTAATTTAATTTTTTTTTTTTCTTAAAACTTGTTTTTTTACGTGAAGATTAAATTTACGTGCGGCATAATTTTATTAAAATAAAATAAAGCAAAAAATACAATTTTTTACAAATTTTAGATGTGGACACTTTTTTTTTAATTATTTTCTTGAAAAATGAAGAATTTCGAGCGAATTTTCAGGTTTTTTTGCAAAATGAGGCGACATAAATTTTTTTCTTAAAATTTACATAATCCAAAAATTGGAGCCGGAAAATCCAAAGAACTGAAAATCATTTTGTTGTGGTATAATATATATTTTCTGTACAAAGTAAAATCTTGTTCTCCTGTTCTTCGATTTTTTCTTGTCCCAGTACGATTTTTTGTAGAATACCATAATGGCTAATGTCATAAAATAGCGTCAATATGACTATTTCTAAATTTATAAATTAAACAAATAAAGCTATATCTAACTAATTCCCAAAGCAAATTATTAAAATATTATTAATGATTCGTGCATCTGTCCTTCAGAGATCGTTTTGATGGTTTTTTGCTTTATCCTTTTGGCCACTCTCTCATTTCAATATGGTGGTGGACGCCGAGAGTATCACAAACTAACAAAGACACTTAAAACATAACGTACAACTGAATTAATAAAAAAAGATACAAGAAAGGTCAACAATGACCAATCCATTAGTGACATTCAACCAACTTCCCTCCACAACAAAAACAAGAACACAAACAAAGCCTACAGAGTGCCACATATAATCGGTTGTTATTTCGGCTTTCACCATTTTAGGCCTTAAGAACAACTGATGAATCATAATTTGACGAAATGTGCAAATCTTGTGCATCAAAGTTGCCATCATAGAATATTAATTAAATGTATCATAGAAAAATACTACCACTCTATTGGCTTATTATAGCATACCTCTTTAAACTCTTTTTAATCTTACCTCACTTCAAATTCTGTCGATTTCAACAGGAGGGCATCGCCGTCATAATTGAGATAATATTTATTCCGACGTCGAGAACAGTTGTCAGGAAAAATGCGTACTTTATAACCTTTTCCTCTTAACGCATGTACGAAGTCAAACTTAAACTACAAAATAAAACAAGTAGGATTCAAACATATTAAAACAGTTGTTACCACCCAACTCGACAAAATTAGGGACGAGATCAAAAGTTTAATGTAGGATAAAAAACTTAATTCACATAGTTTTTTTTCTCTGACCCTCCCAAAACGATTTTTTTTAACTGGTGTTAACACTGACACCACTTTAAAGCAGTTTGATAATATTAATGCGTTAATGATATAGATTTTTATTTCATTTCTCGTAATGATATTTTCAAGGGGATTAAACGGCGAGTCGCCAACACAATGCATAATCAGCTCCCATTGTGTGAAAAATGTTTACAATCGTCAATTATGCTTATAAATTATACAAAAACCACAATAGGTATCAAAATGAAAAACAACACAACTCCCTCTTCAGAATTGACGGCTTATAATATAAGAAAATGCATGTATATGAAATAAATCAATTATATACGTATTCACGGGTTGACTTCTTGTGCGTACACATCCTTGAATGACAATACTGTACAGAAATAAAATGCATAAAAGTGGATTTTATGTCACAAGCTTAAATTCACAATTATCGAAAGTCGATCCTTTTTCGGGAGAGGAGTTGAAGTGAGACGAAAGTGTGACGGACGAGCGGAGATAACGAAAATATTTTGCTCTTTTATTCCAAAGTGCTTGAATAAATTTGTCACTGGAATTTCTTAAAAATTTTAAAAAATGTTAGGTTTGATGAAAGCAGATGAGCTGAGACAATCAAAATCCCCCCCCCCCAAAAAAAAAACACATTTATAAGAAATTTTTTGGATAATGTGTTGAGTTGGTCCAAAATTTAGGAAAACAAAATTCAAGTCGGGTTTAACTTGGCCGAAATTAAACTTACATATATGTTTTAAAAGAACACATTTATGATACAAAAGTGATGTAAGTAAGTAAATGAGATTGTTGTAACCCCCAAAAGATGCGATTTCAATAATTTGATCGTAAGTAATGGAAAACTTTTTGACAGCAATGTAAAATCAAAAAAATTTTTAGCTATTATTTATCAGTACTACTTACACAATATGCAACTCTGTTATTCACTTTAAGAAGATGTTTCAAATGATCTGTAAATGAACAAGGCCTGACACTATATGCTGTCAATTTAGAATCTCCAAAAACAGGCGTACATCGGCCTTCATTGTCTGTAAGGGTGGGAATCCATGTGTCAATACTATATACCCTGTCCCGTAAAATGTATTTTTCTACAATAAATAGAATCAGAAGTACTGTAAAATCAGTCTTTTTCTAATAAAAATTTAGAAGAATTTGATCTAGACCTAACAAATTATGAAAATTTTGATAAACCTTTTTATAATATAAAAATAATTTGAAACGTTCTATTAGACAAATTGTAGAAGATAAATATAAAGAACAAATAATGTTAAAGCTATCAAACCTAACCAATGAATCCAAATAGTTTTTATATAACCAGATTGAGACCAAATTTGAACTCGAAAGCTATCTATTAAAAGAATCAAGTTTTAAAATAGACATTTTTTTATACCAAATTTAGAGTTAGTGACCATAACTTTAAATATAGAGATAGGAAGATATTTTGAGAGAAAATAGATTATGTACTGTGTGTATCGAAATTGAGACGAATACCACTTTTTCCTTTACTGCAATATAAATAAACAACTTAGACAAGATTTGTTCCAAAAACTTCAATTAAGTCAAAATATTGACATTAATAATAAATTAGAACATATCAAACAAATATAAATCCCTAAATAAGAACTTTTACCACATGTTTCTGATTTTATAAAGCAGTCATTGGCACAACGAAAATAGGGTCCACCTCGGTCAAAGTTCATCGACTTTATTGTATGTTGAATTATAATTGCTTACATGTTCATTTTGTTGGTATTGTTGTAAATTTTGTCTGCCATGTTTGTATTGCATTGACACCCATTGGTGTATTTCTTGCAAATAAAGTTCTAATAACAAGATACGGACAAAAAGAAATGTCCAATAAAAATTTTGATATGAAATCTGAATTTAACTTAATCAGTAAATTTATGATGAAAAGTTTTGAACTCAAATCATGTTAAAAATACCCAAAATACAGCCAAGTTAAACTTTAACGAAGGGGACAGTAACCTTGCAGTATTAAAACTTGTAAACATTAGTTCAAGTTTTTAGTTCATTTTTCATTACAAAGCTGAAGTATCCTAGTTAGTACTTTGGGCGAGCTGAAACTCATCGAGGTTTCTGTGAACGGTAGTTTTTCAACCTGTCTCTGCGTCGTTGTTCTGTGAATATATTTTTTTTCAGTACTATATTTATTGAATTAAAATATACTTATTGAGTCTGACCGATACATTTAAGATAAAAGCTAAGGAAATAAGGGATAAATGTCATTTATCGGGACACGTGTAAAAGGAACTGGTGTTTGCTTGCTGTTATTATTGACTCGGTACGAAGGAGTAGTGCTGGGTATTCTTAAACCCAAACAAATTCTACATTTTCCTGTACCGATCCAGCGCAATGGATTTTTAGTGTTTAATTGTTGTCTATTGTATGCTTTGTGTAATATGTATTTTTTTGTATGATGGTATGTCGACTGATTGGTGTGTCACTGTGTGTCACTGTTGATTTTTGCTGTTATCCATTCATTGTTTATTTCTATGATGAATACCGTGTTTATAATGAAATCCATCTGTTTAATTTTGACAGCAGTATTGACCGGAGTCAATTAGTACCTCTCTTGTAATGTAGGCTGTTGCTCAACATCAGTAATACGATATAAAAATCATATATTAGGGATCAACCGTTTTTTTTAGTGGATTAGGCTGAAATTTGAAATAAAAAGGCAGGAAGGACCAGGATTTTGGCAAAATAAAAAGCCAGAATCTCTTTAGGTGGGAAAAAATGCAGGACCCGTGTCAATCAAGAAATATGTTGGTGTAAATGAAAATGAAAATGTAGGCTGTGATAGCAGCCGGAAAAAAAAACCGAGGACCAAAATTTTGGAGGAAAAAATAGGCAGGATCAAATATGTCATCTTAGCCGCCTCCCCTCAAAATCAAATGGTTGTCCCCCTATGTTCTTTTGTCTTGTATTGCCCTGTACTCTTTCACTTTCGCATATACAAACTGCTTTCGTCGATTTTTATTCTGACCGTTGAACAATAATTATATCTTTAAGATTACCTTTTACTTCCTCTGACGAAATACCATTTTCTTCATTTTCAATGATCACAGGTGACACTCTGTGAACATCTCTGTTTCTTGGTGATATAACATTTCTCTGTCTAAATAACTTTCGATGGCCCGACACAGCATTTCGATCAGACGAATTTACAGTGGTATTGTTTGATATATTTACGTGAGTAGTCTTTGAAATATCCGAGACAACAGATCCTCTTTTCACTGTGTTCTTTCCTCTAGTGTTCAGATTCAGTTTCGTTGATAGTACTTCATGGTCAAGTGACCTACTTCTTGCAAATTCAGGATGAATATTCGGTACAACAGGCATTACATTTAGTTCATAAGATTTTGTTCTAATCATTTTGCTACGTTTGTTACTTGAAAAAAGAGAGTCATTTCCCCGCTTTAGCAAACTAACTTCGACGTTATAAGTTTTCCTTGTTAATAGTGCCTTTAGCGGAGCAACTGAAAGAAAACAACTTATATCTTATTTGTTCAAATCAATATAAGAAAAGAAATTGCTATTTTTCCAAATGTAGAAATATAATCAACTGTTAATTTTTTTTTTATTTTGTGAAAACTAAGAAGTATTTCCCTCGTGCATAGCTCTGTCCTTAGATGGTTTTGGCTTTACCTCTTTTGGTCATTTTTGCATTACTATTTTCTCTTCAGCGTTTTGGGTTATAATTATTGTTTTTGGTTTTCAACACTGTAGGCCTCGAGTACAACTGATGAGTCGTAAATGGATAAAATGTGCACACCATAGGCTTGTGCATCAAATCGGTATTTTCTACAATTTATATACATTTCGTTACATAGATGACGTGTTATCGTTAAATAACGACAAATTCCAAGACTTTCTACATGTTATCTTCCCCAGTGAGCTTGAAATTAAAGATACTACAGATACACCAAAGTCAGCTTCATATTTGGATTTGTTTCTTGAAATAGACTATGAGCGACATTGGAAGACAAAACTTTATGACAAACATGATGACTTCAACTTTCCTATTGTTAATTTTCCCTTCTTGAGTAGCAATATGAGCCTGCATATGGCGTCTACGTTTCCCAGCTTATCCGATTTTGAAGGGCATGCGTGAGTTACCCTAACTTTCGAGGATTACTGCTGTCACAAAAGCTTCTTAACCAGAGTTTTATCAAGGATAAGTTGATGTCATCACTTAGGAAATTTTACGGTCGTCATCATGAATTGATTGACCATTACAGTGTTCCAATATCTAAGATGATGTTGGACCTGTTCCCACTGTCGTAACATTTCATGTGCCTCCACCGATTTGTGACTTCCCCCGGATTGGCTTTGTTGAATTCACGACGGGTGCCGTATACCGAGCAGGAACTGCTTACCCTTCCGGAGCACCTGGATTCACTCCTGGTTTTTATAGGAGTTGTTCATTGTTTTTTAGTTTTCTGTGCTTATTTGTTGTGCTTGTGGTTGTTCATTTGTCTTCCCGGGTTTTTCAGTACAATGGATTACGTTTTTTGTATTGCTCCTTAGGTATATTTCTCCTTTTTATATCACATGTTCATGTGTATTCATAATTAAAGAGGTTCTATACATTGTGATTTCCTAAGTATTTATACGATAACAAACTATATTTGTGGTGTTTTTTTGGTTCAAAATACAGAACTGATCTAGTTTTTTTTTTCTTTATTTCAAGAATATTCTATTTCGTGTATTAGATTCGATGGAAGAGATTAAAAAGGGTACCGAAAGGCGAAGTGCGCAAGACCAACATTCAACATTAAAAACACATAGCAAACCATTTAGGAAACACTTAGAGTTCGTAACTTTTAGAAAATTAAAGTTATGCAATTTAACTACCTAACCCATAATTACCAGAGTATCTTGATGGACCCATCCATCTTGTTTTTTCGCAGTCCCTCACCATCCGTCCACATAATCCGAATCCCAGAATTAAACAGGCATAGACAGATAATACTCCATCTTGATATACTCCTGCAACGTTAGTACGCGTTACTTCGCCTGTAAAAAAGACCTTTTTTTCAAAAGACACATATTCCAAACTAAAGGTCAAACGAAGTATAAAACATGGTAATCAAATTAAATGTAATAAAGTAATCATTTGTGAAAGAAATAATGTATCTGGTTTTTTTTTATAATATCCGAAGAAAAAGATTTTCACTTGACTGTGTACTTAATCACTTTCATTATTTTGCCACTTAAATTGTTCTTATTTAAGGGCACATTCAAACAAAGACTCCAATTTTAGTTATTAAGAATCGCTTTTCACTTATATAAACAATTCTCTTATAAATTTGTGATGCGATTGTGAGCGATAAATTCAAAAAGAACTCGTGCATTGATGATCCCTGTGTCTGTTAATTCAAGGCGCCGAGGGTATCCAGCTCATTTGCTTACATGTCAGTACTGGCAGAAAATACATAAATTTACCGGTAATATGAAATCGTCTAGTTTTCTAGAAACCCGTGTACCCCCTCAGGCATAGCTCTGTCCGTCTTTGGTTTTAGGCTTTACTCTTTTGAAAATATTGTATTTGGATCTCCTTTATAACATTGATCCAATCGTGAATCAGAAACCTATTCTTAAACTCACCAATGATAATTTTCAGAACTGCTGTTTCTACGTCTTTGTTTCCGTGTAAAAACTCTATCAAGACATTACCAGAACCTGCAGGGATCATTCCGATTGGTAGATTAACTGGAAGTAGTCGATTGTTAATGTCATGGATGTCAATATTCCTTTCTGTTTGGTATTGTCGAAGTAGGCCATTGACGCATTCAGAAAATATGCCATCACCTCCAACAGTAACAATCCTTAAAATATATATCCTATGATATAATTTTGAATCAAAATAGGAAAATGAGAATATGTTTAGAATATAGATTTATTTGAATTGGTGTTTTTAAAACGTTAATAAATATGATTCTAACTACAAATTTTCATAACTGGGACATTCAGAATATCTATTGTTTTCAAATTATATTTACATAGATTTGATATTACGCGTGCCTTTTTATATATCCCATGCATAACAATTGATAACTTGAAACATTTACATATACATTATTCTATTTTATTTAGAAAATACAAGAATGTAGCTATTACTCAATTTGAAATAATTTTCCTATCGTTGTTGTTTAATTCTAATTCTTTATACGTGAGAATAGTAGCAAAATCCGCCCTGAACTTATTATAAAACAGTTGAAGGTTATAGTAGCCTTACTTAATGTATACAAATTAAACTTGACCATGCAGAAAACGTTTATTACAATTTTATTTATTTGTTGACCATCTTATAAATACCAATTAGCCAACAGCAACATGTTTAAAGGAAGAAATAAAGTTAATGAAGACAATAAAATAGCAATTAAAACATGCATACCCGTCTATCTCAGTTAAATTGTAACTTTCTAAAATTTCCAAGGCATGTCCACGTCGACTTGTAACTGTGCAAAAAAATATTGATATGTCAGTAATGATAATGCAATTAGGTAGCTAAAATTACTTTGACATTGAAAATAAATTACTTGCAGTTTCCCAAACTGTAAACTACTAATTGTTCCATGGATTATAAAATATCCGGCCTGTCAATGTAAGTTTGATATTTCTTTCTGAGAGTTTCAGTTTAAGGCAGTTATAAAAGCTACTGACTAAAAACAGATGAACTTTCGTAAAGTTCAAAAAATCAAATGACATAAAACACAAACTACATATAAATCAAAGCAATTATATCTTGTTTTTCAAGCGTAATTTATTCTCCAAATTTTAGCAAACATTATAAAACTGATTAGACTAATTAAAAAAGAGCAATTGGCAGACATGTATAATTAGTATATTAAAAAGAGCAATTGGCAGAAATTAATAATTAGTATGCATGTTTTTCTGTTATTACCAATTTCCAATTCTTTATTTCTCGTAAACCATTGTCAGATACATAGGAACAGAGATATAACTATATATATTATATACAATACAGCCAATTAACAACAGACAGGATTGTAAATTACCTATAACATCGCATTCTATACCACATAATTTACAGAGTGGGGCCATGTATTCTCTATAAATTTTTAAACCTTTCTTTCTTCCACTGATTGGATTTATAAACACTAATAACTTTCTAGGTCTAGGAAACGCTGCAATAATAACAATACAATTAAAAAGTTATTTCATAGTGAATTAAAAATATTACACACATTCAGGATCAGGAACAAAATATGTTAAGTAAATTTATCTACATGTATCTATCTTTTACACTAAATAACCAGAATGTTTTACACGCATTTATTATTTCAATTCTTCCTCAACAGACAATATTGCGAGATTTAAAAAATGCTGTTTTTGTACTTTTTGTATTAAAATATAACAAGCAAAAATTAAGATGCGAGTTTTAATTATATCGACCATCGTCTTATCGAATTTTTCGCAATAATAAAACGCATTAATTTCAGAATTACAGTATTTCAAAGACTTAAAAACTCCACAAATTCTAGATTTTGTTTGTTTAGTTGTGGTTTTACGCCGTTTTCAGGACATTTGGCTATTTTGCGGCGGCCCGTTTTTATTGTTGGAAGAAGCCGCAGTATCCGAAAAGAACCACAGACCTTCGGTAGGAAAATTGGCAATTAAGATCGTAGCCGAACACACCCCGCCACAGGTGAGATTCGAACTCACAACCACAGTGTTGACAGGCTCGTGATCATTAGTATTCATAATGAACTATGTAGACCACTCGGCCACAGAGGCCCACCTCCCCGTCCCGAATTATTGGGACATTAGATATAAACGGGTATTTAAACAAAACTGCATGTTTTTACCTTTATTAATGCAATGCGGTGCACCCTAATTAAGGGTATAAGCATACAATATAATGCAAAAATCACAATTCACATTTCACCCACACACATATTCATCACATAATACATTTTGTAAAGACAAAGGACTGACTATCCTCTCCCCTCAGTTCTAATGACTGTTTTATAATGGTTCCCACCATTTTAATCACGGCCAGTTAGTGCTGATGGATTTAAAATTCTATTAATTTTAACAGTCTCTGTATATTGGATAAAGTTAACATCTTCTTTACCAAAGTGGTCAAACAACATTTTACGTAGGTTTTTATTAGAATTACAGTATAAGAAAAAATGACATTCATCTTCGGTATCAGTTTATTATTTAGTGCATACTCTTTTTTCTCTGGGTATATTTTTATAACGCCCAATTTCTATTTGAAGAGTATTGTCCCTAATTCTAAACTTGTTAACATTGTCTAAATTCAAAATTAGGGTGTTCAAGGTAATATTCCATGCAACCTGGATTCTCCTTTATAAATTCATATAAATAAATCTTATTATTTTCATTTAAATGTTCAATTTTATTGCACAATATATTTTTATAATACTTGTCAGAATCCTTTTTAATATTAATCATTTAACATTTACCTTTTTTCTTAAATGTATGTTTCTGGTCTTTAAGAAGATTATTGATGAATTATATTATATGCAATAGCATTGGCAGGTCGTCTAATAGTGCACAGAACATACCTATTGGAATACCAACTGTTTGTGTAAATTTAAATATGAACCCATCAAATGAAAATCATTTTCAAAGTTTCTCCTGATACACAAATTGTAAATATTTAATTTGAATATATATTTGGATAATTTGCCTTTTTGTGAAATATGAAGTCTGAGACCGTCTGCAAGAAAACAAAATTGGCTCTTGTGTATTCAAGTGTTTCCAAGTTTTCGCTACAATTTTTCTGCGCAATTATGAATTTGACTTTACCGATAATCGAGATTTTAATTTCTTATTTCTGCTGTCTTACTCTGTTTCCGAATCTTAACGACTCTGATTTCAATCCTAAACAACATCAACACACTTCAAGAAATACCCGTCTGTTCATTTCCGGTACCAATGAACGAAATTCAACTCCGGTTAAGTATACTTTACCACATTAATTAGCAAAACTGTCCATCAATCTTAGTCACGAAATGTACTTATCCATGATAAAAAGTCGGAGTTATTGTTTACAATTATTTTGGACAACTGATTTATTTGATAACACTTAACATGCTATTATCATCGTCTCGCCAAAAGATTTATTACTGTATTTAGATTGTTGAATCTAAGAATTCGTTTTCGATATGAACCGATTTTAACTTCTATCGGCGTGTTGACTATTGAGAACAAAACAAATGCTCGAACCTTTGTTTTTTTTTTTCAGTACGGTATTATTGGCGATACCTATCGATTCAGATACAATTCGTTGTGCAGAGTTTTGACAAACATTAAAGAAATATAGAAACAACCACTATAAACAGTCCTGTATACTAGACCGAGTGCCTAAAATACTTTGATTAAAGTTTCTATATAAAACATAATATGAAGTATTGCTCCTTCCTCCACTAATAAAATTTACTTTAACTATGTTAAACCTTTCCACATCAATCAAAAATCCTTTTTTATAAAGTTAGGGACGAGATCAAAAGTTCAATGTCGGATAAAAAACTTAATTCAAATAGTTTGGGGGTGGGGGGGGGGGGAGGGGGGGGGGGTAAAAATCACTGGAAGTTTTGTTATCCGACATCGATTTTTGTATACGCCTATATTGGTCAATCAATTTTTCCCAAATTAAGTTAAGAGGGGGTGGGGGGGGGGGGCGGGTCAGTGAAAAAACTATATGAATTAAGTTTTTTATCCGACATTGAACTTTTGATCTCGTCCCTTAGTCAATTTGACGTGTAGTGCACCAGATATATCATACAATTATGGCATTTCACTGAGTGCAATATCATTGGACCACTTAACAGCAATATCATTGGACCACTTAACAGCAATATCATTGGACCACTTAACAGCAATATTGCCCAAAGGCCAACGGCTTAAGTATTGCAAAACACAATCAAGTGGCAGAATCGTTTTATTTTATTTCACTTTAATACTTTTGAAGATCAACTTTGTACCAATTCCACAAGTTTTAGACTGAAGCAATAAACCTAACTATACCATTGGACAAGCCTTTATATCCCTTGGTTTTAATGAATAGCAAATATTGGGAATTACCTCACGTAGTGTTATGTTACACACTGAATGTTAATGAAGAAAAATTGTAAAATTGTGAGATTTGAAGGATACAAACATTACCTTTAATTATGTCATTCATTAGAATATGAAAACAAATGGCTTCAGATGACACTGTCTGCAGTTGTATACACTCCAGTTTCAGTAACCTAGGAAAACTGTGTTTAACATAATAAAGTTCTAATCTTAATGAATCGTTAGTGTTCCCCAGTTCTTTGACAACCATGATATCTTTCAAAGGAATTCTGTACTCTAAAATGTAAAAATAAAAATTCATATTTATACATTCCTGGTATTTCAAAACTAATTATTTCAGACATTCATCGAAGTGAAAATTTTCAATACATATACACTAGATTATTATGCATATTTTGACAAAAATCTCAAATTTTGTTGAACAGATAAAATTTCCAAAATGGCGAAAAATTATAGTTAAAAACACTGCTGGAAGGACAGAAGGAATAAATTGAAAGAACAACCACTAAGAAACTAAACAAGCACGTGCCTAACAACTAAGTTTCAGACACAAAATCCATGATGCTCTCCTTGAGCAGGATAATACTATAGTGTTATTATCTTGCTAATTCTGTATTTACCCTTTTATTGATTCAAGGTTAGCTGTATTTGTCCCGAGACCAAAGCCGAGTGCTAATACAGCTGACCGAGAATCAATACAGGGCCAAAACAGAATCAGCAAGTTCGTAACACTTTTATTGAATATCCCAAAAAGTCCGCACAGCTGCTCCGTGACGAGCCAGTCGATACATCTGGTCCGTATGACCAATCCTTATGGCAAAATAGTTTTTAAAACCGGTCTGTATGGAATTCCATATTGCCCTGTTTGGAAGCTGTATTGGCCTAGTGGATGCATAACGGGGCAATAAGACTTTCCGTATTGCCCCGGGCCGTAAATATGTATTAAATTATTAACTGGATAAATTTTGATATAAATACGAGTATTTATAAAGACCAGGGCAACGTAAAAATATTTGTCGTGCCAAATTTTCCATATTAAGGCTATGTATCGTAAAATTAAAAGGGTGCATTGTATCTACAAGGTTACCATAATTTAGAGGGTGTGTATTATTTCGCAAGCAGGGATAAAATAAAATCATCGCTACTTTCATAGTTATTTCAGAAAATGTTCCCAACTGAATGCTAATAGATTGTAGATATGAATTGAAGGTTATGCAAAAATATTTTAAATAGATACATGGTTCAATACACATCGAATATATTTATTCTGAATGCTGTCAACTTTTATTTTTAAAACTACTTAACTTCATTTGTAAATACTAATTTTTCAAAGTAGCACACAAATTTACTCTTTTTGTATGGAAAAAATAATTAATGGCTAGTTTTATAGAAAGATGATTTATGTGTTATTTGTGTAGCAAAAAGGTAATATTACTGCGGAGGACATCGCATGAAATGTACATAAGACATTTTTTACATTCTGTCACCTTACAAATATCAAAGCGCATTCCAAAATATGAAAGACAAGGTCATAAAAAATACAACATCGGTAAGATCATAAAACAAATTAGTCTAAATAAACAAAAATAAAAATACGGAGTATAAAAACGGCCACTGAAGGCAGATTGGTAAACAAATGCTGCTTACGTAGCACCGCCACAGTAATGATAAAACCAAGAGAGAATTATCAAAGTTTAATAAATGGACATTTACAATAACTATAGAACATACATCATTTTTTTCTCTAACATTTTTGAGGATGCAACACTGACAGCGAAAAAATTGATGGCAGTAATTATTTCCGTGCCTTACTGTGTGTCCCAGCTTTGGAAACTGGGGCCTTATTTTCGAAGCTATCCTAAGAATTGTCCTAAGATATATCTTAGGATAAGCTTAGGATAATCTTAGGACTATCTGATGACACGTCTGAGATGTCGTATCGAAGCTCTCTTAGGAAAATCTTAGCTAAGATGTCCTAACAATATCCTAAGTTTAGTAAAATACACATTACGCGGCGCTACATTAATAAAATAATAAGAAACAAATAAAATCAAATGATTTAAATTAAAATTATTAATTTAAAATAAAGCTATAAATATTACAACATAATGTGTCAAAATGGCCATATGCAGAAGTTAAATGCGTGCAATATAGACAGGTAAATAACAATTAAAAGTGAAATAAAATGATTTTAAATAAATAATTTTATTCAAAATTTAACAGTTAATATAAATGTTGCAAAAATTGTCATTTGCAGAAATTAAATCATGCAATATCGTAAGTTATTTTCATTATATGTGTATTTATTTTTCAATTGAATACGAAGGTGAGTAAAATTGAAAGTGTCAAAATAAAGAGTTCAAAGTTTAAGCGCGTGCAAATAACTACCCATAAGGATACACATACAGTGTGTATTCCGAATCTATATCACGTTGTAACGTAAATATGAGCAGGAAAAGGAACCCAAATTTTACTGAATTTGAACTCCAAATTCTTCTAGATGAAGTTGAGAAACATAAGTGTATACTGTTCAGTAAACTTTCAAACGTTGCCAGAAATTAGGATATCATACGTTTATTCTTAACTTAAGATATTCCTAAGATCATCTTATGTCAACTAAATTGACATCCTAAATTTAGGATAATTTTAAGAAAAATCCTAACTTGAGACACAATTGAAAATAGCACTTAGGACTAAGATATGTCTTATGATGGTCCTAAGATATGTCTTAGTCCTAAGATACCTTCGAAAATAAGGCCCCTGGTTTCTTGATGATCTCCAAACTTTATAGCAATTCTCTACATTGTAAAAATAACATTTAGGTATGTCCTTTAAGTGAACATGGATCAAATTTTCGGAAACAAAACTTGAACATATACAGAAATGTCACATTCGTTTGTGGAGACGTCATACTTTAGGCAAAAATCAATAAATTTGCACACAAAATTGGTAGCTTATAGTCCCATTCTTTTTTTTTTATTTTTAAAAAACATGCTCTTTCTCACAATCAACCCTGACTATTTAAAAGACCAATCATTAAGTCAATAAATTATTTTTTTAACAGTTTAATTATACTTTTTAGTCTTTCCTCTGAGCTATCCGGACCTTGCATGACTGTACTTCCGTTTTGATAGCGACTATGCCCGGTGATAATACTTATAGACTTTATCAGGCTTGGTGTTGGTCATTTGTTAAGTAAGTGCTAATGGACAGTTCATAGTTCACCTGCTATTAATTTTATATTCAGCACTTAAAAGGAAGTAAGCAATTTTAAATTTTTTATTGGAATTTCGTGGTTGATTTGTTAGGAAATGTGTGAAATTCCAACTGAATCACACACATAATTGCTAAGAAACGAAAGTTATATGGTTTTCAAGGATTAATTCGATAAAAACAGTATAAATAATATATATCATATATTGTATGATTCAATTGGAAATATTGTAATAACCGTGGTTAAACGGATTAAAGATTAAAGGAATGAAGTGTATATAAATTTAGAAAGCAATGATCAAAACTGAAATTTAGCATAGACGCAGATCATTTCATTAAAAGTCTTATTGTTCATTCTATACTTCAAGTAATTAAAGCATTCAGCAGCTTGTATGAATTCTGCATTAGTTTTCATTAAACTTTTTAAGTAGATTGTCTTTCATGCAAGAATATTTTTTTATTCTAGTTTTGCTAGTTAACTTACCATATACAGATTATTTTAGACAAATTAGATAATATGTTATAAAACTGAAAATGGATATTCGGAGAACGTTCACTAGACGTAAAAGCAGAGTATATAATGGTAATAAGAAAGTCACTGTTATGCCTTTGATCAAAGACCAAAATGGCTCATGTCGCAGACACGATCCGAGGAAATGTCTTCGTAATGATAAAGGGTTGGAAATCAATACTTTCTGTATAAATACTTTTCTGAGAGATAATTGAAGTGGTGGAGAGGAAGCAGTTGGGCATGCCTCCTCCCTCTCCTCCAATCTTTAACTATTTATTTGCCATTTACACAAGCACTAGATTTATATGTAAGAAAGTATCAACGGTGACTGTAGAGACTTTTTAATATATCCTAATTTCTTTTATCTTAAAAGTTAAAATATTTCATTCAGTTTAATTTTGGAATACAATCGAGAAAAATTGATGCGGTATGTTTGAACGAGACTGCTCAGGGGCGGGTCCAGGTGAGGGCGTAATGGGCGTACGCCCCGCCCTCTTTTAAAAAAAAGACTATCGTAATCTGCTTATATTGTATTGAATATGGCAATTTATCATATTCATTAATTAAACACATACTCTAAAATATATATGCTCTAAGTCAGGAACCGTCACATTAGTGTATTTCACAATTATTTTATGTTTTTTTGAGCAAATATCCTGGAAAAGCCCCTTACTGCTTATAATATTTCGATGAATTTATGGTTTCGAAAAGATAAGTTTGATAACACGTGCGTCCTCCTTAGGATAATCCACAAAATCGCCTCCAACCGACATCACAGGGTCGGAAGTGAACGATTTTCATTGGTTGCTTTTCTAGGTCAAACGAGAATGTATTTGCGTCGTAGTTAGAATTTTTTGGGTCACACACCAGGCGGCGATATGTTCGAAACCCAAAATATGAATGTGTGATGTCAGAGGAACGAACGTGGAAACGAAACCCTGACTTGGGAGGATGTACACTATTAAGATTTGTCAAAACCATTAAATATTTAAAAAAAAGTATGTACTGTGCATCTTTTAACAAATAGCTGATTGTAAACTCTACACTTTAGCGTTACTGAAATTATCAAAATTGTATCTGTATTAGCTTCGTCAGTACTTTGACGTTACTGGAATTATCAGACTGTATTTGTATTAGCTTCATAAGTTATATAATGTAATATTTTTTTTTAGAAAATGAATGGGTTCTTTGACCCAAATAATTTTGAAACCAAGGTAGGACCAACCTTTCTTATGATCTGTATTAACAATTTTTGCTTAATAATTATTTACTCTAAATAAACAAAAACCCCTGCTGTTTATTAATGACAGGATATCCAACGTAAACTAATATAAAATTATAAATTGAAGATATGGTAACAATATATTTTCTTGTCATAACTTCATCTCTAAAGTAAGTATTTAATGTCCGTGATCTATAAATATTGATTATATATTTTCATTGTAGTGACATACTTTTGGGGGATTAGCTATACCATATTGGTTGTATTTTAGGAAAGATTTGAAAATACACTTTTGTATTGATGATTTAAAATTTAAACTGTCGAGAGAAACAGGATTTTGGGCGATGTCAGTCTAATTATTACTTAAGATTTACAGAGAATACAAAGGACAGTCTTTGAAGGTAACTGAAGTCAATAGTTATTTTACATCCCTGGCCTACTTCGATTCGTCCAACTCCAGCTACTCGGGTTACCCGAGTTACAATCAAAGTACCCGAGTTTGATCTTTTGAACCTACCCGTGTTAACTCGATATTAAACCAGCCCCTGAGCAGGTTTAATCTGGCGTTAACATGGCGACGAAAGATAAGTTAGTATCGAAAAGAGAGGATTTTTTCAGAATATGTGCTCTGATAGTAATTAAATGCATCTTGTATGTACTAGAAACATAGACTGTTGATGTATTATACTTAAATCGTAAATGTGCAAACTGGAAATTTAGGAAAATCCACCAAATGAAAATGTATATTCCAGAAAAGTGCATTGTTCAAAGATTTTCTTCAAACATCGATATAGAATCAAAATCTGATAAAATAACGTTCGTCTTTTTTTTCAGTGCGGCCAATGTTGGAACATGTGGAATGACGGAACTAAAAATAGATGGGGAACTTATTCAATGTTCCATTGAGGTTGCAGTTAATTACTTTTCACGATTTTTTTTTTCAGAACATATTTACAAGTAACAAATATGCACATATATATGAATATAATAGAGAATCTTTCTGATTTAATTTATCATAGTAAACGGTATAAGGTAGTTAGGTTTTGGATTTTTGCCGCTATTGAACATTTGTAAATACTAAATAGGAAAAAAAACATGCATGTAGTTTCCCATTCAAGATAAATGGCCGGAAATGACAAAAAGACATTCAGAATTAATTAAAAATTTATTCAAATGTCTCTCTATCTAAGCGAAAATGGTTTCGAAAGTCCCAAGACGAAAATCATAGCACCGTGTTTTCTATGAAATCTGTTACCCGTGGAACCTCGCCTCTGAGGAATACTGTACTACATAAATGTCCAACTAATGCAGTATTGAAGCATGTTGAGCTCAAAATGTATTCAATGTTTTCAAGTTCATCATCATAGAAAAAAATCTCTAAAATTGCTATTTCGTCCATTCTACTCTATACTCGAGTTTTCACTTCGATTCGGAAGTCACAAACGCATGCGCAGTAGAACTAAAAAAATTAACTCGAGTTTACCGAGTAGGACAAATCGAAGTAGGCCCCTGAGATTTTCATCGTATAAGACGTGTTGCAGCCAATGAGAGAATATCTGATGAAATATTATACATGTACATCCTGGCACTTCAAAAAACAAGGGACGGTCATTTGATACTAGAAGGGAAAAAGGGGACATGGAAGACTTTGGAATATATAAGGAAATATAAATCTGTACTCCGGCATTCACTGCAACTATGGGTCAGTACCCCCCCCCCCCCCCCCCATTTCCACCTTATAAATGTATTTATTTACTTGTTGCCTCTCGGGTTCATTCCTATATTCAAGGTTGCAATGCTAAACTGATAATGTTAATTTTACTGAGATACATTACATAATTTCCTGAGGATTTTTTGGGGCAAGAATAATGTTCTCTTTGTCTTTATAGTTCAGAATAAAACGTATCCCTCTTTATTTTATCTTGCTGCAAGGTTTGGCTTATTTGCTGAATACCTGGCATCGACTTTCAAGGATTAAAACAATAAATAACTTGATTTTAGAAGTACATGTAAGTTCCATCAAAGGCTAAGGTCTAATGTATATTACTCCCTAGAGACTGCTTACTCTTCCGGATCACCTGAGTCTACCTCCGGTTTTTTGGTGGGGTCCATGTTGTTCATATGTTTTTAGTTTTTGATTGTTATGCATGTATTGTTTTGGTCTTGTTTTTTTTTCTCCGGAGTTTGTCAGTTGTTTAGATTTTTCCATCCTTCGAATATCCCTTTGGTATTTCTTGACTTTACTTACTGCCCTACTTCTTTTTGTATTTGAAATCCATAAATTATACATAACAATTATATAATTCCAGAACAGTGACAGCCTAAACAGAGGGCAAAATGTGCACTATAAACTCAGGATATGGGTGATGTCAGTCTAATTTTTACAAAGGATTTTTCTAGAACAGTGACAGCCTAAACAGAGGACAAAATGTGCATTATACTGCAAAATAATATTAATTTAGTTTTTTATTCTCTTTCATAACTGCATGGTTTTGGTATATGTGTCAAACTGAATGTACTTGAATACAATATGTAATTTTACTACTGTCATTGAGAGTATTTTATTAATTTGGTTTGTTTGTTTTTCTTTTATTTGCTTGCTTCTTTCATTTGAAAAGAATAATGTTTCACTTTTTCACTCAGCAGTTTAGTGTCATAATGTTTTTGTTAAAAAAACATTTTTTTGGTAATTCACCAACACTATTTTTTCTAAAAACCTTGTAATATTTTTTTTCACTAATACTATATTGTAAGGTTTATTCAATTCATTTTTAAGATTTTTTAAATTATTTTTTATTTCAGTTTTAATATTCAATTATTATTATTGTTTAAATCCCGAACAGATAACTTTTGGGTGTGTTGAAAACAATAATTTATTAAAAATGTACTTACCAAAAGTTTTCTTTTGAATTCTGTTACAAAAAGTAGCAACAAAAGACGAATGTTCTATATTAACAATCCCGCTTCCTAAAATCTTTCCTGATTTTGAAATAAGTTCCATTTCAAAACTATTTTCGTTACATTTTACATCTTTAAGTTCCATTTTTTACACCGAAAGAAATTGCTACAAGTATTTTGTTCTCATTATGAATGTATCTAAGCAATTCAATAATTGTAATACAACCGTTATACTAAATCAAACGTCATTTTTTTCTGAAATATAGCCTTGTTAACAAGCTAGACATGTGGTCATTAGTTTTATTGCTGACCGTTTTAACACTGCCATAAGATGACCACGGGCAAAATCATCATAAATTTTGAAATGTAAAGAGTCCAGATAAACAAGCAGTTTCATAACACAGACATTTGGTTTAAAAGATTAAATCGATATTTGATATACATTTAAGAACGGTAACGTGAATTTAAAAGTTGGGAAAGTTTATAATTTGCAGCACATTTTCACTCTTTAATTTATTCACGTTTATTACTAAACTAATGTTATTTCACTACTATTGTTATGGCCAATTAAAATATAGCAAAATGTATGTAATTAACTTTTAATTTAAATAAAGTGAACTGATTTATTATCATTATTACTATTAATTTATTACTATTATTATCATCATTAACGTATGTGATAATTACTAGCGCAGTTGTTAGTACTTGGGCCCAGGAAATTAACTAAATATTAAATGTTTACCGCAATTCTTCTTTTTTTTTTTAAATTTCAAACTAAAGAGCATCTGCCGCACGCATCTTAAAGGCGTTTTGGCTTTACCCTGTCTACAAAATTTCGGTTAAATGCTTCGGACAGTGCTGGTGAAAAATTTGTTGAAATGTTTGTCCAATGCATTGAAATTGATATTATAGACAAATATATCCACCATCAGTTTTCAAAGTAAGGTGTTTTTTCTGTTCTTATAAGAATATTCGGTTGTAGAATTTTCTTATATAAAATGACAAACAGAACGTAACTGTGTTGTTTCAGATCATTAACGCTAGAACTTAATTTTATTTACATGTATTCCACTTTTGTGGTGGATTCTTGTTACAGAGTAGATAATAACTTTAATAATATTAATGATTCGACTTTGTCGTAATTATAGGCTAAAGAAAAACCTAATTTTAGAGGTGATCAAGGAAGAAATCTAGGATCCTGGAAACTTTCTTCAATGCGTCTTTCTCACCCCTAACCTTCGGTAAGAATTAAATATATCTATATAAACAATTCAATCAAAATATTTCAGTGTGAAACTTCAGATGATTTGAAAATGAAAGCAGGGTCTGTATCAATACCCCAGCAGTATCAGACGGTTCGCTGATATTTATATACGCTCAAAATTTCAACAAAAATCAATAAAAAACAAATTAGATGTATTGAATGAATATTTTGTTATACCAAATAAAAAGACAATTTTCGTTTTTTTTTATATTTTTTATTTTTTTATTTTAGTTTTATTTTTAATTATTTATTGATTTGTTGTGTGAATTAAAATATCTTGTGACCTTTATGAAATTATGCCTCCACTAGAGCAGATAATTAATTGTCATAGCAATTAAATTTCAAAAAGGCTGTCACATTTGCCACGTTGGAGGGTCAAAATTTAGAATTTACACATTGTCGAAACATTTTTTTTTCAATTGAAGAATTTGTCATTAAATCAACAGAAAATTTAATTAGAATTGCCATGGTTATCATGGTTTATGAATGTGAAATACATGTAACTGCAATACTTATTTTAACCAAAACTAAAGATTTTAGGATATTATGAACAAGGGTTAACTCCCTTTGTATACTTCACCAGATTATCTGAGGCAAACCGCACTGAGCCGTTTGAGGTAGTTGTGCTCAAGGCCTAAACTGTTGAAAGCTGAATCAATAGCTAAAAATTCCAAGGGAAGATCAAAATGACAAAATGCCAAAAATGGAAAAGCCGAAACCATCTAGGGACAAAACTATATACGCACGAGTTTTCACAAAATTTGAAAAATTTTAAATCAGCGAATTTAAAGTCTCAATTTCACACTAGCATTGAAATACTAGCAACTGATGCTCGGGCCTGACTTAGAGTCCAAGAGGCTCTCATGGGTATTGGTTGTAATAATAAATATTCCAATTTTGATACTCAAGATGTGTATATTTCGTCCATTTACGGCTAATTATTTGTGCTCAAAACCTTATTTTTATAGCTAAAACAATAACCAAAAACGCTAAAGAGCGTATCAAAATGACAAAATAACAAAAAGGATAAACCAAAAACAATCTAAGGACAGAGATATACAATATTTTCACAGGGCGCCATGGTGTAGTGGTTAGCGCATCGGACTACGAAGTCAAAGCTTCCGAGGTGAAAATTTCAGGGATCAAATTGCGACGCCCAACCGACACCATTTGGTAAAAGATGCTAGTCCGTCGGATGGGGACGAAAAAATGACTGTCTCGGTCTAAGGGAGAGCAGCACCCTTAGCACGTTAAAGACTCCCCAAGAGTAGGCTAAAATAACGCTGTACAGAGGCCGCTCTCGCACCAGCCATGTGTAGAGGGACTAGCATAATTTGGTACAACTTGTTTCCCAATCCACTATGAATTAATAAATTTAAACTAAAATGAATTAAAATAAACTAATATTTTCACGTCTTAATAAGAGTAAGTTTGAAGTATCAGTTTCATTCATACCCTTGTTGTAGGAATTTGTACATTCCATGTTATTATCCAAATTTTATCACGTTACAACAACAACAACAACAACTACTACTACTACTACTACTACTACTACATTATTGCTTAATCAGAAGCGCCCACAAGGGGCAGAATAATTAACATTAATTTCATACAGTGATTACAAATGATTCAGTGTGATTAAAACACAATTAGAAATCAAAAGGTATACAACAAGCACAGCTAATGACTTTGTTACATGTATAGCAATACCTATGTTTAGTTTAATCAAAACATTTTTGTCATGTAAAGTTTTTTTTTGCAAACAGCATTCGGTAACTGTAATTTTAAAAAAGTAAGTTAATGCACTTGTAATTGCTTGGGATAAATATTTTAATTAAAATTCATTTAAAGATCTGAATTATGGAATTTTACAAATTATGTTATTTCTTTAATAGCATCTTTGAAAAAATTTTGTTTTTAACTTTTAATACTGTATAAAGTTGAAGGGATTATTCATAAAAATCCCTTTTCATCTGATATGTATATCTTTAATTGGTATATTCATAGGATTTTTTTAAAACTTTTCAGTTTCTATAAATGGCTGAAAATGTCTTCTGATTCCGCTTAATATACACTAGTACGTGTTAATACTGAATTCAGAGGAATTTCATTGAAATGTCTCAAGGGAAAATTTATATCAGCTTTAAATACTACAAATGGATGGAACTTTCCTTCCACTTAATGTATACTAGTACATGTAGACACGTTTGTGTACTAAATTTATAGTTATTTTATTTATACCTATGTATGAAAGTTTACATACACTATTAATACTATAAATGGTAAGATGAATTATTTCCTACTCGACGTGATACATATTTAATTTGCCTATTTTATTTGATGGTACAAGTGTTCTTAAAACTTTTCACTTCCTTATTTTATCGTAAAAAATACATAAACGTGTAAATTTACTGAATTTAGAATAGAGAATGGAAACGGGGAATGTGTCAAAGAGACAACAGCCCGACCAAAGAGCAGAAAACAGCCCAAAGGCCACCAATGGGTCTTCAACGCAGCGAGAAAATCACGCACCCGGAGGCGGGCTTCAGCTGGCCCCTAAACAATAATGCATACTAGTTCAGCGAAATGGACGCCACACTAAACTCCGAAAGATACAAATAAACCAAAATTTTAAAAAAAAATACACAAGACTCACAAATGGATTTGGTCTATTATTCAGAAAAGTGTACATAAGCATAATTCATAACTTTATTTTTTTTAATTTATTTTTTAAACATTCAAACCGTTCCCATTTACGACCAATAATCATTTATTTTTTAAGGCAGTGTTGCATTAAATTTTATTGCATCTTTGTAACACATCTGTTTCGACCATTTTCTTGGTCAGCATAAATATTTATCTTTTTTTTCCACATGCAGATTTAACATATCTTTTTGTTGAACGTTCTTTTTTATTTATGTCCAGTAAACTTTGTTGGATGGATAGATGAATTATTGTTTAACGTTCAGTGGCAAATATTTAATGCTTATCATGACTAGAACATGTTGATATGAATATGATCCATGCTTGTATTAGACCGATACGCTGAGCCGAATTTTTAACGTTCTAGCTCACGAAATAACTGTCCCCAGGAAGACGTATCACCCCAACTGGACACATTATACTAACCCCGAGCAGGCGCTTACTCCTAGATGCCACGTGCTTGGCGGAGAAGCAGCAAATACCAGTTTAAATATGTTTGGTTTGACCCATCCGGGGATCGAACCCACGACCTTTCGTACCCGATGCGAGCACGAGACCACCGATATGGTTCCAGTAATCTTTGAACCATAAACTCTAATAAGGAAGACGAATTGTAGTGGATCATGATCAGTCCTTGACAAGAAATTCCTACATTCCTGATTCCAAAATCAAAAAGTACAAAACCGAGATTATATCGACCCATTCCCCCAACCCATCCAAGTTGAAGACCACATCTTAGATCCTTCTGGACTTTCGTATGAATGAGTAATTTTTAAAAAAAATCTTTCATAATTTGTCCGACAATCTCAAGATGTATGTCCGGAGGATAATAATCACATCAATCTTTAAGTTAGATGACTTGGCAGTAATGTAAAAGGAACGAACGAGGCAAATAAAACGGATGGGCTGTACGAGTTTAGACCAATACAGGGAGAAATGCTTAAAAAATAAAAGATGCTGCTAAAGTACGAGGTTTCTAATCCTTTCAAAAGTATGAAAGAAAATTGCAAGTTGAACAACAGGATGAAATATACCCAGTTGACTCATTTTCAGAATATTTCAGATTGAAGCAGTATTATTTTTTGACAATGTATTTATGTAGAACAACAGCACGGAATATAATGTCCAGTTAACCCATTTTATCTCAGAATTGAAAAGATCAACAAAAATAATGTGACAGAAAAGAAATTTAAGATTTCTCACGTAAATAACAGTCTTAAGTATTATTTTGGACCATATTTATTTGGAGATCTTAGCAAGATTGAGATAAAAGAAATACTTAGAGTCAGCTGTGTATATACAGAGGCCCTATAGGTATAAATGAATCTCGGATTATAGCTTTGAAAAGCATTAAAAATGATTACAATGACCAGGAAAATTTGTAACGAAGTTTTTATCAATATTTAAATAGATAGATTGTCATATTGTGATAAATATTGATTCAGATTTTTTTATTCCTGTGTTGTCATTCAGTTGTTTATATCTATATTGTTATTATATCATTTAATAAACACTTTGGTAAAAAAGAGAATGATATTCAACAAAGGAAAAAAAGACAAATTACACAAAATACCCAAAATGGTACATAAGGATCGAATACGCAGTTACGCATGTCTCTTTTTTTTTTCATTACAGACCATTCAAAACTCCAACGAAAGTCCTTCCTTACTACAGTATATTAGAAAAGAATCTTAATTTTTAAATCAATAGAATTTAAGTATGAAAATTTTATGAAACTAGATGATAAAGCAAAAATTATATATAATGGTATAAACTTTATGAATACTTTTATGTTTTTCTGACACAGTTTTGTATATTTTGTTAAATTTACTCTACAACGACTGTACAATATATTCTGTTTACATCATATTTTCAAAGTCATAACTTTTTTATTATCTATTATTATGTGAATATATGCCCTTTATATGCCAATAATTTGGAAGAAAATATATTCTGTTCCAGTAATGAATTTACACTGTCCTTTCACCCTTTTTAACTTTTTTTGTATTATTGGCTATACACCAGAATTAAATGTTAAATAAGGAGAACTTTTTTTAATGTATATTTGTGTCTTAATTAATATTCACTATACACAGTACATGTTCAAACTAATTACTGAAAAATAAAACACTCAGCACTATATACTGTAAATTTTCAAACTACATCATGATGCACGATGCAGAGTTTATATATGTTACGGAATAACCAAAGGCCGAGAAAGGAACAGGCTAGAACAGTTGGTGAAAAAAAAATACAGGCTTAAGAGTTTGGTGAAAAAAAATCAAACACAAGAGTCAAATGGTTGTGATTTGTAAAAAATAAATCCTTGTTCCTGAATGTTGAGAAAAAATTAAACGATTGCGCCCATATGTGTATACATTCAGGATGGGACGGAATTTACAATTGGATACTATGAAGTCTTTTGTTTATTCTAAAACTCAAGAGTTGTTGTCTTTGTTGGAGACCCACTTAATGATATCAGTATATTTCAGTAATATTACGTTCATTTTGGCAAATACAGGACTTAAAAGTACTAAATACTACAGTTTGTTTACTAACGTTTGATTAACCTGATAATGAAATTGCATGTAAGTCGTGAACAAATATTCTGAGCCCACGTACACCTTTAAATTGCAAAAACTTTTCATAGATTTATTGCTACCATTGAACTTTTTTGTTTTTATTTTACGAGGAGTACACTTCTTGAAAATTGTACGTCATCAATTTCTGTACCCTCTCTGGAGTGTACTTTTAACTGATATGTTCTTAAATGAAAACAAGAAATGACAATAGTTTAAATTAACATTTATAATACAGATCTATAGAGTGGCTTCTGTAAACAGTGAGTAGAATACATCAAACAAACTATTAAGAACCACATTTTTTTAAAGTTAATATCTTGTCATAAGAAATTCGTCATGGGCAACTATGATTCCAAACTGATCAGTTATTGTTTTCATAAAGTAGCTGGCACGCAACAAAACATTTCCCATAAATACTATGGACAAACGGACATGGCTATTATGGTTTGTTAGAGAAACTGTGCGACAGTTCCAGTTTTCGGTCGAGTATGACCACAGAATTTCCGGTACAAATTTTCTGCATTGTATTAATTCTTTCCCTTTTTGTTTAATCAAAAGCATCAATCACGAAAAGCAAGTTAATCTTAATATATTTGGATCATTTTTGCATCCCTTTTGATAATTTTCTACATGTAAATAACATGCTAAATTGTATTAGTAAGATATACATTTTAAAAATTGCAGTTCTTGATTTCTTTCGCTTCATGTTGTCTTAAGGTAATATGTACCTTAAAAGATAAAAATACAATTGTAAGTATAGATTATATCTACGTCAAAACGTAACCACGTCATTATAAACGTAATGTAAAATATATACCTTTTGTTTAACAGAAAAAGATATTATCTTGACATAGGCTACGATATCTTAAAATGATAATAATTTTTGACAAGTTAATGGATTTAAAAGTTTACAGTTGTAATACACTTACACTTATTTAGTACTTGAAAATAAATACATATTATTGAGAAAACTTAGAGGTTAAACAGTTATAACATTTTGAAACATTTTTAACTACATATATACCTAGGGAGCGATCTAAAGGACATTGTAATCATTGAGTTGATGTCTCTGCTAGAGGATTCAGGTTATTATTATTTATAATGTTATTAAAATCTTTGATGCAAAAAAGATACAAAAATGTGAAATTGAGGTTAGCATATTAATTATTATGCAACACTTGTTTCATGTGAACAGACAAATTATTGTGACAATCTGTACAGTGTTTGTCCCACTGGTACAAGTAAATGAAATGTCTTCACCGGGAACTAAATTTCATGAACGGGGGCATCTGGAAATAAAATGAACAAAAGAATCTAAAATTAATTCATGTCGTCATATAATTTTTCTGTTGATATAAAAAACAATCAAGATATTAAATTGTTTTTACATGTATGATGGTTTTACTGGTATGGTATTTAACAAATGACTAAAATTTGGTGGATTGCATCGTGATGTCACTGCGGACAAGTTTATAACGACACGTGATGCAATGTGGAAACTAATTTCATTATTCTTATTCATATTTTGATAGCATTAGCACTATCATGACTATTACGATGTTTTTAAAATCATTTTATCATGTATACTTATTTATTGAAGAATATCTAAATATGTTTAAAAAAGGATTCCCATCCTGATCACACTTCTTGTGTGAAAATAAAGAATAACTTAAATTACAATGTTGGTTTAATATAAAGAGAAATTATAATTATAATTTAAGGCAAAATTGTCATAAAAAGGGAATATTTCCAATGGGATGACATGCAAAGTCCATAAAGCCATTAAAGGTTACATTCAATTGACATAATTGTTCAGACTGTTACAGAAATTAAAATGTATGTGACAGTTAAGACGAAGTTCCGTTTTCAAAAACAATAGTAATTCAGATTTATCTATTTGTCTCATTTATTACTTGTGCTATTTTTTTCTTAATAATTAGAGATACAAATATGCATGTAAATACAGTATATAAAAATAGTCAGTGATTTTTTAAATTTATGAAAACATTTGTGCATAGCCCTGTCCTTAGAGGGTTTTGGCATTACTCCTTTTGGTCATTTTGGCGTTTTTCATAACTATACGTATTGATATTTCCCCTCACTGGAAATTAAATGCGCCCCTAGAGCCGGTTCGAGCGAAACTAATCAAGTGAAACGACCACAGAAGGACATGGATGCGAGGTAGTGCAATTATCTCGGTCATTTACAATACAGGTATATCGTATTGCCGGAAGGTCTTAATTTAGACATCTTGTGTGTAATATAGAATAACTTTTCCTTGACACCAAATATTATTTCATAGCAATTTAAACTAATGTGATAACCTTAATTACACATTTTGGTAGACCAGAGAATGATGCTGGGTTCCGTTGACTCAAGTCACTAGTAGGATGGAACATCTCACGAATGTCAGTAGGAACCCAATCCAATCATTAAAGTGAATAATTTAAAAAATTAGAATGAGTTCATTCATGACACATACATGTATTTTCTTTTATATCGAACTCAAATTTGGTTATATAATAGCTGTTGGATTTTGATATCTACTTCAAAATTGTTTGTAAAGTGATTTGCATAATTATCTTTTAACTGCTTTTATATAACTTTATATATCTCTCTGAAACATAATGATGAAGGAATCTATTTTAGATGTTTTTCTTCATATGTCATTTTAATTCATTGTCTAAAAATTGTACAATGTTCTTGCAATAAGTACATGTATATGGTGTAACCATTTGATTGTTATAGGAGAAGAGAATGTATGTTGTGATGAATAATCCAGGCTAGAAAATTTAGAGATAAAATGCAAGCTTAACCGTGAAAGGAAAAATTACAGAACTAATAAAAATTCTATGATACCATTTTGATGCACAAATTGTGCATATTTCTTCAATTTATTCATCAGTTGTGCTTAAAACCTGAATTTTTGAAAATAAAACAATGATCAAAAACTGATGTTTCAATTTTTTTTTTAATTTCAGGGGAAAGAAAATCCAAACTTTATTGTAATAGCTGTACATTCAAGGTCATTTTGGTATTATTAACGGTCTATAGCTAATATTTGTAGTATAGTCTTAGAATTTGATATATTTGGTCCATAGCATTGGAATGTGCAACACAATATCACCTTGTGTTATACACCGTTCTGACATAAAACACCCGAGCCTAACAAGCCCATGTTTGTGTCATAAGGTACCTTTCCAACCGGCAGAACTGTTTACTTTAGTTAATATATTTTTAGATGTACACCAGAAAATTTTCTTATTAATCTTCATCTGAAATTGTAATCGTCGTTCACAGGGATTTACACGTAGATTACCACTCCTAAATATAAATTTTAACATAATTTGTGTCAGCCTCTGAAGCAAGAACGTTCACGGGAAACAACCTATTCAGATCATAAAATCTTATTGGCTTCTGGTAACTGATTGTGTCCTTCACCTTGGTTTTGATTACATATTTTCGCCGAATCAAAGTAGATAAATGAGTTTTCGTGCCAGGTTCTCGTGGTATGAAACTATAATGATCAAGGGTTAATGATATTTAAAATAAAATGGAACAGGAATTCTTCTGTTATGTAATATCTGATCTGAACTTCCGCTCAATTATTCGTTGAGCTTTTTTAGCTGCTTTTGTCATCACTTGGCGTCAGTCGTCCGTCTGTCTGTTAACTTTTCACATTTCAATCTTCTCATCTGAAACCACTGGGCCAAATGAAATTAAATTTGACAGGAAGCATCAAAATCTCTAGGGACATGTGGTCTATGAAGAATTGATAATAACTATCAAATAATTGACTAAATATTTTTTCTAGATGCCTATATATAACTGTGGGAGACAATTTTAACACAAATTTGTCAAATTAATGTCTTTATGACAGTTTTTCGAAGTGAAAGACACTCAGAACCAAAACGATTTTTTTGCTGTGTATCTTCTTTCATGTGACAATGGAATAGGTTTTTGGTTCTGAGTGTCCTTCTGGACAATATTCCAAAAAGTTAAACCAATTGACCTAAATCGTCTATACACGACCTTTGCGGGTAGAAACATTTAACTTACTTATGATTAAACATAAAATTTATATTTTTTAACATAAAAATGCATTACATATAATCGTTTTCGATAAACAATAGGTAAACATAAATTAAGATTAAAAAATCAATAAATATGAGTGAAATAAATACAGGGAAAGTGGCCCTACTCCTTTGAGTTTTTCCAATGGTTGATAAGTTTCAAAATTTGATTGGTCTTTATCAATTTAGAGAAAAACTTATTTCTGAAGGATTAATTTAATGTGTAACTATTATATATCTCTTTCAGTTTCCACTGGGAATCCAATAGGCCAAATGGATTGATACATCAGGGCATCATTTACAAGAACCAAGACAAACCTTTCCCTGTTTTCTTTGACTTCTCAAAATTCAGAAGTTTTTATAGTAGATAATTTATAGTAAAATCCCCTAAAATAGCTTGATTGAATGGAAATTTGGGGGGGGGGGGCGTTGAAGCATCTCCGACCTGAAGTTTATAGATTACCGATATCGGCATGAATATCTCATCTGAAACAAAAGAAATGATTTAAAATATCTCGACCGTAACTTACTACTGAAATCTTTTGCACAAAATGTTTTTAGAGGGAGTTATGCGTATTGACGTACCGTGAACTGGGTCGAATGGTTGAATCGACCAATGAAAATGACCGTTCAATTTCTTATTCATCCCAAACAGTTTTGTCATATTAATTGTGTCGAACATCTTTTCGCTAAGCTGGAGCGCGTTTAAGTGTATATCGCAAACAGTTTTGTCATATTATTGTGTCGAACGTCCTTCCGCTAAGCTGGAGCGCATTTAAGTGTAATGCAGCGTGATACCGAAGTCAGTGATACCGAGATCGAGGCTGACCTTAATTTAGCCAATCGCAATTGTGAAATATATATAGCTGACCTAAATCAGCTCGTCTCACCAGTATTTTCTTATTATAGGATATGTAACTATAAACACTTCTTTTTAAAAAAAAATTGAAGCTGAAATTAAATTAATCTTGTCCGAGATGCAACATCAGTGAAAGCAAAAATCATGATCGATCATACATGATTTTTATTAGACATGACCTTCTGGAAGGTGTAGGAAATATTTGCCTCACCTTTAGGAAGAGGTAAGCTATGCCACCGGACGTCACAGTAGCCAAAAAGATTACATAATTAACATCCAATCAAACTGTCTGTTACAATTCAAGTTAAATTATCAAATATTAAACAAATGTAATCTAATGTTGCAATGTTTTGTTCTTTAGAATGATTTTAACTCAGAATTAAATGCGAATTGTCATCTTTTTGGTGGTATCAACAGAGCAACCTTGAAATTTTTTATTTGTATGCATTTTTTCTCCAAATTTACAACTATTCAATTCAATGAAAAATTCAGTCCTGAATTCTAGGACCTGTCTTTTTCCAACTGATTTCTAAAATTAATTTCCTTCATTCATTCCTTACCCCAACCAATAAAAATCAAATGTTTACTCCCTAATTCATCAAGATATTTTTGGGTCTTTTAATTGATCCACTACGAATTTTTTATGCTATATTTTGTTTTACCAGTTTTAGAAATATAAGGAGTATTTTTGCATTGAAACTACTTTAGATATAAGATCTACAAATAAACTTGACCATGACCTTCTTGTAACAAGTACTTGTATATTATTTTTATGACATATTTGCGGTTTTGTTTGTTGGTGCAGTTCGGGTGTTTTAAAAAGCGGAAAATTTTGTAACGGAATACATTCATTCATCGAATACCTTCATTCATAAGAATAAATGTTTGTATTAAATTAAATCAATAGTCGGTAAAGATATCCTTAAAATGATAGAAAACCGGATTTAAGATACCATATTTGTTTATTTTTTATGTTGCTGTGTGAGGCTTCAAGCTTTGTTTGTATATTACTGTGTTTATCTGCATAAACTAAAAGTGATATAAAGTATAATTTAGTGTAAGACCTTGTCAATTACAAGGTTGAAGACCACAAGCTACTGAAAAACATGAACGGAATAAAGACTTACAAATAAAAAACAAAAACCATTTAAAGTAGTCTTAAATGGTTCTTAGATGGAAGCAAAAATTTGGTTCATTTGCACAAATGAACCACAAGATTAAAATTTATGGGGAAAAAGTACGAAATGAGTATCATTTTCCATGTAAAAAAAAACCTTTATTTTTAAGATGATAGAAAGATATTTATTTAATAATTGATGAATCAGGTTAAGTATTCTGTCATACTTTAACTATTAAAACGATATACCGATAAAATCGTATCATTTAGTTTAACAAAAAGCGACAGTATAATAGAGTCATATTATTTGTCATTTAACCACATATTTCCTAGTGATAATATAGATGACGATATGGAAATAAGTTTCATTTTTCTTTAACACATTCCTGATAAAATTAATTCTTCACAATCAATGTCACGCTGGTAAAGTTATTATACTCACCAAGACGGTTTTACCTGTGGTTTACAATTTTCTCATTTTATTTACTGCAAAAGAGAGCAACCAAGAGACCTTATTAAATTCATATAATAGTTCAAGAAATACATGTCTGATTTTTTATGGGATACGTGTAATAATTACTCGTATACTCATAACTGCAATAAATGCACATTATAGTTTTATATGGACTAATTGGGAAATTCTGATGATATTTGTTTGATTTCTTATTGCTTGTCCTTAACTTTCGCTATGCAGAAATGACATAATCGACACTTGCAAACCACTCCCGCTCAAACCATTTCCATATATCAGACTTATGGATGTTATCCTATATGAACCCTAAAGTTGTCATTATAACAGCACCTAGTGGCAAATATATAGAAACTGACGTAAAAGGTTTATTGAAACTTTTCAACATTATATATAATGCGTTTTTACAAATCAAATATAGATGTCTCTATTTCCTGTCTACCTATAACCCCCGGCCCCTCCGATTTAATAATGTTTATTATGATCTTCTAAAGAAATATAAGATAAATTCGTTATTTTTTTTAAATTAATTTATGTTCATGTATAAAAAGATATAAATATACTTCATGTGATACCGGTATACCGTATCTCTCGAAATATATTACTTTGTAATTATATTTACCACTGATAACTCGAAATTTCCGTTATTTCAAATTATTTCTTATTATCTCCACAAAAAATTTTGTGTTGTATGTGCAATGAGTCAAAGTATACTTTAAAAAAATCAGAATCATTAAAAAGCACAAAAAGTAAGTTCAACTTTTTGATGATTTTTAAAGTTAGGATGCGGGATTCTCTTTAACCTTTCTGGTGGTATATTTCCTTTTTGTCCACTTAATATGTTTTTCAAAAGGACATGTTTAAATCATAAAGAGAGTTATCCAGTCTTCCACAAAATGTCTAATTGTATAATTATTGTATATACCACTTTAATCCGATAGGTGTATATCTGACTTATACCATGACACTATGAATGTTTATTAATTTTGAATGTGGGGCCCTTTCAGGAATTTCATCTTATGAAAAGATAAACTATGATAAATTTAGGATATCTGGTTATATTTTATGGAATCATGGTATAAAATAATGATTTTAAAGTGAATTGATTAAACATAACCTCTGAACTATAAAATGAAAAGCTGATGTGGGGTTAATGTACCCAAGAAAGTAAAATATACCCAACCCCCACCCACCCTCGCCCCCCACTTTGTACAACATTTTTATTTTTATACTTCGATGATTTTTTTAATTATTTGGCTTCTTTACAAGTAAGAAGTCACAACGACGCGGAATGGTATGAGTATCATTAACTGAGGACCGCGATGTAAATAAAGTCATACGCAGTACCTGAACAGTATTATAAAATAGTTGAACGGATCTTCCCTCTTGAGAGTTGTTAGAAGAGATGATAGAAATATACAACGCAACAAGGGCTATATCATTTTTCCCGCCTCATCATCAAACATGACATTTATAAATGCATCATCATAACTATAAATACACATCATTTTACCGACAAATTAACTTGTTACTGCAAATTAACTGGAAAAACCAAATGATATTTCCAATTTCATAATCGAAATTATCTGTAAATTTCAACGAAAATATTCTATTTGGATCTTTTAAAAGTAACATTTTGAAATTTGGAGAACACCAATCGACAATTATATTGCTGGAAATAAAGCTGAAAATTCTCTAGAAATAATCATACATGTACATACAATGTAATCCGTCTGTTAATAATATGGTTGAAGTGACTTTTGTCTCCATTTAACTTGAATACTAGATAAAAGAGTAAAAGTAACAAATAAAGAATAGCTTATATTATTGTAATTATCAATGAGATAGATGTACATACAATGTAATCCGTCTATTAATAATATGGTTGAAGTGACTTTTGTCTCCATTTAACTTGAATACTAGATAAAAAGAGTAAAAGTAACAAATAAAGAATAGCTTATATTATTGTAATTATCAATGAGATAGATGAAAGACGTACATGTATGGATACATTCGGCATTTAATCCCTAGAAATTCATAATTAACATATTTGTGTTACTCCAAAGTGAAGACGCTTAGCTGAAATCAGTTAAATTAGCTATCTCTGTTCTGTGTCTTGAAATCATAAGCCTTTTCTTCATCAATTTGTTTTTTTCTGAAGGGGACAGCATTTGTATATTTGATATCTGTGTAGACAATGGAAGTGTAGGATTCAGCATTCAGGTTTCCTTAGCAATCGTACTGAAAATTGTACTTTTTAATCTCTCAGATGGGTAGCAACCCGCAAAAACGCAGTTGCGTACACATCGAAAATTTGATAAAAATTTAAAAATATGGTAAATATAGTAATAATAAAACTTAATTAATAAACTAAATTAAAAAGTATTATACAAACATGTCAATAATCACGTTGTAGCTATGTTCCGTTTCGGAAACTACTCTTTCCATTTACGGAACCAGCATCGTGATTATGTTGCTGATGCAAAAAATTAAAATGGCTGAATCCTCGGGGTGTCCGAAAACAATTGAAAATTAAAAGATTAAAGAAAGACTGCTTGTTCACTTATAAAATAAAACATAGAGAAATGTGATTCTATTTGTTTATGTATTTTCTCAATTTAAAAATTACACTTTAAGTTGCACGGTGTTGGCTTAGAAATTTGGTTTTTCTAATGTATGGTGGGTTGAGTCTGATTAGGTAACAATTAAAATATATGGTGATGGCACCATATATTTTAATTGTTCTTAATACTTAATCAAGCTCAACCCACTACACATTAGAAAGAACCAAAATTCTAAGCCAACAGTTCTTGTTTGTTTTTCTCTAATTAATTTTTTTTTCCAATTTATTTTCAAAAGTTGACTTGTTACTCTTGCGATAGCATGTTTAAGTTGCAATTGATTAAAAGGAAGAAATATTATCTACTAAAAAGCATGAATAACAGAAAATAGCAACAGCTTTTCAATGACATATAGTTAACAGACTTCCAAAAAACAACATAGAACACAAAACACAAACATAAAAATACATAGTTAAGATGCCCCACTTGGTACAAACAATTGACAGTTATGGTGTTAAACCGGTTCTGTGATACTCATACCTTTCCTCTTGGTCTATAAACACACTGCAAAAGTCAATACAGTATGGTTTTCAACAAGATGGCCGCTAGTGGATGGTTGGTAATTGATCCATACAGCAGGGTTAAAATATGTTTGTTTTCGCTGTGATCATGGCTTAGGTTCACAAAGCTGGTGTGTATATATCAACATTTTAGAGATTCATCAGATATGTTATTACTTCTTATTATCGCCATCACGAGCAGATTAAGTTTTATCTCAGGAGAACCCATTATCAAAAATTTAGTTGCATCTATAGTTGTACCTGTAGTGTATCTAAGGATTTGTGACTACTCTGTTGGACACCTCGACTGGTGCAATATATTGCAGAAGAAGTGTTAACCTTTCAGATCACCCAAGTTCACTTTGGTTTTTATATTTCTTGTTTTATTTTTTTTTACTTTTGATTGATTGTTATTTTTACGGGATTTGTTTGTCTTGATAATTTACGTATTTATTTATTGTTGTTTGGGTATTTGTTCAATTTTTGATAACAGAAATTTTGAGATTTCATGACTAAATACTGTGTAAAATATTATCTTATATTACCTTGAGATATGAGGGGTTTCGAGAAAAAGGTTTGACCTATCAAGAGTCAACTATATTTTAAAGAAATATCAAGGGATATCATTTACTAATTAGCTTGTGGTTGTTCATTTGTTTTCCCGGTTTTTTTTTCTGTCTTTAATGTTTTATTTGCTCCATAGGTATATTCTCTTAATTGCTACAATGATTAAAAAAGGAACTCATAGTCCTTGCCTGCAATGTATACTGCTTGATTTCTTCATTAGGAAACCTCTTGACCAAAACTTTATGAAAAAAAAACAATAACTAAATGCATTTTTAGAAATTGAATAAAATTGTTCTGAAAATCGAGGTAAGATTAACAATGCCTGAATGAAGAACTTTTACATTTTTACAGAACTACAAAATTATTAACTGAAAATTTAAACACATGTGATGTTCATACAGATTTAGGATATCAGAGGTATAATATCAGTGATGGTAAGTTTGCTATAAAAGTCATGAATTTTGAAAGCAGGTTGTTTTCTAATAGTGTTTAAGAGACGATTACCCCTTGCTTCGTTTGAACAATTTGATATAGAAATTTGGCATTTGGGTTTTTAACCCTCTTGACCATATTTTTTGTTTTTGGGGCGGCTTTCCAATCTATTTGGCCTAATGCACAGCTTATGAGGCATCATGAGCTTTCGGTTCATCGAGTAAGGTCGTTAGGCAACTTTGAAGAAAATCCCTTGTTAATACATGCGTTTTGCTTACACTATTTGTGAACAAATAAAAATCTAACAAGCAGTGTTAACCATCTGCTCTACATATTTTTGAAATAATAACAGGAACTTGAGTATCAACGATCATTTTATTATTTTCTTTCTCTCTGCCCTATACATTTATATATATCTGCTAAGCAGCGGCTTTCATGTTACTTTCTGTCTGTTCTGAAAATTCGCAGTCTTGACAGCCACAACATAGTTGCTCTTCTTTGCTCGGCATTCTAGTTACAGCTTTAATGTCAGTATTCTTTCCATTCATTTTCTGCAACAGTCTGCTTGAAACCATATTTGGACATGCATAACTTCAATTTTAAGCTGAACATAACGGACCCTTCAGTTGACGACATCACCATAAAATGTCACTGCCTTCCTGTGAAGTTTGACGTCAAATACTGGTTCTTTCAATCTAATGACTTCTCCATCACAGTTTATGTAATAGTCTTTCTGAAGGATAGCTTTGTTGTCTATTGTAGAAACCGTGGCATTCAGTAATCTTACTCTGTAGCCAGATACTTCATGCTTGCTGACAAATTTGTAATCGTACTACAATGATAGAGAATAAACATCAATGATCTTTTTCTAAAAATATTTAAGACTGTCTTTTATTTTATGCTATATTTACATATGATGTACTTTTTATGGAAAAATGCTCTAAATACATTGTAATATAATTTCAATAATTTCTTCGTTGTTAATATCTTTTGTTAAATTGTTTTGACAACTGATTTTCCGGTACAATTTAGTGCTTTCCACGTGAAATGGGTTACAATAGTCCACACGATTACCCATTGATATAAACTGGGCCAATCATATGGAATATTTTTTTCTGTTATGAAACTTGTTATTTTCATATTAATGCATTAGTAAGTTTCTAAAAACCAAAATTAAACTACAAGATCTGTACGGCCAAAACAATCAAATAATAACCAAAAATAACAGATTTTTTTGTTTCATTCTTTTGACCGACTGTTTATTGAGTGATATATTTTATTCTTCTTTAATATGTTTTTAGTATAGTATAATTATTTATATTTACCGTAAATTCGAATACTTACACAATCTGGTTGTTCATTTTTAACTTTGGTTAACTGTGAAATATGATCAGACAATGTACATTTATTTGTCGTGTACACCATGAGAGATTCTTGTCCAAAATGTGGAGTCATCTTTCCTAATTTTTCTTTCATCATTATGGCATGTGAATCAACAGAATACACACGTCCTTTCTCTTTGACGTATTCTAAAAATTATATAAAAACAAATATTAAAATTCTATGGACAGGATATGGTAAAACTTGCAATTAAAATTAAATTATTTTAATTCTTTATCTCTATCTCCAGTATGCATCACTAAATTTATCACAGAAAATAAAAAATTGCTGTATTAGCCAATGAAATAAGAAAGACTTAAAACAATATTTACACACCCTCAGTTTCTTTTTTTCTTTTATGTAAATCTGACGTTGATTTTGTGCGTTGTTTTCTAGACAAACTTGACGAAGACAAGATTCCATTGGGGAGTGAAATTTGTCTTCCAAATAGACGAGTGAGCTTTGGTTCTTCTTCTTTTCTTGACGGACAGTATTCAACTTCTACATCAATTTCTCTTCTCTTCAACATACAACCAAGTGGAATAACTGCAAAAAATAATAATTTAATTATTAAAAAAAGATTTTGTTACAACATAATTGATTTTAAAAATTGTAACTTAGAGCTTCAAGTACTTCAGTACAAAAAATTGAACCATGAAAACTAAGTTTGGTATATATTTACTAGTATATCTTGCAGGTCCCATCCATCGAAATTTTTCACAGTCGTACATCATATCTCCAAAGAGTCCAAAACCAAGAACCAATGCAGAGTACGACAGCAGTTTTCCACCTTCATGTACACTGACAACATTCGAGTCAACATGGCTGCCAAGAAGTATATGAAGTACAGCAGTCTGTGTATCCCTAGTTCCGTGAAGATACTGAACAATGGAGTCCCCAGATCCAGCTGGAATGATTCCAATCGGTAAAGTTGCTTTCACAACGTCAGATTTGTAACTGTTGAGCTCGACGTTGTTATCATGTTGAACTCTGGACAGTAATCCGTTCATACATTCACAATATAACCCATCACCTCCTACCGTGACAATCCTGTAATGAGAAAATTTGCGTAAGCATATTCAAGTACAGTATCACATATACTACTTGTAATTATGTACGAAGACTTTTTATTCTATATTAAATCAAGAAAATGTTCAGACTTGTTTCTTTATAGCTGTTAAATTGTAGTGTTTTTTTATCAAAGAACTTTTATATAGTATGTCATATAATTCAATGATAATTTGTAATGACAATAAATATTGTGGAAAATTTATAATATCACAATAGAAATCATTCCATATTATAGTTCTTTCCGTTGAAAGTATATTAACTTAAACAAATCTGATATAAATTACTGTTGAGAGGATAAATATTTAAAACCTACCCATCAATCTGTGAAAGTTTGTAATTTTTAAAAATTTCGTTGGGTTTCTTTTCTTTACTTGTAACTAAAGAAAATAAATACAATAGTTTTTAAAATTAATATTGATAGAAAAAACCACTAGTGCTTGATTGCATAGTTATTTTCAGGTTTCAATTCCACACGCAAAGACAAGAAAAATATGCCTTTTTTGTTAAATTTACAATCGTATTCTAAAAAAAAAACAAGAAATTATTACAATCTAGTAAAATTGTCCATTATATTCAACAGAAATGGTTTCCTCAATGGCTATTATAGATCATGATTTTTTTAAATATATTTTATCTGATTATAATATAGACATACCAAATACATCAGCTTTCACGTCACAGAGTTGAAACAAAGGAGCAGCAATTTTCTGATAGATTTTAATTCCTTTCTTCTTTCCACTGTTTGGATTAATGATAACTAGAAGACGTTTTGGTCTACCTAAAGCTACAAGAAAAAAAATGTATAATGACATCCGAATTCTAATATTCTTGATAACCCTATAAAAAGACATGTGTTCATTGAACATAGTCCTATTTTATTTTTGAAACTTTCTTATTCTAGCCATAAACATGAAAAACGGATAGTTTAAATCTACTTATCACAGAAATGTTAAATGTTTTCAAAATAAACAATATTCTCATAGCAGATTATACGATGTAAATGGTTAAATAACAAATAATACGTACCTGTAAGACTATTGTTTATACTATAATACAGTGACTGCATGCTCTCTGTAGAACCATTTAGTATAATGTCTTTTACTTTCAGTGTATTATTTCTTTTCCGCACAACATGTTTTATGGTAACTTGTGTGTTGCCCAAAGACACTTTCAGAATGTTACGGATTTCAATGGACACTGAAACAAAAACAAAAAAACGTTAAAAATAATAAAAGCGTCGCTGCAGACCGAAGTCTTAAGTACTTTAATAGTAATAGAAAGGAATCCCGCATCATATTCGAAGCTACTATCAAAGGAATCAACGAATTTGAAATGAGTTAAAATTATACCGACCAAGACATTTCTTTAAAAAAATGTATTCTTCCAGTAATGCTGGAAAATAAATTATAATATTAGGAAAAAAATTAAATTATTTTAATATAATAATATACATATTTTATATTCCTTTTTTAAATTAAATGTGCGTACCTAGTAAATCCTTATTTTGATTTTCTATTGTTAAAATACCATCCTGTAAAACAACACCAATGACTTCTTCATGAAAATAAAACATTTTTGTAATCCTACTGTGTTAAGGAACGTATATGTAATAATGACATTAGATAGTGTTTATCTACCTTTATATACCACGAGTGTCGTATACATTTTGCTAAAAATAGACCAACGAAAAATTCAGCTAAGTGTGTAAAAACCAGAAACTTTTTGCAGCCTTACGGATAATTTTTGTCACATAAGTTCTTATATTGGAAACGTATGTCTCTTAACAGAAGTTTAAAAAGGAAATTTAAAAAAAAAGATAGTGTAAAGTTGTTAGATAAAACTGACTTAAGTATTTAAAGTAAATGCATATATTTTAAATGCGTAAAATTTTAGCTGTATACATGTAATGTTACTACAATTAATCATTTTTCACAAGCAAATATCGAGAGGATGTCCCATTGTAGGACAAAACAAATTGAAAGGACAGGGTTTCATTCAAATCCATGAAAAAAATTAACATACAACAAATGTAATAGATCGGAATAGAGAGCAAATTGAACCTCAATCAATAGTTTGTACAGTTGTAGATATCTTTCTAGGAAGTCCTTACTTTGATAGTTCCATGAAAATTCAAAATAACAAATTCATGTAATAAATTTGAAAACAGGTTTCTGTGAAAACAGGATCTCTTTTAAGGCTGAACTTCAACATGTTTACAAATGTTGTAAATAAAAACATTTCAGTAAATGTTTTGACATAATTTCTCAATCTCTGAATATTTTTGATAAATTATGAATCTAATTTCAATAAAGATACTTTTGTATGAGATGCTGCATATAGGATAGTTTAATAAATGACAAAGAGATTAAGTTCTTTTCTCTGAAAATTGTTTTAACCTAAAATATTCATGACAATTTACTCTGGTTTAATAATATTATACAATCTGTCAATTTTGTATGTAGTGTATACATTGGGAATGATAACTTCGTGGGCTAGAAACCTATCATAGCAGATTCATTTACAGTCAGGAGAGTACAAGAGCAGGGTTTAATTTTCAAACGAAAACCAGATGTACATTTTTAAATATTATTAAGGGTTTGGATAATTGTAAATGTACTAAGTTGATATTATGAAAGTATTTCTTGTCTACATGTAATAAACATTCTGGTACAGTTGCACTAAGTTTAATTCATGTATTACAACAGCTACGTAAATTTAATGCATATTAGACAATGTCTTCACCAGGAACAATTACCAAACATTTGAACTATCTAAGGCAATGCAAAGCACTTGTTTCTCCATTGCGTCTTCATATTTCTTCTTTACAAGATTGTTTGTTTCTTTGTTTCATTAAAAAGAGGCAAAAACGTGTATTTTCACCCATCTTGTTTGTTATGATTTCTATTTTTACATTAGTTAAACTAGATGCATGCTTTATAATCTTCTTTCTAAATACCCTACCAACGAGGGCGCTCGTCCATACTTATGCTGTTGAAGTTTTCTGCAAGTAATTTTAGACTTTTTCAAAAACTAATAGGGTATTGCATATGCAATACTGTCGAATAATTTCTCTTTTATTTAGTTTATTAACGAAAGCACAATTATACCCAAATAAAGCTTAAGGGTTAAGGCTTTCTATTTAGTATTAAGTCCGTTCTCCTCAACTGCAAGTTGTTTTTTTTCGGGGGATATCTTTTAAAAGCTTTCAAAATATTAGTAAAATGCGAGACGACTCTGCTTGATCTTTTCTTTAGTCTTTTAGCAGAAATACGCATTTTTTTTGGTACAATTCACTGATTTTTGGGTAACATATGATCTAAATACGCATTTTTTTTGGTACAATTCACTGATTTTTGGGTAACATATGATCTCGTCATAAATCGATGTTGCGTTGCTGGACATGTGCAAATTTTGTTTCCAAAGTTTGAACCATGTTGAATGTTAAATCATGCCCAATCATTATTTGTAATGCAGAGAATTATAGTTAAGAAACTTTTTTCAATCAAGAAATCATTTGCACAAATATGTAAAACACTGAACTGCGGACAAAAGAACAACAGTTTACAACTGACCACTGAAATGTGAAAAAACACATAGTTTACAGATGAATAATGAACAACAGATATGAGATCTGAACAATGACTTTGCGGACATAAGAACAATATCGTGACTGTTTTGAAAACTTTATCCATATAATTGGCCGATTCGCATTCAACATTTCAACCTTGATAGAGCACTACGAACGGAAAGCAATTTGTCAAAATGGGAACAACAAGTACACCAGACTGTGGATTGGAATAAGGATTGCTACAAACGATTGATGATAGTTTCAAGCCCTAATTGATCAATTAACAATTGATAGATTTGTCACTAAAGCCCTAAGCTTTTTCATTTAAGGTTATGTATTTTATTGTTATATTTTTGGACTTAAGCACCACTGACCAGACAAACTTTTTTAAAATATGCTCTGCATATCTAATACATTAAAATTAGTATAATATAACATTTTTATTCTAAACTACAAAGTTTTTTTTAACCTTTATATGTAATAAAATTCTCTTTGTTAAATAAATTTAAAAAAATAAATATCTCTAAACAAAATCCGTAATTGACGATTTATGTATGTTGTTACTGGAAAGATTTAAATTCTCTCGGTTTTTGTTTTCAAACGTTCCCGGCTGTTTGTGCGTTACAATGATTTAGTCAACCGTATTAGGGAATTCTACAATTTTCAGTTATGAGCATTTGAAATTAAAATTTAAAAAAAAAATACAACTCACTGCAGAAAAGATTTGTCAGAATTGTATGAGACATGATCAAAGCTGTACTTCAATACACAATATTACAAAAGAGAACTAAAGTAATATATATGGAAAGCATTATAATTATAACAAGTGTCTTTTAAAGGGATTAACAGGTGATTATGATTTCGAATGAAACATAATGCTATGGATCGTCATAAAGCCTTCAACTCATAGATGTGTCCACATAGCATTCCAATAGCCTATGAAAATGCTCGGAATTCAACCAAAATTACAAGATATCCTAAATAAAACTATTTTCCAGACACATAAACAAGAGAAAAACAATTAATGAATAAAAAAAATACGTTTGCGGTACTCTTCTTTGATAATTTGCAATACTTTGTAATAATTATAATCTAATGTTGACATTACTGAAAGAAGATTTTCTGACTCAGCCACCGAAATATATAGGGACGTTTAATATTTACATCAATGTTGCAACCCTTTTTCTTGAAAATATTGATTGCTCTATCTTTTTTTTCTAATACAAATCTAAATTTGTATTTCAAAATTTTAGAATGCAGTGATTTTATTCAAAACTCATAACTCTATGCGTCAAAACAGATAAAATCATATAAAATTCGATAGAATGTTATATCACGGTGAAGGTACTGATATTTGTCATTTAACCACACTTTTCTAATGCTTTAATTTACAGGTGTCTATGTGGAAATAAGTTTCATATTTCTGCACATTCCGACAGTATTAATAAACTTAACGGATCTAGTTAATCCTTGTACGATCAGCTTTGATATGGATAGATACCTTTCTTTGCGGTTTAAAATTTAAGAATTTTATTTATTGCTGTTCAGAACAACAAGTAAATATTATTTAATTCCAACAGACGTCAAATATTTCTAATAATGCGCATTATGCCGGTTACGTTTAAATTAACGATGGACATAAAACTGCAGTAAGAGACATAAAAATGTCTGCGGGTATAAATTTCCAGTATATATCGGTTGTGAATCATTTTTAAAAGTGACGGCATGTCAATGTGTCAATGAACTACCCCTACGGAAGTTATTTTGAACGTATAAAATGTCCACCCTGAATATCGGTAATTTTTAAACCAAATTAATGAAGTAATGTGTTCACTATATAACTATTTTCAAAATTAGTCTTCAGTTTCTGTCAAATCATAACTCCATAACTTAAAAGATTAGTGTATAACAGAAACACAAAAGTAGAAGAATAACGAAAAATAGTGGAGCAGGAAGATAGGAGAAGTCCATAGGATGACAATCGAAACGCAGATTTGTAACAACAGTAACATATAAAACAAATACCACTAGGAAAAAACCAAAACAATAAAAAAAAAACAACATTGCACACCCAGGAAACTAAGAAGACATCACAAAAAACTACAGCACTTGGCAGTGTTTATTCTACAAAAACTATTCTCCCGAATGATAAGCCTTTTATTGAAAATCGAAGACCAGGTAAAAATATATTCATCTGAAAAGTCAGAAAGCAGAGTATGCTGTATTAAGCATGTCATATATAAATTTAAGTAACATGGCACGTTATTTGTTTGCTGTTGTTTATACCACTGCTGACGATAGAAAAAATGTTGACACATATATACACACTGAATCGACAAAAATAAAAATCTTTGATACCAATTTTGATGCACAAGATGTGCGAATTTCGTTGATTTAAGACTCATCAGTCGTGCACAAGCCCTAAACTGTTAAAAACCAAAACAATCCAAAAAATATTAAGACACCAAAACTTTATATATGAGATGTATAAATAAAAGCTATAATTCAGTTTGGCTTCCGACATGAATTCATTTAGACAAAAAGACAAAATTGTTTCATTTTCCTCAGAAAATAGTATGTTTATGTTGTTTTTAAATTTATAGGAAAATTAAGAAATTACTGCTTCGTTTTGCATTTGGTATTTATGCCTTCTTCTTGGTTTATTTACTCACAATGTGAAGTTTTTAGTAATTGTTTTTATTTGTCATACGGTGTCTTAACTAAAGTGATTTGCGGTTAACGTGGTTAATTTCTAATATCCTCTTCCCGTATTTTCTATTTAAGTTCTGTCTTAGGAAGCTTTTCGTAACCCACTCCCTCAACATTTTGTATATCCGTATGCCTGCTTGGGGTCAGAGACCTGTATAAATTTTGACACTATCAATTTTTATACTTTTGAGAAAAGGAGACAATGGTGACTTTTCAAGGTCAATAAGCCTATTTAGATATATCGAATACTGGGTTTCTTTGTTTGTGATCCATTGTTATATGATGAAGGCAAAACAGGATAGCACTTGTGATATGTTGTAAATTTAATTCGTAGTTGAAAAAAAAACGTTTCCTATAATTAAAGTCTGTATTACCTACTTGACCTAATTCGGTTAATTTCTTGTATCAAAAATAAAATGAAAAATAAATAAGAACAAATACATATATTGAGATATTAGTTGGATAGAAAAACAAAATAGCTCTATAACAGGTGGCAAAGATCCAATAAATTTTTAAATTTCCAAATATGCATTACGGAACCGATAGAAATACAAATGCGTTTAACCTGCTTTTGTTCTATTTAAGTGTCAAATGGGATGTACATTAACCGCATATCCTGTTTTTCTTTCACTACATGTAAGAGATGAAATAAAAAGCCCCTTGACCTCCGCAGTGTTGCAAGAAATAATAATCTTGGGAAGTAGGGTTGAAGTGTTACAGACAGCACTGGACCAAAGGAAACGTTACTTAATTGTATACATTAGTGATATGTTTACTTCACTGGGAAAAAACTTACCGAATCTCTTCCTGATTATAAGTGTTACATTAAAAATATAAAATTAAATGACAAGACATTAATAAAAGTAAACTGGTATTCCTTATATAAATGTTTTCTCGGTATTTCAAGAAGGTGTTTCTGATAATTGACTGAAGTATTTATGGAAACAAATTATCCAACTCGGTGTACAACTGAAATAGTAAAAGAACATATTCAAATTGCAAAATGACTATAAAGGGTTAACCAAAAACATAGCAAACATGTTTTTTCTACAAGACTTCGGAACAGTGTTTTTTCTTTCCATTTTATCGATCCTGAGAACTGCTAAATTTATCGAAAATTAAAGATGTAAACAATTTAGCGAAACCGTTTTATTACATATAAACTTTTGGCATAGGTGCTAAATGCATTAATATATTATGGATGTAGTTTCTACTGTAACATCGAGAACAAATAAAAAAAAAACCCTTATAAACTTGAAGGTTTCTGGCGATTATATAGAGGGCTACAAATACGAATATTTACAAAACGCCTGCCCAATTTTACCTTTTTATTTTTTGACAGACAGATGATTAGATTAGACAAAGGGAGATTTGGATACCTATTCCAATCATGGTTAATCAACTACTCCCACGTATTTATCAAGTCAGACTATCATGACCAATATTGTTTTTATATTTGTATTTTGCAGTTTTTCCTGTAGTTTAATGGAAGGATGTGATGTTTTTGGTTGAGTAATATGTCACTGCTGCCTTTTCTGTTGTTTTCTTTCATTTGTAACATTCACTACATCCAAATTTGTATCGGATAATTTTTATCAGCATCTTAATCCCCAGACATATATCTCCTTTGGCCCTGTCATACATGTCTGTAATAATGCAATCATAAAAAACATAAAGCATAATAAAACATTAAAGCAACTAAAATTACATGAAAAGTGAATAACAGGTATTAGCTGTACAGAAAGTTTTAAAGAGATCTGAATCAGGTCCACGAGAAAAATGACCAAAGAAGTGATAGAAAAGTAAATAAGTTTCCATGATATTAGTTTTTGTGACATAACTATCTATTCCGCTGTTCAAACTGAAAGAACGTTGCAATTTAATAACACAACATTCATTTTTTTCAAATACAGGCACATTTAATATAATATTATACTTATTGGTTTTTCTTCTTCTATTTATCCAAGTAAACTTCTCCTGTACAATTAATCGGAGGTTCGGGCCAATATACGATTTTTTACTGGAATCGCTAACGGGTTTGTTTTGCGTTAAAATTTCGTTGTAAACATTCGTCTGGTGGCAATATATGGACCGGCAGTTAACTCCAAAAACAGTATATGGACCAAAGCGAAGCTGAGATGCTTGGGCACCAACACAAAAAGGAATTAATACAGCAGTAATTATATTTTGTGATATTAATACTTAGTGTCAGCGCTATTAGTTTTTACGACTTAACTATCTAGTACTGGACACAAATTGACCTGTTCAAATATTTGAATATATACAAAACATATTTAAAGTAGAATTTGAATTTCCCACTGTTTTGTCGCTTTTGTATCCTTTTTTCTTATCAAAACCTGAAAAATATTTTATATGTTCACATTTTTTCTGTTAAATACTAAAGTTCTATTATTATATTTTAAAATGTTACTATAAATATTGATGATTTATTTCCAAATTTTTCAACAGGAAAATTGTTGTAAATATATATTTTTACATGAACTTACACGAATAGGAAGTTAAATTCAATGACACTTAAAACTTAAACACTGAAAATGCTTGTTGAATTTGAGATGCATTGACGAGGAGGAAGATTTTTATGAATAATTACGAGGGAAATTATATTATCGAAATTTATGAATGAAAAGCAAGAAAACAATCAAATTGTAGCGTATTTTAGGTTTTCAATCAAATATGTTTTTCCCTCGAAGTAATAACATATGTATATATTGTTATACTTTTTTAGCTGAAAATATAACAAAAAATATATGTTTATTTGCTACACTTTAAAAAAGGTAAATAAAGATGTTTTTTCTTAAACGTTCGTTTTATGCAGTAGATAACAAAATAATTAAATGATAAATATTGTAATATTATTTCCTCTAAATTTCCAGAAAGCATTTCTTTTTTTGTGAGTTTGTTTTATTTCATTGGGGGTCAACAATTAATTTTTCAATATGAAATTATCTGTGAATAATTATTTTTAAATTTTTAATTAATTTTAAAGTATATGGTTGAATAAATATTGCATTACAACTTTATTCAATTATGCTTTTCATGTGTAGGGACAAAAAAATTACCAGTGAAAATGATTAATCGGCATGATGTAGTTTGATTAAATACTTTTTTAGTATTTCAAATTATACTCTTTGATGTTTAGATTTGGTGGAAGTTGGTATGATCATTGCCTGGCTTCAGATGTCTTTTAACTTACACTTAATCTGTACCAAGTCAGACTACATGTATTCTGACTCTGTTCTTTCTGTTTGTTTTGTACTTTTTTTTATGTTGCTTTTGTCTGAAGATCTGTTACATGTAAACAAACAACAAAATAGATAACATGTGGCCATTTTCACATTCGAGATAAATTTCACAAAGCACTTTTTAATCTTTGAACAAAAGTACATCCTTTAGGTTTGTTAATAATAGATGTACAATAATATACTGTGTTGAGATTGTTTTTCATGTTAAAAAAAAGTTTAGCGTGTGAAAAAATATTAAAACTAGTGTAACATGTCAAACTTTTTAAAACTTCTAAATCGTATGATAAATATATATCTTATATCTGATAAATTTCGTTAGTACAATATATACATAGATGTACTGAATGAAATTGTTACTATTTATAACAATACTTGTTCATAATATCAAAATCTTTATTTGTATTACGTGCGGTAGTACAGTCATTTGGATGATGATGCTAATATAAAATGATCCACTCCTAAATCAGGAATGGTTATTGTCACGAAATATGGTTCTGAAATAATTTACTTACAAACCGTGAAGTCATTCTTAAACATTTTTATTTGCAATATTAGTTTGGGAAGTATGCATTTGCCAAGAAATAAACAGATATGTACAAGTAACTATTTTTACAATGTTGTCTGACCTTCCAGGTGAGCTACTACATGCATTATCTGTAAACTTTTACAGTTTAATGTTTTTCTACAATACAAGGCCAGTTGGGATCAGTTCTTAATTCTTACGTGCTCTTTCTTGAAAAATTGGATCTGGGGTAATTGCACATCTGGACGAATATGGCTTCTTCAGAAATAATTATCTAAATTAATTTTTTTTTGACACAAAAACATAAATCTCCCTTTTTCCTCTGTTGTCAATGTTCATTAAATAAATGTATAACGCATACGGTGGAATATATCAAAGGTGTGATGAAGCATTTTCAATTAAATAAAACAATTTGCTTTGGGAAGCCCGGAAAATATCTTATCTTCCACAATTGTACACGGTGTGGAGCAATCCTGTACTTTTTTCTATTTCAGTGTAACTGGTAGAAGAGTTTCCACTGATAAACTTCCTTTTTCTATGGGTTAACCAGAAATTAAATCTGATCAGGAAAACCTTAATGTCTTGCACAAATAACAAAGTAGGAAGACAAGTTTCGTTTCATTCCACAGTGTAAACTGTCAGAGATTTGGCAATCAAAAACTTACTAATGACATAGGCCATGTTTTGCTATGGGAAAACAAAAAATCAAACAAATGAGGAAAACTTATGTGTCTTGCACAATTGCATATTGTGGACATTTATTATTATCAAGTTTTAAATTCATTCCAATATAAACTGTCGGATATTTTTTAAATAACAAATATTAATATATAGTAAAGGCATTATGAAACTTTTTTAAATTTTGTTTCAATATGTCTACAAACAAATCTGTTAGAGTGACAAAGCTCAAATTTTGACACCGGGGAGCTACGTTTAAATGTCTATATCATCAAGTCTTTTTGCTGTCGCCAATATATTGGACTGACGTTCATCGAAATATAATACTTCACACGAGTAATTAACGATAGCGTGTAGAACAAAAAATCACATCCCTGTGATCGCCACTTTTTGAACATTTTCTACGTCATTCGGGTTCCATTATGAACGTTATTTGTTTTCTTGATACATAACTCATCTTGTTTCTATTACTTTAGATTAGATTTGTTCATTTGAAATTGCAACCCAGTAAATTTCATGTTGCAATATTTCCACTGAATACAAAGCTTCTTCAGTAGTATATAGGCACAGTTCAATTGGCATTTGACGCGAAGCCTGAAGGGACGGGCATGACGTTGCAGGAAGTCACCGAAAGCTATGTCACCGGAAATGACGTAATAGGAAATGGATTGTGCGCATGCTTAACTGTAATTGATTAATTTTCCCGCGGCTTTTAAACAGAAAGTTCAATTTTCGCACCGTTTTTTAACCGGAAGTGTAAGGGAAATAATTCCGCGGAAATTTCGGATTAGACCTCTTTTGTTCCGGTTTTTTTAATTCTTGGTCGTTGTTCATTTTCGTGGTGGATTGAAATCTCAGCCAATTATTTTAATGAATATTCTAAAAGATTTGACTTATTATCAAGTATTTTTAAATAATTATATTAAGGATTTGTCTGATTATTATATCTTGTCTATTTGAGCAGATGTTATCACGCTTTTCTTTCTTGATGTTTATATGTTCTTTCATTTAATTGAATTACTCCCCTTTTCCAACGGTTTTCTTTCCGGACGATCGGTTTTTCTATCCCATTGTATAGGGATGAAGTCTCATCGAGATGTATATTCTTCAATATTTCACCGTGATGTCAAGGGCCGACAGGTTTTTCTAGATTGAACGATCACCCCTTTTCCGGCACCTTTTCCATCAGGGTTAAATATGGATTTTTCGTGGTAATGCATATTGTTATGAACTCCTCAGGAAGTCTATAGGGTTAAACCTGTCTCTGCTAAATCAAGGACCAAAACAATGGCATGCTAAGGTTTTGTTCCCCTTTTTCTGCGCTTTTTAACTCTTTTTGGGACCTTTCAATGGTAGGGTGCCCTTATCGAGTCTATCGGGATTGATCCTGTTACCGAAAGGTCAGGTGTGTGCCATTAGGAATGGCTTTGTTCGTGGTCTTGTCGCAGCTTCCCTTGGAGTCTTTACTCATTCTGCTCATCGCTGCTCAGGACTATACTCGGGTGCTTATTTCGGCTTTTTGGCCGCTGCTGCTGATCTTGTCGTGGCTTTTTGCTGCTTAAGTCTACATATATCTTACTCTGCTGCTGTTGCGTAAAGAAAATGTTGTTGCTGCTGTTGTTGTTTTGAAAGGCCACTCTGCATTTGTCCAGACTTGTGACTGGCTATCATAAGAAAGGCTGCATTAAACTTCCCCCACTTTTTTCTTTTTTTTTTCAGTTTTATTCCTTTGTGATCGTTGTTTTTCAGGTCATCTAGAAGAACTTTCAAGGCGTTTGGTTCTCTTGACCTGGATTGGAAGTATTTTCCTTTTCTTTTCTGGTTTTTCTTCGCCGTTCATAAGGACCACACAGTTCTTGTCGACTCGAACAATGTGTGATTTGCTCTTGATGTGTCGTTCAAATCTATGTTCTGTTTAAAATCTCAGCTCAACGTTTTGTACACTCTTCTTATACGAAAATCACTACACTATGCTCACATTCCTCTTTGCTGCTTGTTTGGGTTTAGTGGTAGTACTTCGCTTTTGTGAATTATAGAAAGACGTGTGTATATTTCAAACTCTGTTTACTATACTGACTAGAGACGTTATGAATACATTTGTACAAAGCGTAATAATCATATGACGTTACAATACGTTACGTTAACAATATAAGTTAGTGTCTCTGTATTGCGGCTAATTCGTAACACTCCGGCCACAGGAAAGTGAAAAGAAAAAAAACTTAATAGATAAAATCGAAAATTTCAAATATTCACAATGAATTAAAATCACTTTAAAGTCCATGTATTTAATAAAACGAAAAGTTCATATGAAGAAATAATATTAACTGAACAGTCTCTTTCACAAATTATAATGTCCATTGTCGAATCTTTAGTTTGGCCTCTTCCTTTGATCGGCGGAATTTGGTAGCATCTTCTGTTGGCAAATATTCAGCAGAAACCTCAATTGGATATAGTTTCGCAATCGGGCGATTAGTAAATCCATTTTTCGTTCGTAGATTAACGGCTCTGACTAATTTATCGTTTCCATGTATTAATTCATCAACGACAGCTAATTTCCATGTAATTCTCGGTGACTCATCATGTATTTGTACAATATCTCCTACTTGAATTGTCTGATTGTTGTGACCTAATGTTCTATGATATTCCCGTAATGAAGTTAGATATTCGTTTTCCATCTTTTTCGAAAAGTATCAATTATTTCATGTTGAAATTTTAAACGTTTATTCAAATTTGCATTATTTAATGGTCCACAATGTTCTCCATTTCCACAATAAGTCAATGGGTACGGTAGACAAGTAATCCTTCGACCATAGAGAAGATGAGACGGGGTTAACGGATCTAGGTCTGCAGAATCTGAAGATACATAGGTTAACGGTCTATCGTTTAACGTAGGCTCGATTTCAGAAATAACTGTTTGTAAAGTTTCTAAGTCTATGCAAGATCTACCCAGCACTTTTTTGAGACAGATTTTAGTGAGACCAATCATACGTTCCCAAAATCCACCGAACCAGGGTGCTCTCTTTGGGATAAATTTCCACTTAGTTCCATAAGTACTGAGATTTTCGTGAAGATTAGGTGAATTGGTCAAATTTTCAATTTCCTTACTGGCGGCAATAAAAGTTAACGCATTATCCGAAATAAGTGTTCTAGGAAGCAACTTTCGGCTGGCAAATCTCCTAAACGCTAATATAAACGATGATTCTGTTAAATTAGGAACTATATCCAGGTGAAGGGCTCTAGTTGAGGCACAAGTAAACAGACATAAATAAACTTTGAGCTTCGTGTTTTCACTATTTCTGACATAAAGCGGTCCTGCAAAATCCACACCAGTTACAGAAAACGGTACGACCTCTTGCACTCTTTCTTTTGGTAACGGCGGGGGGGTCCGGGATCGAGTAGGCTTTTCCTGTAACTTTACGGCATGTGACACATTTTCTTAAAATTGACCTGACGCATTCACGTATCCTTGGTATCCAGTATGTTTGACGAAGATGTGTAACGGTACTACTTATTCCACTGTGCAAATGGTTCTCATGAGCGTCCATGATTACAAGAGATGTAAATTGGTGTTTGGTAGGTAACAAGTAGGGGTATTTTGCGGTATCCTTGATTAATGCATTATCGATCCGTCCTCCACATCTGAATATTTCATTTTCATCTTTGTACAGTCTTAATTGTTTTACTATTGACGATCGTTTACCGTCATTTTTATGTATGTCCGGAAAATTAGTTTCTTGTGCATTCTTTATCCATAAGATTGTTGCGTCTTGAATTTCATCCACGGTTAGCGATGAAGCTTTTCGGTTTTTCTTTTCCGTTCTACAATTCCTTATAAATCTAAATACACAGGCAGTTATCCTCAATAGCTTTTTAAGACTATTATGTCGCGTTAGGTGGATAATCCTATGAATTCCTTGTTCATTTTCATTAGTATCTGTTGTTATAGATAAAGTTGTATCGTGCTGTTCCTCATCCTCGTAAGTCGATGTTATCATGGTAAATGTGTTCCCATTCCAACTTGGCCATTTGTCTTCATTTGGTATCCAATTTGGTCCATGTGTCCAAAACGTGTTTTTCGTAATTTTATCAGCTGCGGTGCCCCTTGTCAGTAGATCGGCGGGATTCATATCTGTTGGGCAATATCTCCACTGTTGCGATTTTACGATTCCTTTTATTTCTTTAACACGATTTTCTATAAATTTCTTTAATGGTTTGGTTGAAAATATCCATTTCAATACAATTTGACTATCCGACCAAAAATTAACTTCCATGTCTCCTAGGTTTTCTATTAAGTGTTGTGCTAATCGTGCTCCTAATAGGGCTCCCATTAGTTCTAGTTTAGGCAAGGTAACTTTTTTCAACGGAGCCACTCTATTCTTCGACATTACCAGTGACGACTGGTTTCCCTTAACGATATATGCACATGCGCCATATGCTCTCTGGCTTGCATCGGTAAATATATGTAATTTATTACTTGGTGTTTTATCCACGATATTTTCCTCTGAAAAATAGCATCTTGGTATACGTATAGTTATGGCTTGTCGTAACTCACGGACTATGTCCATCCATTTTGTCTTTATCTCTTCTGGTAAGGTTTGGTCCTATTCAAATTGTTTCTCCCACAGTGTTTGCATCAAGATTTTAGCACGGACTGTTACCGGACTTAGTATTCAAAGCGGATCAAATATCCTCGAAGATTGTTGTAGAATGTCACGTTTTGTTAAACATGTCTGTTCATCAAATGTCCTGAAATGATATAGTATCAGTTTCATTGTTCCATCTCAACCCTAAAATCTTCACTGTGTTGTCGTTGTCTAGGCAACCTTCTGTAGTGGCTATTTAACACAATTTCGGGTTATTTGAGGACCAAGATCTCAGATTAAATCTCCCTTCTGCGAAAAGTTGTCTCGATTCCTGATAAAACGATAATAAGCTATCTTCGTCTGGAAAACTAGATAAAATATTGTCGACATACAAACCATTCTTTATTAAATCTGTGTAACGGAAAGGATTCAGACTTAAATGTTTCATAATTGTGGCATGTAAAATGAACGGAGAGCAGGTGGTACCAAATAAAACTACCCTAAAACGGTATGTAGAGAGTTGGCTGGTCGGGTCGTTTGGATTCTCAAACCAAAAAAATCTTGTGACATCTCTGTCATCCTCATGTAACTCAACTTGTAAAAAAGCTTTCTCTATGTCCGTAGTAACTGCATATTTGTTCATCCTAAATCTGGCAAGTATTCCCGTTAAGTTGTTCATCTCTGGTGAAATAGTTCTAAGGCAATCGTTCAGGCTTGGCTTATTGGTAGATTCCCGACAACTGCAGTCATAAACTATTCTGATTGGTGTTGTAGCTGAGTCTTTTTTCACGCTATGGTGAGGTATGTAGTGTACTCTGTGGTCTGGACATTTATTTTCATCAACTTTTTCTATAAATCTAAGTTTCTCTTGATCCGCGATTATATGTCCATAGAGTTTCAGTGTTTCTGGTTCCCTGTTTAGTCTACTGATCATGCTAAGTGTTCTGTTCTTTGTTACGTTAAAATTACTCGGTAGCTCCGGAAAATCCTCTTTCCATGGTAATTTAGCTATATAATGATTGTCCTGATATGCTATACTTGACTCGTATGTCTCGTTGTAGTTTTTGTCCTTTTGTGTCGATTCATCAGACGTTACTCCCATAGTTTCCAACTTCCAAAATCGCTCCAGTTCTACCTCAACCTTCTTGTGCTGTACTAGTACATTCAGCATAGTAGCTGATACTGCTGTTCCTCTATTAATTGGCATTGGACCAGACAATAAATATCCTAGTTTTGACTTAACAGCAGTGGGACCGCTTCCACGTATTATCTTGTTTTCGACGATGTCCCAGTAATAATCTGCTCCTATTAACAGAGCTATTTCAAAATTTTCTTCCTCACTCACAGGATGGGCTAATTTTATACCTTCTAAATATGGCAACTTTAACGCTTCGTAATGAATACGATTTGATAGTGGTGCGGCGATTGTTGGTACTACTAGAACTTCCATTGATATTTTACCTCCGTATAGAGTCTCCAAGTTAACAACTGCTTTTTCTAGGTTCCTTACATTACGGTCAGCATCTCCAAAGGCAGCTAGACTGAGTGTAGTTAGTCCACAGGGTTTTAGCTGTAACTTCCGTGCTAGATCCTCGGTGATAAACGATTTCTGTGACCCTTCATCTAATAGAATATTTGTTAAAATAGAACTATTACCTGCTGTAACTGGTGATACGGCTGTCTTCAAAAGTACGTCTGTTCTCTGTTTCACGGTATTTTCATACGAGGTGTACAATGTTGCTGTTTGTGTTTCTACTTCACCATTTATAGTATTAACGGCTGCGCTTGTTTGTCGGGTTGTTTGGTTCTCTGTCCGTTGTTTGCTATCACATAGGCTTGTGTGGTGCTTCCTATTGCATTTACGACAAGAATATTTAGATGTACATTCTGAAACTTTGTGGTTTCCAAAGCAGTTAAAACAAAGTTTTTTCTGTTTTATAAAGGCATAGCGCTTTTCAATTGTAGCTACTTTTGTGCAGTCTGATGCAAAATGTGGTTGTTGGCAATAAATACATGATTTTACCTTATTTGTTTTGTTCTTATTTCCTCTGTTTTGTTGTATATTAGTGTTGTACCTTGATGTTGCTCCAGTATGGAATGATGTGGTAGGTGTCAAAGTGTCGGACATTTTGAAATTTCCTGCTTCCTGTACATATGCTTCTTTGCCAATGGCTTCTCTCAATGATCTAATATCCCAGCTATTATTACAATGTTCCCGAGTTAGACTTTTACGCATTTCAGTGGGAAGTTTACCAAATATAATCGGCACAAGTAGTGACCCAAAGTATCTTGAGATTGTCCCATTGACTCTAATCCCCTTATACTGGTTTCCATTTTATCGTAAAACTATCTAATGTTTGTTGGTGAGAGTGACGGGCTGGGCAGTTCCAATAAATTTTGCATGTATGCGTTGATAATGTGTTGTTTTTGTCCAAAACGCTCCTTTAATAGATGAATTGCTTGTTCATAGTTGGCGCTAGTGAGAGCTAGTCCTGAAATGCATTGCTCAGCTTCCCCAACGATTTGGGATTTTAAGTAGCTGAATTTCTGTACATTCGTGAGAGACAGTATAGTATTAGTAGTGTGATGCGATGATTTTAAGTAGCTGAATTTCTGTACATTCGTGAGAGACAGTATAGTATTAGTAGTGTGATGCGATGAAGAATGTGCATAATCACTCACCATTTGTTCTGGTACACTTGCCTTTGAGTCTGACAGTATATCCTTAAATTTGCGAATGGTGATTTCCATCTGAAAAGTGTAGTCATCCGTACTAATATTTCTTGTTCCATTTCTCCGACTTCCGTAATGTCAATAATCTTGTTGTCCAAATCCTGTAAAACGTCCCTTTTCTTCTCGAGTGTTTCAACTGTTGCACATAGTTCCTGGTTAGAAATGTCATTTTCGGCAATTTTTTCATCTGTTCTATTTATAAGTCTGGTGACGGCGCTTCTGTATCCGCCACGTATGGCTTTTATCTTCTCCATTAGTCACGGCACCAATGTTTGGGTTTAGTGGTAGTACTTCGCTTTTGTGAATTATAGAAAGACGTGTGTATATTTCAAACTCTGTTTACTATACTGACTAGAGACGTTATGAATACATTTGTACAAAGCGTAATAATCATATGACGTTACAATACGTTACGTTAACAATATAAGTTAGTGTCTCTGTATTGCGGCTAATTCGTAACACTGCTAATTACTGCCCAAGACGCTGCTCTTTTCTGTCCGACTTTGCTCATATTGGTCTTTGCTGCTCACCACTGCTCAATACGCTGTTGTATTGCTCTTCCCTTCTCATAATTGCTCAAGGCGCTGCTCTTCGCTGCTCATCACAATTTGTTCTGCTAATGCTGCTGCTGCTCTGGGTGAAGGAAACGCTGTTTCTGTGGTCTGGGTGATTGAAAGTCATCTTTCTTCTGTTTACCAGGCTGATTAGACTAACAGCTCGACATTGAGATCTCGAAAACATGTAAGCCGTTTATTCAAGTCTAACCCTAATCCTAACCCTAATTAGAACCCTAACCCCAACTGCAAAAGGATGCAGTTCATTCGAACATCGAATCTCAAGAAGTAAAGTCTTAAAATATATATACCTGTGACATATGTTGATACCTGTTCCAGAGAAATTTCAACATAGTGCATCACACAAAGAACACACACAGCATGAAGAGGATTCAAAAGAATAGAGTGAATCTGATTCAGCCTCAAACATCACAGAAACTGATATCGAGGAATCGGAACAAATCAGTGACCACGGATCCAACGCATCTTTGAATAATGACAATCGATATCCCTAGCCGCAGTAAAAACCGAAATGAGCACGTGAGTATAGTCCTAAACAGTACAGGACTCGAGCAGAGAAGAGCAAGGTAAGCCACAGCAAGGACCACAAACCCATTCCTAAGGGCGCAGACTCCAGCTCCATCAATTGACCTTTCGGTAACAGGATCAACCCCGATAGAGTCCAGAAGGGTACGTTTACTGTGATGAAATGTCAAGAAAAGAGCCGGAATAAAAAACGCAGGAAAAAGGGGATGATAACCATACCATGCCATTGTTTCTGTTCTTGATTAGCAGTGACAGATTTAGCCCTATTCACATCATTAGGTGTTCACAACCCTATACATTATCACAAAACATCCCAGATACAAAAGGGAAATAAGCCAATCCAGACAAACCTGTCGGCCCTTGAATTCGCGGTGAAAGATTCAAGCCTAAACATCTCGAAGGGAGAGTGTATCAATTTACAGTCCAATGAAAGACCAAAAATCAAGAAAGAAAACCACCGGTAATCCTATCGGTAATGGAAAACGTGATTCATCAATAAAAGTTTATTCCAAATTATTAAAACCATATTACATTTAAATACCCATTCTAGCTAAAGTCTTTCATACACATTCGACCCCTTTAACAATAACCTTCAATGAGTTCATTTACATAACACTAAACACCACACACGAGATGTCTTATTTAAAATCAATATCCGATGAAAGGATAACATCTGGTCACATAGTTCTCAGTTAAACAAGCCAGGATATAATAATCCGACAAATCCTTAATAAAATTAATCAAAACAAATTTAATAATTAGACAGATCCTCAAGAAAATTAATTAAAAGAGATTAAATAATTGGCTGAACCTTTTTAAAAAAAAATCCACGAAATTGGACACCGACGAAAAATTAGAAAAACCTCAGAACTATAGATGTATACGACGACTCCCGAACTGTCTTGAAAATTATGTAAATTATCTCCCTTACACTTCCTGTTACAACATGGCGCGAAAATACCTACCTTTAAATTTCTTTTTAAAACACGGCGGGAAAATTTCATTGCTTCCAGATGAGGATGCGTACAAACCATTTCCAGCTGTGTAACTTCCTATTATGTCATTTCCGATGACATAACTTCCGGTGACTTCCTGCGACGTCATGTCCGGCTCCTTAATCTCCTCGTCAAATGCTAACTAAACTGTGCTTTTATATTACTTTGCTCCATTGATCTACACACTGATCCTGCTAGTACAAGTTGAATTTCTTATATTAAAGAATTAATTTTTTGTGGTCCCAGTTAAGATCAAAACGAGAAATATGACATCGTACAACAACTAGATAAAAGAATCAACTGGACATTGAAAAGTGTTGGCCATTACAAATTTATTCCTCATCAATCCGTCATAGCTGATGTTGTACTTTTTATTGGCGGCTCCATCCACCGGAAAACATCCAATTTGTTAAAGAGATTTGGATAAAAGTTTTAATTCTGATCATACAAAGTTATTGATCAGTCTTCAACATCACCGTAAATTTTCCTGTGAAGTTTGACCTCAAATAATGGTCCGTTCAGTCTTATGATTTCTCCATCGTAGTTGATGTAATAGTCTTTCTGAAGGATTGGCTTATCGCCCACCATCGAAACCCTGGCATTTAGCAATTTGACCCTATAGCCTGAAAATTCATGTCTGCTTACAAACTGGTATTCATACTGAAATATATTGTTGAAAATCTTAACAAGGTATGAAAAGCCGCGTTTTTCTAAGGGCAAAGTTATACAGAGAATTTTAATTATCTGTTTATCAACTTAAGTTAGTAAAATATGTAATTCAAATACAAGGCTAAACTTTCAAAAGTCTGAACCGGATAATAATTATGTATTGGATATACCCCTTAGGGCGTTAGCATCTAAAATAAAAAATAACTATCGTTTATGTTTCTTTTATCTAACATTTGTCTAAATTTACACCGTTTTCTAGTTCTTTTATTAATCTTCTCCACCAAATATTTATCAGTAACTATGCATTTGAGAATATATTTTACAAAAGACCTTGCGAAATTATGTTTTTGTGTGCCAAAGTCAGTGTTAAATGTCTTAACAACCAAGTCACGAGGGTATCTTTTTCTTTGCATATATCATAAGAATATACTGAAATGGACCTTATTGCAAAATTTCAGCAAATTATCATGTATCGTATTCCCTTAATTGCAGATTAAGTGTACACGTAAAGAAATGTATATTCCTTTCCATTAAAATTGCGTAATATTTCACGAAACGAAAACCCAAACTTCCTACCAGGATGCCATGTTTTTAGTTTACAAACACGACATAATAACAATACTTATACAATCTAATGTTTCATTCCTTAATTTTATTAAATGTGAAATGTGATCAGACAAAGGTAATGTATGTTTTGTGTACAGTATGAGAAAATCCTGCCCAAAATGTGGAGTAAACTTTCTTAATTTTTCTTTCATCATTATTGCATGTGAATCAACAGCATGTCCTGTTTCTTTTACAACTTCTTTATCAAAACATTTAAAAGAAGAATTATTTTAAAAATTTCTAAAACTTCTACTTGAATACAATTTTATTCTTGAAATATGTAAGCGTATAAATATTATCAAAGAAAATCTTTATATTTAGTTATATTTTTTTAGATTATATTTGCAAAAATTATTTTCCTTATTAGTATAATGTTAATTTATACACCACTAAGTGTACACGAAAGGGCGAATAATTGAATCATTAAACTCATAATTTGTACTTGTCTTGCAATGATACCACTGGTAGCCCAACATCTTCTTAAACATCAATGAAATATGTCACAATTTATAGATAAAATACATACACATCGCACAAACAGAATTTTTCATTCCTTGGGTGATATTCGTTATAGCAACAATGCATATTTTTCCAATAATGCAATCTATATACGAATCGAACATGAACAGTCGTTTTCATGATCATGATATTTACATTTCACCTTACCACTATTGACTTTGAAAAAAAAGAGAATTACTTCTTATTAAAAATTGAAAGTGTTCCTTCTTTTCCGGCGATGTTCCTGTGTATACATATATCTCTATATATCTCTATCACAAAGACTTGACGTGATATACTGTTTTCCCTTTTGAGACCTGAAACCGCATTTAATTGCCCCTATCCCCTTAAATGCAGCTGGTTTGTGGAAATTTCAATGAAGGAAGTCTTTGTGTTAGGATATATGATAGATTGATTGAATAGATTTTAACGCTGTGTGGGCGAGTGTTAGGATGCAAATATTTCGCCAAATAAATATAGACTTGATCATGTTGTAGAGTTTCTTACGGAGTTTGAATATCTACAATAGAAGTTAGTTATTTAAAGAAGTATCGCATTCGCATCTGATACGTTAACGTATTTGTACAAAAAATGTGAGTTACATGAACATGTAAATCCAATACTTTTAACAAAACTGTACGCGGCATCCATTTCGTATAAAAACTTTTTCTACTCGCCTTAAAATAATATGCAATTGACAATATTTACCTGAAGCCTATGACAGCTTTACAAAACGGTTCGCTCGACTTATTTCTGATGTCGAAAACAAGTATAGAAAGAAAAAAGAAACTGTAGTTTTTAACCTTTGCTGTTCTTTCTGACTATGATCCTAGCTCTAGTTCATTGTTTTAAAGCTCCCATGTAACTCTCATTTTTTGTAAAAATGTACAGATACTTTCGGTTTTAATGCTGCTGACGAACATAATAGTATCTCTTGGAGATTTTAACATTGATTTTTTGAAAAGGGTTGCGAATGAAGTATCAGATATTATAAATATGTATGTATTACTTAACAAAATAAGTATCCCTACACGTTTCGGGAGCACATACAATTCGTTGCTTGACCCGATCTTAGTCACAGATTCCGTTATTGTTACCGAGGTGAACACTACATCTATTGATCGATCTATTAGTGATCACGATGATACGTGCGTTGTTGTTAATTGTGGTTATAGTAATAAAAGCAGAAATGTTTGGCTTTATAATATGGCAATTACGAACTGTTTAGAGATAGAATTAGGTCTACAAACTAGGAAGAGCTGATAGAACACAAACCTGATGTTGAAATCGCATCTCAAATGTTCACACAAAGATTTCTGGAAATTTTCCGAGAGTGTATACCTTCTAAAAATGTGACTGTTCGTCCCAATGATAAGATGTGGATGACGTCAGAAATTAGAAGGGAAATCAGAATAAGAGATCGACTTCGAAACAAATATATAAACAATTTTTCTCAGATGAACGAACGAAAATTCAAAGATAAGCGAAATAGAGTAAATAATTTTAAAAAGGCACCGAAGATTAATTTTTTATCTAGTATTAACGAATACTTATCCCATTTCAAAGTCGCAAATAGTAGACAATACTGAAAAACTATAAAAGTACTGTTAAAGGGCGAAGGTCAGTCAAACGACTTCCCGCCTCTTAGAACTTCTTCTGATAGCGGTGTCTCGGCATTTGAAATCTTAGACAAGAGTGAACTTTTAAATAATTACTTTTGTTCTATTTCTAATCTTGATGATGAAGAGGCGTCTTTTCCAGAATTTGATGATAGAGGTCGAAATACACTATCAAATATTATGGTTCTAGATCAAGATGTTTTAGATGCTATTTCAATTTTGGATCCTAAAAAATCCGTAGGCTATGATGTTGTAAGTAACAGAATGCTGATAGAGGTAAAACACGAAATAGCTCATTCACTCTGCTTACTTTTTTAATAGATCACTCCGTGACCGAACTTTTCCTAAATACTGGAAGTTAGCTAACGTGATTCCACTATTCAAACATGGCGACAGATATGTTACAAATTACCTCCCCGTGGCTTTGTTAAGCATGATCAGTAAACTTTTTGAAAAGGTTGTCTATAAAAATATTTTTAACTTTTTCATTGAAAATGAATTATTATATAAATACCTATCAGGTTTCCTGCCTGGCCAGTCTGCGACACATTAACTCATAGAAATAGTTCATGATGTCATGCTAGCTCTAGATAATCATACACTGGTTTGTATGATTTTCTTTGACCTAAGAAATGCTTTTGACAGGGTATGGATCCGAGTTTTTTACTTAAATTTCAGAGATATGGTATTAAAGGTGAACTTTTCCATTAGATGGAAAAAGTTACCTCACAGAAAGGAAACAGAGAGTTGTTATTCAGGGAGCGCTTTCGTCTACGTGTAATCTCAAGGCGGGTGTGCCCCAAGGGTCTATTTCGGGAAGATTATTATTTCTGGTGTTTATAAATGACATTGCTGATGATATGCTTGGTTTATGTAGGCTTTTTGCTGACGACACTTCAGTTAGACAGAGGTCGTATGAATTGAACAGTTTACAAAATATGGTAAACATTGATTTAAATAATATATCTGAATGGGCTAAAAAGTGGTTGGTAAAATTAAATCCGAACAAAATTCAAATTGTATATTTTTCTACTAGAAATCCCCCAATTGACTTAGTTTTTTGTATTGATAATACTAGTATTAATATAAAACCTTAACTCAACACAAACATCTTGGTTTAATTATCAGTTCTGATTGTAAGTGGGCAGCTCATTTGAATAGCATCATTGAAAAAGCGAGCAGACAAATTGCAGTTTTGAGAAAACTTAAATTTTATCTATTCAAGTCTTACTTAGAAAAAATCTATCTTACATTTATTATGCCAATTCTGGAATACTCATGCGAAGATTGGGACAATTGCACAAAAACTGATTCAGATCGTTTAGAAAAATTACAACTTGAAGCAGGACGTATTGTGACTGGTCTTTCATCTTTTGCTAGTTCAAACTCTATTTACGAAGAAACTGGGTGGGAAAAACTTTCAGACAGAATGGATCAAAGAAAATTATCATTATTTTATAAAATCATAAATGGTGACGCACCAAGTTATTTAAATGAATTGTTACCAAGAACTGTAAACCAGGCTAATCGGTATAATTTGAGAAACCAAGATAATTTTGCTAATCCTGCTACTAGACTAGCTTTGTTCTAAAATTCTTTTTTCCCCTATACATCGAGACTTTGGAATAATTTAGATTGGAATATAAATATACTAGTTCAGCGAAATGGACGGCACACTAAACTCCGAAACATACAAATGAACCAAAATTTAAAAAAACACACAAGACTAATATCTAGTAGGTTTATTGCAAGCATTAAGTGGATGTCCCTGATGGAAGACTCAGGTTACTATTATGTTATTGTTATAAATATCTTTGATGCAAAAATAAAATTAAGGTTATATTAGTACTTCCAAAAATTTTTGTGTGAAACGACTTAATCAAATGAATGAAATTTCTAAAATTGCGACAACAATAAAATGAACAAAAGGGTGTTAATTATATTATTGTTCTGTTGACACTTTTTAAAAAAATATTGTTTTACTGGTATGTCAGATACGGTTAAACAAATAACTAGAATTGTAATGTTAGTAATGACAATGCGAAAGAATTAGCATCTTTATTTTGTTTTCATGTATACTTATTCATCGACCAGTATCTTTAATAATATTTGTAAAAAAAGATCCCTATCCTGATTATGCCCCTTGTGTGAAAATTTAAAAAAATAAAGTAACTTCTATTTCAATGTTAGTTGGAAAATTATTATGATAATTAATATAAAAAGAAATTACAGTTATAATTCAAAGAAAAATTACATCATAAAAGAGGTATCTCTACTGGGTTATAATGCAAATTCAATAAAGGTAACATTTAAATTTACATAATTATGTAGACTGCTAATAAAATTGTATGTGATAATAAAATGTATCACAAAATAAATTTGATGTAATGTATGGCCATTTCGTTGACTGACAACTTATCAGCAGTGTTCGAGATCAAAACTAGGTTTAAGATATAATGATGAATTAATAAGCACAGCCAGTAAAACTCAACACAATTAAAACAAATAGGAATCCAAACTCAGTTAAGGGTTACCTCCACATCAAAACGAAGAGCCTTAAAAATTCCTGATAATTTTTTGTCAAATTTTGAACGGAAAATTTAAAGGTATTTAAGTAATGAATCATTCCAGGACAAAAACTCCTGTTACTGGGCTGATAATGCCCTCGGGGACTTGCAGTCCACCAGCAGTGACATAGACCCAGTGGTACTTATAAAATGTATCACAAATTACTGAAAAAATCTGATGCACTGTATAGCCATTCCCTTGACTGACAACTCATCAGCTGGGCTCGAGATCAAAACTTTGGAAACCCGGTTAAAGATATAATGATGAATTATTAGCACAGCCATTAAAAAACAAAACAATTAAAACAAACAGGAATCCAAACTCAACTAAGGGTTACCTCTGCATCAAAAGGAAGAGCCTTATTAATTTCTGATTATTTTTTTATCAAGACAAAATTCCGTTCCAAATATTAAATACAACAATAATAGTAATTCAGATTATTATATTCGCCTCAATTTAGTTCTTGTGCTTTTTTCACAATAATTCGACATACAAATCTATGCGAACCATAAACTAATAGTACAAAAAATGCCCTTTATGATAGACAATTATGACAATCAACAGATTTTCACTGGAAGTTTAATATGGCCCCAAGAACCAGTTTGAGAGAAATCGATCAACTCATATCTTTGAGAATTAAGGACATCGATGCAAGATAACATTAACAAATTACACGTTATTATCTTGGTACTTAACATTTGAATAACAAAACAGGTATATCGTATTACCGAGAAATCTTAAATTAGAAATCTTATGTGTTTCCTTGATACCGACTATTTTTTCATATAAATTTAAACCAATATGATAACCTTAATTACACATTTTGGTAGATCAGAGAATGATGCTATGTTCTGTGAGTCATGTCACTGGTAGGATGGAACATATCACGAAAGTTAGTGGGAACCCAATCCAAGTATTTAAAGAATAATTTAACAAATCAGAACGAGTTCATTCATGACACATAGACTTTTCTTGTTTATATCAAACTCAACTATGTCTATCTAATATGTGAGTAATTTTGATATCTAATTCGGCAGGGCTAGATTGCTGTCACATAAACTTCGGGAGGACCTGATGTCACTCCTGGTTTTTTATGGGAGTTCACATTGCTAGTGCTTTAGTTTATGTGCTTTCTTGTTCTAGTTCTGTTTAGTTTAATATACGTTTTTATTCTTTTAGTTATACATGTATGCTTGTCGCGGTTGTTTGTTGTGTACCATTCTCCTGAATTTGTCTTTTCCTTGGACTTCGAATTTGTGGACTATCCCACTGTTTTGTCGCTTCGGTATTCTTTTGCTGATATTTACTTCATTGTCGTAAAATTGTACAAGTTTCTGCAACTTAATTTATAGATAAAAAGCAGGCTCAAGACCGTGAAGGAAAAATTAATAAAAACATACTATGATACTATTTTGACGCACACGATCTCCATATTTCATCAATTTACGACTCATCTGGCCTGAATTGTTGAAAACCAAAACAACAATCCAAAAAGTTGAAGAGCACACTGATATTCAAATTTTTATAGGTTTTAGAGGAAAAATAATCTAGGTTTGTATTTGCTAGTATCAGATTTAGATCATTTTAGTATTATTAACGCATCATTTTAGTATCATTAATGTCCAGTTCACGATGTGGTCACGATATCGTCGACATCGCGATGTAGCCAATGTCGACACGATATCGATTCAACATTGACGACATCGTTTTGTCCAGTGTTTACCTCGTTCACATCGCCGACATCGCGATGTTGGCAATGTCGTCACAATATTGGTCCATTATTGACGACATCGTTTTGTCCAGTATTTGCCTTGTTCACATCGCCGACATAGCGATGTTGGCAATGTCGTCGCGATATCGGTTCAACATTGACGACATCGTTTTCTCCAGTGTTTACCTTGTTCACATCGCCGACATCGCGATGTTGGCAATGTCGTCACGATATCGGTCCAACATTGACGACATCGTTTTCTCCAGTGTTTACCTGTTCACATTGCCGACATCGCGATGTTGGCAATGTCGTCACGATATCGGTCCAACATTGACGACATCGTTTTGTCCAGTATTTACCTTGTTCACATCGCCGACATCGCGATGTTGGCAATGTCGTCACGATATCGGTCCAACATTGACGACATCGTTTTTTTCAGTGTTAACTTTGTTCACCTCGCCGACATTTCGATGGGTTGGCATCACGATATCGGTTTAATAATATATGCAATATATAAAACGCAATGCTGATCAATAAAAAATAACACCCTTTATTCAAGACATAAATTTCAATTTTATGAAATAAACAAATACATGTTCATTATAAGAGTGTTAAACACAATGATACTAGTGGCACAATCAACTAAAGAATGGGAAGTAAATGAACTAATTTCAAAGAAATAATTAAAAATAAATCAAGGGGATATTAATAAAGATTTGTGATGAAATATTTTTCTATCTCAGTCATTAATATTTCATAAGACATGCTACGCAATTCACGACGTATCACTATCATATCTACATTTTTTGTTATGCCGTATAATTCTATCTCTGTTGTACATGTTGCATAAGTACAGCATAAATAAATTGTACTTGCCATATGACATGTGCTTGGTTGCATATTTATATTTTGAAATAAAATGGAATGTTTGTTCACACGCTTCCGTGTTTACATCTTTGAATAAGTTATCAGTGTATGGATTAACATTTCTACGGCACCATTTGTCAATGTGGTTGGCAAAATGCATTTTGTCAACAACCATTCTTATTGTAGCCAAAAACTTGGCAAATTCTGTTTTTTCCGCTCTAACTGGATTGTTCACAAACCTTTTCAGATGACAAGCATCATCGTATGCAAGTAGTTCAGGGAAATTTAATATTTCCTTGGCCAACCAAATTAAAAACAAATACACTTGGGATAACGACTCAGAGCCGTACAATTCCGTAATTACAACAATAACACCACAGTTGTATACCGCCGCACATATGCCTGCTGTCTTAAATTTATGCAATGGCGTTTTGTCTTTCTTTGTGTTGCATGTCAATTCATCGTCTTCTTCTTCAATTTTGTCCTGCAATATCATTGAGAGTTTATACTATTTTGTTACGAATGATGTATTTTAATAAAAAAATACAAAAAGGCATGGATACTTATGCAGTTATTTTTTTTATCAATAAAATATGTTTCGTTGAACCTGGTGTGCATATTAATGATGGTCATATTTTAAGGCATTACCGTATCTTGCATGACCTCCAGCATCACTGAAGTTACATTAACTGTCGAAATGCGCATCTGGTGCAGTAACATTGGTATTGCTTATGTTTATAATGCAAGAATATCAATACATTTTGTGGGTATATCGGTGGAAATAGTTCTATTTTTTTTTAACAATTGTTTCTGTTTTTTTATTTCCTTCGTATGTACCACATCTAAATAAAAAATATCACTTTTTTAACTTTAAGTAAAGTATTACTAGTATTTTTATTTCTTTTTTAGTGTTGCCTTTATGTTCTTGGCAATACAGTGACCCTTTAATTGGCATTTTTTTACATCCAATAATGACTTCGCCTAACTCGGCAGATTCTTTCACATAACATTTCCTTTCTGCACAAACTGATCTAGTCCGCATGCTTTGTAAATCGTGATGCAAGTTTGACATTTCATATCATGCATGATTCCAACTACTGGTTTAAATTTGGCTCTGTAAACTCTGCAAATTTTTTGGAACAATTCTTGACCGGCCGCCCGCAGCATTTTTTCACAGGAGGTAAAATGTTAACAACTCCAATGTCATAAATTCCGTTCTTTAAGTACTTTGTACATTCTTCTTCCACTTTTTCTGGTGTTAAGCCAAACGGATTGTCACTATATCTGGGCAAAATCTTTTCCAATGTCTGAACCAATCCTGATATTTGAGGAACGGTATACTCATTCTTTACATTTTGTTGATTTAAAATATCTGTAATATGTTCATTTCTATTTTTCAAATCCTCTGGTATAGCCTTCATGTATTCCATTACCCGCTGTAAATCTTCAATTCGTTTCAGCGGCTGTAGCACAATGTTGAAATCCATTTCTTCTGGGGGAAACGTTGGGGATTACGTCATTAATGTTTTTATTCAAAGTTCCTCTTCAGTATCGCGTTAAATTCATATGGGTTTTTGCGGTTAAATAACGTCACATATGTTTACTATTACGTACGTTACATGACTTCAAGAAAACATTCGCTTGTACAGTTTGAAAATTGTATGACCTACGGAGAAAGTAGACATGGTTTCTTTCATCCATAAAGACAGAGTGGAGAGATGTTACGGGATATGACTCGGGGAGAGTTTTGATGAAACTACTTATACTATACTGAGCAATGAGGCCACCATGAGCAGCGTTCCCGTTGAATTGAATGATACCGCCATTAATAACAGCAACATCACACTTTCTAAACAAATCGGAGGTCAACCCGTGGGGGAACTGGTTTCAACCATCTATTATATATTCAGCTAAAGTGGGATTCACTGGAACTAACAAAACCGGAGCAATGGATTGCTAAACAAATCGGAGGTCAACCCGTGGGGGAACTGGTTTCAACCATCTATTATATATTCAGCTAAAGTGGGATTCACTGGAACTAACAAAACCGGAGCAATGGATTGCGTACGCAATAGCATATCGGAGGTTGAAATATCAAATGGACTGTCTGAAGTCTCTTCAAGGATTAACCAATGTAAGTTCTCTGAATTGTTCGTATTGAATGCAATAAAAGGATGTGGGTATAAAGTCTATGAGATGACGACTTCGCAAACTCTAAATTCGCTTGCAAATAGTGGGCACCATACATCTTAATAATTGATGAACCGGCATTCACACAACAAAGCCACTGTACTATTTACAACATGTTTTCCTATTTATTCATGAAGTCTACGTATTTCCAAAATGCTACATCTCATCAAAACATACATGTCTTTTAACCATAATTTTGTTTAACTCATTATAATTAAGCATGTATTTTTGTAGTATAACAAATTATCATAAATTCTCAAATTTATGATATATTGACTATAGGGTAGATTTCGCAAAAACTTTTATTTGCATGTACATATATGACCCCCCCCCCCCCCCCCCCCCCCCCATATATACATGTTTCTGACTGCATGGAAGTTTTATTTAATAAATGCAATATTAAGGTCATGTATTGTATACCAACATATTTTTTTTCCAGCTGCCACTGTAGAGTCTTTATTGAAGCAATTAAATCATGACAGCCGACAAATCCAACTTTGGGATGAATTAAAAACGTGGCAAAGTAGCCTGGGTCTTTATAAGTCGGGGGCGGCTTCGGACTATGACACCACAATATACCTAACAGCTTACAACGGTGGAACACTTAAAAGACAGACCTGCAGCAGTATGTATTGATTAAAATTTCTTTTTACATTAAGAAAATGAAAATTGTTTAAAGCCCACTTGTTCTTCCAATTGCACTTGAATAGCAAATCGATACTTTAATGTGATATCTGAAAATCATTGAACATATGTTAAAAAATTGAAACACGGTCAATTGTATGGTTTCAAAATACAAATTTACATGTTTATCTCAACAGGTAATTTATCGTATTTCCCTATGGCTATATCGACCTGCTGAGGCCTTCAGAATTTCCCGTATTTCGGCACTGTGACGTCGTAAAGAGTTGACCCGACCCTAATATGAGCTGACCCGAATATATCAGCGACGTCATAATGTTTGACCCAACGTTGACCCGAATATATCAGGAAAACATCCGGTTATAGGCGGATGGCCATTGAAAAGTAAGAAATTCCATTAAGATTGCTAGTTAACAATACGATAAATTTTTCATCAAGTTTTCTTCAAACAAATATTGTAAAATATAAGCCGCTCGACACAATATGAAGCTTTTTGGCTCCTTCGCTACGCTCACTCGCCGAAAAAGCTCCACATTGTGTCTCGCGGCTGATATTTTACGATATACGTTTGCAGAAAACCTGATATGTACATATCAGTAAGGAAACCAGTTCTTAATATATGTGGCATGGCAAATCCTGGAGAGGTATGCAAATCCTTAGATGATGAACGGAAGAATGCAAACAACAACGACGGGCTTTACAGCCGGTTCCTAATTTGTATGCCGAAACCAGAGTTTTTAGACGCAGATGCTAGTACCCAAGTAGCAAATGACTCTCCAAGTTTGTCTCGGTAGGTGTGTTGCCTGTTATTTCAGTAGAATGCATGTTACGTAATATTTTATGTAATGCACATCTTGTTTGGCTAAATCGGGATGCATTTTTACCCGACGAGATACTTATGTGTTACGCGATAAATGTGGACAATACGAGTCTTTATTGTATTGGTGAATTTTTGCAAGTGCTGAAAGGACGAACACATTTCAAATAACCTCTATTTGTTATTCTTTATCCATAAAAAATATAATTTGTTCATCTAACTGTATCTATGTACTGACCATCAACAATACTTATGAGTTCATCTATTGATTCATAACTTCTAAAAAACAGAAAGCCGCAATTACTTGGTTGTCACTGTATTTTGTACTATAAATCTTTTCTCTTTTTTTTCAGACTGTTCTATGTCATTGATCAAATACATAAAGAAAAGAAAATTTACACTTATACGGACGAGGCAAAGGATGAGGCCATTAAATTTTATAATGAACAACAAGAATATTTGAGAAACAACCACAGCATTGATACATACACATCAGGTAAGCACACCAACTGGTATTTTTGCAGCTCCAAATATTCAGAAATAGGAAGTTATCAGGGCTTTTAAAAGTAGGCGGTAGGCGGCGGATTTCCACCTGCTACTCTAATGCAAAAGCCACCTACTTCGGCAAAATTTTGCTTACAATATACATGAAAGTAGCCGCCTACTTTCACAGTTTGGAACGGCTACTTCATAAACTTTTGAAAGCCAGGACTTATACTGTTCCGGTAGTTCAATTCGCATCATGAAACATACATATATTTTTTTTTAAATGCCAGTATATTTTTGAAAATATTTTGACCGTGTTTTTCTTTATAACAAGTTGCGTAATTGGTAGCGTGCTCGCCTGGAGTGCGGGAGATCGTGGGTTCGATCCCCGGTCGGGTCAAACCAAAGACCTTTATTAAAATTGGTACTTGTTGCTTCTCCGCTAAGCACGCAGCATTATGGAGATAGGTCAAGGACTGGTCGGCTCGGAGTCAGAATAATGTGTCCGAGTTGGGTGACATGTCTAACTGCGGACAATTACTCTAGTGTGCTAGCACTATACAAATCCAGCCCAGCGTGTTGGTCTAGTCCAAAGCAGACATAAGAAAGCTCGCATTACACGTTAGTCATGTTCTTGCCATGATATAGCTGAAATATTGCTCACTTGGCGTTAAACAACATGCACTCACTCTCTTTATAACAAAAATTGAATATTTATTACCATCAACTGAATTATGTCATCATATAGGCATACATTGTCACACCATTGAAATATATAATAATCATTATATAAAACCAGATGATTTCGAAAAACAAAAAATCAAAAACGCCTATAACGGATTTTTTGTAAATTATGTATGCATACATGGACAAAACACTTGTAATTTGTTTTTGATAATCTGCATCTAGAATTAATAACCTGTATTCTAAATTTGTTGAAAACAACTACACAAACTTTGTAAATCAGATAGGCATAAAACCAATAGGTTTTAACTTTTAATTACTCAACTTTTGTAAACATAATTCGAAACTCGTTGAAGACTTTGTAATTGTTTAAAATGTCTTTTTACGAATTTCAACATTTACTTCTCTTCATTTGTAGGTGTTGTTGGGAAATTGAAAGGACACGCGCACAGATTGGCAATGGTCATTCAGGCACTGAATGATGCAAGTTCTGTGCTGGATAAATGCCAGGAGTTAAAGCCTGGCCCTTTGGATGAGTGCCTTAAAGCAAAGCCTAAAGCCATTTTGGAGCAAAATACCCAGGTGCAAGCGCATGCACATATTAGTAGGGATAACACTCTAAGATCCATTAGCCTTACTAGATACTTTTTCCAACACAAAAAATTCTTGTCAGGCTATACTGTATCGGGAATGGTAGAAACTCTTATTATTTGCAGCCCGTTGAGCAAGAAAATATTGTTGCACCCAGGACATGCTGTACCATGCAACATGATAACAAAAAACTCAAGATATTCAGCAGAGCAGGTAAAACGTGAAATAAAAAATCTGGCAGAATATGGGATAGGAGAAACAAAATTTGAGAAGCCACAAGGTGGAGGACGACTCATGGTAATATTTTACAAAAAAACATTTAATGAAAGTTCACTGGAAGAAACCACCACGTTCACTGTAAAATTGGCACGTTACGGAATAACGTTTGACGATTATGTAAACTCTATGGAGAATCAGGAAAATGCACCACCAGCGAAGAAATTAAAAGTTAGAGACGATAATGAACAAATAGTTTCCAACTGAAGAAAACGTACAAACATAAAGCTTGAAACATACATGTATGATACTGTATATTGTAAATGCATTAGTGCAATTTTAACGTGTTTTTGTATAACTTTCTTGATGATAATAACATTCAGTTTCTTTATATCTATGTCTTACTTACTACACTTCACGCGTTGTCTTGAATTCGCCGGTATTTATCTGCTGTAATTGATCAAGGTATTGTCAGGCAGTAACAATCCAAGTTTTGGATATTATCTAATGAATACTTTTATCCTGCAATTACGCCTTTTTGCGACCTAATAAAGGGGGTAGAATAACATTGAGTCGTATTAGGTCATTGACCTAATAAAGTTTCTGGTACCTTTTGACGTTACATAGCAAAGGCAAAGTAGTTGTATACCAGTTCACGTCACGACATTTCCCGCGTTTTACGCGATGATTTTAAATTGAAATTTTAACGCAATTTTACTGATAAAGTAGCTATTTTTACATTGCAGGAAAAAGACAATACATGGTCATTGTCGGAAAACATAAAATTTATTTGTGCTCGCTACAAAATATGCGAAAAAAGCTCGCCAAGGCTCGCCTTTTGTAATGTTTCTAAAGCTCGCACAAATAAATTTTATATTTTCCGACAATGACCATGTATTATATATTTATCCTGCAATGACGGCTCTAGCTGACCAATACAGCTTGACCAATATCGTTTTTGATATTAATCAGTTATGTTAGCCACGCCCATTGCCGAATATCGGGGCGCGTCACGAATTTTTTTTAATATAATTCTCACTAATTTGATGTTATTTCACTTCATTTTGGTAGGAAATGAAACAATAATGAATTTAAATTACAGGATAAAGACAATACGTATGGATTATCAACGCATTTAGGTAACATATGTGTATTTGGCGGAAAAAAGCTCGACAGAGCCTCGCAGTTGCCCGTGTTTCTAAACCTCGTGCACATACATGCTTCAACAATGCACATGTATTGTATATACCTAAATTACAATGTAAATGAACGGTTGTAAAGCTATCCATAAATATGCTTTACGATGAGGAACATGACACGTTTCTAGCTAGGAAACGTTAACTGCTTACTCCATTGAAGCGCTCAAATTTATTCTTATGAAATCCGTGTTTCGGGCATTATCATTAATTTCATTGTGATTAGTTGCCACTTAATAATAATCGTTTTCTTGTCCAACGATGCATTTACAATGTTGAGAGAATAACTAAAATCGTTTCATGTCAACACAGGAGTTTAATGTACAGTTTCGAAATGAAATCAAGATACTCTGACAAATTAGGTTGGATGTTTTTAATCAGTTTTCAGTTATTTACTTGCAATGAAAATCCTTCCATACAATTTAAAAGGCATTGTACAGGAACGTCTACATATCGCTACCTCTGGTTATACGACTATATATCGATTTGGACGATGTCCACTACCACATCTTGATGTCGTCAATGTCGAAGATTTTGACATGCAATAAATACTGTATATTGATGTGAACGATGCCGACACTATGTTGTCATGAAGACTATACAACTATGTCGACACAATGTTGACAACATCGCGATGTCGGCGATGTCGACGATGTATACATGTAATGAAGACTATACAACGATGTGAACGATGTCGACACAATGTTGACAACATCGCAATGTCATCGATGCTGACGCGATGTTGTTAACATCGCGATGTCGTCGATGTCGACACGATATTGTCAACATTGCGATGTCGGCGATGTCGACGATGTATACATGTAATGAAGACTATACAACGATGTCGACACAATGTTGACAACATCGCGATGTCATCGATGCTGACGCGATGTTTTAACATCGCGATATCGTCGATGTCGACACGATATTGCCAACATTGCGATGTAGGCGATGTCGACGATGTATATATGTAATGAAGACTATACAGCGATGTGAACGATGTCGACACAATGTTGACAACATCGCGATGTCATCGATGCTGTCGTCGATGTCGACACGATATTGTCAACATTGCGATGTCGACGATGTATACATGTAATGAAGACTATACAACGATGTCGACACAATGTTGACAACATCGCGATGTCATCGATGCTGACGCGATGTTTTAACATCGCGATATCGTCGATGTCGACAAGATATTGCCAACATTGCGATGTCGACGATGTATATATGTAATGAAGACTATACAACGATGTGAACGATGTCGACACAATGTTGACAACATCGCGATGTCATCGATGCTGACGCGATGTCGTCGATGTCGATACGATATTGTCAACATTGCGATGTCGGCGATGTCGACGATGTAAACATGTTATGAAGACTATATATCGATGTGAACGATGTCGTTACAATGTTGTCAACATCGCGATGTCGGCGATGTCGATGATGTTGACATGTAATGAAGACTATACAACGATGTGAACTATATCGGCGATGTGGAAGATATCGACACAACATCGTGTACTGGACATAGTTCCTATAATTTAGATTATTGTCTTAGTTGTTCTTGCATTTGGTCTATAGCATTTTATTGTGTAACAAAGGTACCATTATATGTTAGTACACAACACCCGAACTTAAATAAAAAAAAGTTTGTACCGGTTTACTTTAGTTAATATATTTTAATCGTCATCTGCTGCAACTTTAAACGAATGGTACGTGTAATCGTCGTTCACGAGGACTTATACGCAGCTTATCATGCCTATATATAAATTTTTACATAATTTGTGTCAGCCTCTGAAGCAAGTACGTTGACGGGAAACAACCTATTCAAATAATAAAATCTTACTGGCTTCTATTAACTGATTGTGTCCTTCACCTTGGTTGTGGTTACATGTTTTCGCTGAATCAAAGTAGATAAATGAAGTTTGATAATAATAAAAACATGATAGACTTGAAATCCCTAATCTAATATATGGAACGCCATAGCTGTCTTATGTGGCAAATGCTATTATATTCTGTGGAAATTTCATTATATGATGGTGCTTTTTTATAATGTGGTAGTGCTTTTTTAGTATGTTGTGGTGCTTTTTTTATTATGTGGTGGTGCTTTTGTATTATGTGATGGTGCTTTTTTATTACGTGGTGGTTCTTTTTTATTATGTGATGGTGCTTTTTTATTATGTGGTGGTGCTTTTTTATTATGTGATTGTGCTTTTTTATTATATGGTGGTGCTTATTTATTATATCATGGCGGTTCCGTGGCGTGACCTTGTATTTTAATTACACTTAGTTAAAACAGGGACGGCCCAATTGTGAACATTTTTCGTGATCTTACAGGTTATATAATTATATAAAATGTCTGTAGTTTATTAATTATTTATGAATCTTGTTTTTAACAATAAGGGTACGTTTGGTAAGTACTACAGATCAAACTAGTCCTGTGCTAATTCGGAATTCGAAGACAGGTTTTAGTCCCACCGAACCAACATGGCGGCTATGGTGGTGATTACTAAAATGTTAAACGTTTACAGAAATTAAACCTGCAAGCATTTCAAAACTTCGAGAGAGAGAAAATCACTCCAGACATTGTATGTAGGCTATCGACAAATGAACTGGAAATATTAGGTTATCTAGTAGGGTAGATATGATGAAGTTAAGAACTGAATGTGTAAAATATGCAACGTCTGCTTCTAATAAAATAAACTCTGAATGCAGCCCTCCGAAATTTGATATTCCAAAGTCTGTTCTAAAAATTATTCTGGAAAATGGATTTAAAATATCCGACATTTCTAAATTGTTGTCCATGTCTGAAAGCACCGTTTACCGAAGAATGTCACAGTTCGGATTGAGCAAAATGAACTTTACCCAAATTGATGACAATGATTTAGACTTAAAACTTGGACAAATAATGAAAGAGTTCCATTGTGCGGCAAAACTATTGCAACAGATGCTTCTATTTAAAGGCATAAAGAGTACAGAGATGGAGACTGAGGGAGTGTATTCATCGATTACATACAGATGGTGTTCAGAAGAGACGTTCTGGTAGGCTTCATAGACGTGTTTACAGTGTAACGGGTCCAAATCAATTCTGGCACATAGACACAAATCATAAACTTGTCCGCTGGAGATTTGTTATTGTAGGTGGCATTGACAGGTTTAGTCGATTGATAACATTTTTAAATGTACCGACAACAACACATCAAGAACAGTTTTGGAGTGTTTCTTCTTCGGTGTTGCAAAGTATGGGATACCCAATAAAGTTAGGTCTGACAAAGAATTGGAAAATGTTTCTGCATGTGGCAAACTACATGTTGATTCATAAAGGCCCAAACAGTATGGTAACGGGAAAGAGCACTCGTAATCAACGGATTGAGAGACTGTGGAGGGATGTGTATGAAGGGGTGCTATATTACTTTCACAATTTATTTTATATTATGGAAGATCAAGGTTATCTAGACTCACTAAATCTGATAAATTTAGCTGCTCTCGTAGATCCCGCCATTTTTATTACGGATATATCATCAAAAACAACGCCGGGTGGTCCAATTCCTGTATATTGATAAATTCATTTATCAATTATATTTAATTGATTTTTTATTTAAAAACATAATCCCTAAAACATTTAAAAGATTTAATTGATTTTTTTGATAATTCAAGATGTTCTCATATTTCTTTAACAATTGGCTGTTTCTGTTTCAGAATACGAGGTCACGCCACGGTTCCGGTTGATCACCGGAACCGCCATCATATAATAAATAAAAACCACCATATAATAGAAAAGCACCATCACATAATAAAGAAACACCATCACATAATAAAAAAGCACCATCACATAATAAAAAAAAGCACAACCACATAATACAAAAGCACCTCCACATATTAAAAAAGCACCATCATATAAATAAATATCCACAGCATATAATAACTATTGCCACATAAGACAGCTATGGCGTTCCATAATAATTTCTAGTAACTATGTGTTAAAATTATTTAGTTTATCCTAATAAGGAATTTCGATGATGATCGAAATTGAAAAATTGTAATGTTTGTAAAATGGAATTTACAAATACGTGTATCTTACTACAGAACAGAATCATCAGCATTGTGTAAAAATAAAATACTTTGATACCAATTTTGATGCACATTTCGTCGATTTAGGACTCACCAGTTGTGTTCAATGCCTAAAATGTTAAAAACCAAAACAACAATCCAAAAGTTGAAGAACAAATTTGAAAACGCCAAAATGACCTTAATGGGTAAAACCATATAGTCAAAGATCTACGTCAATAAGAGAACTGAAGTAATATAATGATTCTGCTTTTCAACTAGTAAGAATATGAGGTAGGAATGCATTATTAGGTAACAAGAGTTTTTTAAAGGAATAATAGGTGTCTATGATTTCGAACGAGACAGAACCATATGACCAGGTCATAAAGCCTTCGGCTTATGCCCAGATGCATTTTAATTAATGGCTCTGTATGAACATGCTGAGAATTTTACCGAAATTGAAAGATATCGAAATAAAACGTAAACAAGAAAAAGAAACCAATTATTTGTTTTCGGTATTTTTCTTTAATGTTTGCAACATTTTGTAATAATTTGCCATATTTGCAATAAATTGGCAACACTTTGTAATCATTTCCAATACTTTGTATTAATTATTTTACTGATCATGAGCCTCAAATGCTGTAATAAGATGCAAACTAAGATTTTCTGACTGGGCCACCGATTTATGTAGGGACGGTGATTATTTACATCAATGTTAAATCGTTTGATTTGAAAATATTATCACTTGTTTTTTGTTTAAATACAAATTTAAATTCGTATTCCAAATTTTTCGAATGCAGTGATTTTATTCAGAACTCATAAGTTTATGCATCAAAACAGATAAAATCATATCAAATTCAAAGGATGTTATATCACGTTAACGGTCTAGTTATTTGTTATTTAACCACACTTTCATAATGTTACAGGTGTCTATGTGGAAATAAGGTTCATATTTCTGCACATTCCGATAGTATTAATAAACTAAACGGATCGAGTTAATCATTGTAAAATCAGCTTTGATACTGATATATATCTTTCTTTTGCGGTTTTATAATTTACGACATTTATGTATTGCTGTTTAGAACAATAAGTAATCATTATGAAATTCCAATAAACATCAACTATTTTTGATAAGGTGCATAGTACCGGTTACGTTTAAATTAACGATGGATATAAAACTGCAGTTAGAGAAATAAAATTGTCTGCGGGTATAAATTTCTATAATATATCAATGATGAGTCATTTTTAACAAGTGACAGCCTTTAATGCACTATCCTTCTGGAAGTTATTTTTTTGTATACTTCCGTACATTTTTGCCCACCCTGAATATCGGAAATCTTCTCAACTAAATGTATTAAGTAATGTGTTATCTGTTTCCACAATTAGTGATGACTTAGATTGTGATCTTACAGACTATCTCTCTATCTTATAGCTTCGTATCTATGATAATGTAGCAATCTCGGCAGATCAAAATATTTCACTCGAGCTACATTACTGTAGTTAATTGCCTCGGTATTCTTTTGCCAATATGTTTACAACGAAGTCAAATCAGCTGTCCAGAACTCAAACGAGTTTTGTATCACAAAAATATGGAACTAGAGAGGAAACGTAACAATACTGAAGCAATGAGATAGGATGACAATCCAAAGGAACATTTGTGAGAAAATTTACACAAAATAAATAACTCAAGGACAAAACCAAAAGAATAGAAAAAACATTGCAGACTGAAGAGACTTAGAATAAGATAGCGCAAAATACTACAAAACGTTAGTTACATCAGATTCTCCGGAATGGGAAGCCTTAACTGCTCCAGTAATACTAAAAATTGAAGAGGTAGACCGGATAAAAATCCATCCATCAGACCAGTCAGACGGCGGGATATAGTATGAGCATTTCATGTATGAACAAAACTGTGGTTTTGATTATATATGTGCACAGTGCATCGACATTTGGTATCAAAGAATGAGGGTAACGTAGAGTCTGTTCTCTTTCGCGTACATAATGATTTAACATATTTGCATTATGAATCCCATATATTTCAACAAGTGACAAACATACTGTCAACAAAAATTAGACACCTAGACATTCGTGCATATAGATAATGTCCTTTCTATCAATGATCCACAGTTCAAGGATTATTTACGTATAATATACCCTGAGGAACTTGATATAAAGGACAACTCCTGAAACCAGAAGGTCTTCTTCATTTCTGAGCAGAATTATTCCTTCTGCTCCAGCCTATTGTGTCTTTGTATCACAATTAATAAGATACTGACTATATAGATTTTTCCTAGAGGCACGTACCTAACACGGAACTTATTTAATCTGGGATATGAGGAAGAAAGATTGAAATTATCTCTTCGAAAGTTTTTCCGGACGACATCACGAGTTGGTTGATCGATATACTGTTTCTGTGTCTCGCCTTGCACGTGAATTCTTCGTTTTTTCACAGTTCTTTCCCTTTCGTTCATCTTTGATATCATTGACACGACTTTTCACTAGATTGGATATTCTGGGGATGGATCTTTCGTTGATGATCACATGAGGGTGATGCTAAAACTGGCAGGAGATGCTTACTCTGTCAATGCACCTGATCTCTCACGTTCGGAGTTCATATGATGGCTACGAAAGTTCATTGATACATGGTGCTCTGTACTGTGTGATTTCGGGTTAGCTTACTATTTCATACAAGCAGATCTCTTGCCAATAATGTTAGGTTAAATTGATGACATTGTTGACTTGAATTTCATATACCCATTGTTGCTCTCTAATTCTGACATTTCGTTTTATGAATATTGGTAACTATTCTTTTTACAACTAGACATTCCTGTGAAATTTTATGTAAAAATTCAGTTTGGTTTCCGATTTGGATTAAATTAGACAAAAACTTGAATTCTTTTATTTTCTTCAAAAAATAGTATAGTTTTATGTTTTAATCTATAGGGAAATTGGTTTTTGATGGTAGTGTTCATGCCCTCATCTTGGTTTATTTACTCACAACCTGAAGTGTATCTTAATTGTTTTTATTTGTAATACGGTCTCTTGGCTTCAGTGAATTGTGGTTAATCTGGAACATTCCCTTTCCGTATTCTCTATTTCGGGAAGATTTTCTTAACCCACCCCCTCAACATTCTATATTTCCGTATGCCCGTCTTGGGAGCAGAGACTTGTATAAATTTTGAAACTCTCAATGTTAATATTTTTGATGACTTTACAAGGTCAATAAGCTATATTGAAATATATCGCCTACTGGATATCTTTGTGACCCACTGTTATATGCTCGTGGTAAATTTGGAATCAGACATACGACTTAATAATATAATAAATAGTTGACAAAAAGTGTTCTTTTAGTTTAAATCTTTGTTATCTATAATTGACATAAGTTAATTTCTCGTAACGAAAAAAGAATAGATATAAAGATATTAGTTTGACAGAGAAACAAAACAGTACTTTGTGCAAATATGCATTAAAGAAATGAAAAATAGCAATGAAAAGGCTTGTTCTATTTAAGTATTAGATCAGATGTAGATTAACCGCACATCGTTTTTTTCCTCCCACTACATGTAAGAGTTAAAATAAAAAGCCTCTTGACCTCTGCAGTAGCGGAAGAAATAAAAAAAATATTGGGAAATAGGGGTGAAGTATTACAGACAGAACTTGGTCACAGGAAACGTTACTTATTTATGTATATAAGTAATGTTTTTCATCCATCACTGAAAAACCACGGCTAAAAATATACCAAAAGTCTTCCTGGTCGTAGCATTTCTCGGGTAACATTTACATAAAAAATATATAATTAAACGAAAAACACTAATATAAATAGGCGGGGGTTCCTTTAATATGTTTTTTCTTGGCATTTCTAGAAGGTTTTACTATAATTGACTGAAGTATTTGTGGAAACAAATTATCTAACATGTTTCGGTTTTAATGCTGCTGATGAGAGGTAACTCCTTTTATAAATTTACTATATCTAATATTAGTATCTTTGGATTGTTATTTTCAAAATCCTGGAACGATGCTCTGCATGGTGGACCCTAGGTCCCCGAGGTTATTCGCCAACCCAGTCGTCAGACTTGTCTGACATGATTATTCATTGATTTGTTACATAAATTACCAGTATTTAGCAAAATTCAAAAATAATAGAAATACTAAGGGTTCATTCTTGTATTGCACATGGTAGATCTCCTTAGCTGAAAGTTGGCTTCCTGTTTCGGTATTTTTGGTTATGAGTACTTCTTGTTTAAAATAAGTTTGGTTTTTGGTCTTCCAAATGTTTCGGTTTTAAACCTGCTGATGAGAGGTAACTCCTTGAAATGCGTCAGATACAGCATAGTATAACTTTACTATATGTAATATTAGTATCTTTGGATTGTTATTTTAGAGTAAGCGCTCTTACATACTTGTAACATAAAAGAATGAAAAAATATGTTATCATATGGTTCAACTGAAACGGTAAAAGAACAAAATCAAATTGTAAAATGACTATAAAGAACATTTAACTACCAGATATTTCTCAAAATTTTAAAAGTTTCAAAAAAGCATAAATGTTCTATTTATAGTTCACTGTGTTTTCCAGAAACTGGACATGTATTTATGATTATACACATACTAGAAAATTCCTTAAATAAATAATGAATCTATTTACATGTATGTAAAAAATAAAACATTTTCCTAAAAGTATTAGAAATTGATTTTAAGTATTATAAAAAAAAAAAAAACAATGGAAGAACATAATTAAATTAATGCATTATTTGTCTATACAATGTACGCATCATATCCCTTTTAACGCGCGTATCTCCAAAAATGATAACATACTTTATTGAAAAAATAGTTTCCATACCTTATAATTTTCCTCCGATTCATTATTCTATATTTCAAATTTATAATCTCAATTTTAAGATATTAATTAAATATCCGTATTCGGATTTGTGGTTGTTCATATGTCTTTCCGGGTTTGTTTGTCTAATGGATTGATTGGTTTTTTTTGTTTGTTTTTTTTGGGGGGGGGGGGTTGTACTTTAGGTATATTTGTCCTCTTTAGAATTTCGAACTTCAGATATTCAATCTCGAATATCGAATCTCGTATGATCCTTCTATAAGGGCTACAAATGCGAATTTTGCTTTTTTTAATTTTTTTTATAGATGAAGGGTTAGAAAAGACATGGGGAGGTTTGGATAGACATTACAACAGTTAATCCACTCCTCAATATAATCTATCAAGTCAGACTATCATTACTAATTTTGTTTTTATATTTGTGTTTTGGCGTCTTTCCTGCTATTTTCTGGGAGGATGTGATGTTTTTAATTGAGTAATATGCCTTTGGTGCCTTTTCTGCTATTTCCTTTAATTTATCTGCAACAAAATTTGTATCAGAGAATTTTTACCAGAATTTGAACCCCCAAAATCAATACAATCATAAAAAACATAAAACATAAAACATGAAAAAAACACAATTGCATGTACAGTGAGTAATATGAATAAATTGTGTATTACACATTCATAAAGATCAGAATAAGGTCTTGGAGAAAGATGAGGAGTACGAAGCAGTATGAAAGTAAATACGTTTCCATGCTATTAGGTTTTGTGACACAAATATCTATTTAGCTGATGAAACTGAACATAGTGTGTTTCAAAGAACGTTGCAATTTTATAACTCCATATTCAATTTTAAGATTCAAGATTCTGAGATATTTATGTTCTCCGTCACATGTATATAAACACCAAAAAGGCTACAGTAGTAGAAATACGTATTCTGTTATATTTTGTTTTTTTACAAGTTATGCACTGTACCTAGTTTATTGTAATATAATTGTGAATTTTGTGTCAGTTGTTTAGCTTTCTACATTTTTTACCTGAGAACTGTTAATTCAACATGACTAATAGAAACATGAAGATATTAATACAAACAAACGTGTTACAAGGTTATATATTATTGGTTTGTTTGGATTTCCCATTTTTGCCATCTTTGCTTTTCATCTGTTGAACAATAGTTTGGGTTATAGTTTAGATTTCCACATTTTTTAGAGCTGTTAATCAAGGTCCCGAGACAGGTACTGCATTAAGAAGCCGTATAAAAGTAAATTAATTTCGGTGATAATAGTTTTTGCGACTTAAATATCTACTAATGCACACAAATTTACCTGTTCATTTTTTTTTTTCATTTTAAAGTACAAAGGTATCTCTTTTTCATATCAAAACCTGAAAAACAGTTTATATGCTCTCATTTTTTCTGTTAAATATTAAATTTTATTATTATACTTTTTAAAGATACTATAAATAATTATGATTTATTTCCGAATTTTTAGGCAGGAAAATCATTTTTGTCAGAGTTCCTGTATTGGTAAATATATATTTTTACAAGAACTTACACTAAAAGAAAGTTATACTGTAGAGCACTTAAATCTCCAAAGAAAATGATTGTCGAATTGAGATGTATGATGCGGAGTAATAATCGCGAGGGAAATTATAATGTTGAATTTTGATACAAATTTCTCTAGAAATCTACCAATGAAAATCAAGAAAACATTAAAACTGTAGCGTATTTTAAGTTTTAAATTCAACATCTTTTTCTCGAATTATTTTTATATGTATATATTTTAGTACTTTTTAAATTAAAAATATAAATTATTTTTGTGTTTATTTATTAAACTTTAAAAGCTTCTTTTCAATTTTGTGTTTATTTATGCAGTAGAGAACAAAATAATAAAAATGTTATATTTTGTAGTATTCTACATTTACTTAAGGCATTTCTGGTTTTGTTTGTTTGTTTTTTTTTTTTGAATAATAATCTGCTTTTTTTAACTTTTAAAGCAATCTTGTATTATATGGTTAAATAAATAGTCTATCGTTCCCTTACTACTGAAAATTACTAATTCGGTGTAATGCTGATGTAGCTTGACTAAACACGTTACTGGTATTTTATAATATGCTCTTTAATGTTTAGACTTAGTGGGTCTTGGTATGATCATTGGGTATCTTTTATTTTACAAGTGATAAAATGACATTTGCCTTCAATAATTGACCTGCTTGCGTACCCATGAGACAGATCTAACCTCACCAGTGCACAGATCAAGCTATTCTCACTCTGTAGTTTTTTATGTTAGTGTTTTGTGTTCTTTTATGTAACTTTTGTCTTAAGGTCTGTCGATTGAATGGATTTAATTTATTGAGATGTCACTGTTCACCTTTCCGCTTCGTGGTTTGCTTATCTATATACAGCTTGTCTCTGCATTTGTTATACATACGTTTGGTCACTTTTACATTCGAAATAATTTCACAAACCCTTTTTAATCGGCAATAATAGCTGTAATTATATTCAATAAAAATTACCGTGTGAACAGAAAAACAGGTGTATCATGGTAAAATTCTAAATCATATGATAAACATACTTGTATCTTATTTCTGATAAATTCCGTTAAACATAAAATGCGTACTGAGACGCAATGAATGAAATTGTTACTGTTATTAACAATACTTTGCTCATTTTCCCAAAACCTTCATTTTATATTACGTACCGCCATACATTCATTTGGACGATGATGCCAAATCAGGAGTGGTTGTTGTCACGAAATATGGTTACAGTTCTGAAATAATTTATTTACAATCGTTGAGGACAATTTGAAACATTGTTTTTAACAATATCATTTTGAAAAGTATGCACCTGTCAAGACAAATATATTAATGTACAAACAATTCTTTCTAAAAGGTCGCCTGACCTTCCAAGTGAGCTACTACATGTAATTATCGATCAGTTATCGTTTGTAAAATTTTACAGTTAAATATTTTTCTGCAATAAAAGGCCAATTGGGAACAGTTTTGGGGGAAAATTCTATTAAAAGTACTCTTTCTTGACAAATTGTGTTTAAGGGGTTCGCACCTCGGACTAGTGTGGCTTCTTAAGAAACCATTATTTGATGTCTGATTAGAATGAAAAAGAATATTTGAATTAAAGTTTATTTTTAAACAAAAGACATATGTCTCCCCCTTTCCTCCTGTTGTCATTGTTCATGTAATAGACATCTGATACATACAGTGGAATTGTGATGAAGCATACATGTATGCAAGTACATCTGAAAATGTTAACGATACAATTTGCTACACGAACCCGGGGGAAAATCTTATCTTACACAACTACACATGGCATAGAGCAATTCTGATAAGTTTCGTTTCATTTTAATATCAACTGTAGGAGATTTTATGTTCACAATCTTACAATCGTGAGAAATAGCAATTTTCATAATTTGCTATAGGAAGCCCCCAAAAATCAACCAAATCAGGAAACCCTTTATATCATTTACAACTACACATGGTATGCAGCAGTTTTATTTCCTTCCAACATAACCTGTAAGAGTTTTTAAATTGACAAACTCTCCAAACGGTTTATTCCCATTTGTCCCACATTTGAAAAAACTATATTCCCAGTTGTCCAACATTCTTATAACAACAAATAATTAATTAGTGTTTTGACAAAGTTATAGTCTATTTCTAGTACTCCACTATCACCATCTAGTAATATACATGTAGATACATATTTTTGATTTGAATTAAAAACAAAAATAATAATAATAAAAATAATAAGTGAAGTTAATTATTTTAACTAATTAAACCAGCAGTCATATAATAACTTTTAATCACTGACCACATTAATTGGCTAATCAATTTCTTTCTAAGTGGGCTTGCTTATGAGCAACATGCCACTTCAGCTTGTGGAAATCAATGTGAACACATCTCAAAAGAGGTATATATAGAAAGTAAAAATGTCAACTTGTATCAAAGTCAAAATGGCTACAGTAGAGGTGGACAAAGTCTTGTTCACAACAATTACCGTTTCCAGGTAAAGAATCGTCGTGAAGAGAGGGTTTACTGGCGGTGTGCTGTCAGAACATGCCCAGCTACTATAAGAACCTTAAACAACATACCAGTAGGTTACAACATTCAACACAACCACAGAGCAGAGCCATATAAGTTAGAGGCAGCAAAGGTGTTAAACACAATCAAAAAAAGATGTAGAGAAGAAGCAAGAGCTGTACCAAAACTCTATGATGAAGAGGTAGCAAAATTGAGAACACCTGAATGGAATGAAGAAGTACAAAATATGGTTGAAAAACTACCAACATGCCAGTCTTCTAGAAGCATACTTTATAGACAACGTTCCAGTCTACTACCAAAGTTGCCAACATCAACCAACGACATTGATTTACAAGGTCAATGGAGCCAAACATCAGCTGGTGAACAGTTCCTTCTTGCAGATGACAACAATGGACAACGCATATTGGTCTTCGCAACGCAACAGAATCTTCAACTACTAGCCAATAACGACACCATCTTTGGAGATGGTACATTCTTCACCTGCCCTTCTGTATTTACTCAACTCTACACAATTCATGGCAAAGTAAATGGTCAGATGTATCCTCTTGTTTATGGTCTACTCCCTGGCAAGAGTGAAGACGTTTACAGAAGGTTTTTTAGTATTGTACATACCAACTGCACAAACCAGCAACTTCAACTTCAGCCTTCAACTTTTGTTCTGGACTTCAACACTGCGACAATCAATGCAGTAAAGACTGTCTTTCCTAACATTGCAATTCGAGGGTGTTTTTTTCATTTCACCCAGTGTATTTGGAGGAAGACACAGCAATCAGGACTACAAACACAGTACAAAGAAAATGAAGTCATCAAGACACTGGTACGCAGAGCAGCAGTGCTACCCTTAGTTCCTCTGCAGAGTGTAGAAGATGTGTGGTTTAATGCTTTGACTGACTTGGAAAATGCCGATATTAACATCAACACAATACCATTTACAGACTATGTAACAACGCAGTGGGTAGAGTCTGATCAGCAAATCTGGAACCATGATGAATCCAGAACAACCAACCACTTAGAGGGATGGCATTCCAAGGTTAAAAAACAAATACAGCAGGCACATCCGAACATCTACACATTCATTACTCATCTCAAGCAGATCCAGTCAGCCAATGAAGTAAATATCATCCAAATTAGAGCAGGGGGACTACCAACAAGAAAGCGCCGCAAATACAAAAATATTGACAACAGACTGCAACTACTCAAACAAAGACTACGCAACGGGGAAATCACAGTTATCAATTATGCAGATGCAGCATCTCAGCTTATTCACCTTGGGTAGAAGTGTATGAACATTTTACTGTTTGTTTTATACTGTAATAGTGCATTATTATCATTCTCTGTTAATTTTTGTGAATCTTGTTATTTTCATAAATATTGAAATATATCATAAAGCAATTAAAAAGCAATTAATAAATATTAGAAAAAAAATATTGTTGTTTCAATTATCACCCAAGGAGAAAAATATTAATATGGAAAAAGCATCATCAAAAAGCAAAATGCATTACAAACTATCCAAATGGAATATCTCCCACTTTTACCAGGCATCAGTACAAAGGATTGGAAAAGATCTATTTTATTTTATAATAAGTTACATATTTTATAGCAATAAATATACTTCAGGAACAATTTATCTATAGATACTACATAATACAATTAGATAATATTCAGAAAAAGACTATACATAATTACCTATTGTAATAAGGGTGTGAAAACAACTAATTAACATGTACACAATTCCCACTTGTCCCACACATTTTTACCTGTAATTATAAAATATGGGACAACTGGGATGACACCCTCCAAACTATACTGTAATGGAAAAGTCCTGATTTGGTACAGGTAACCCCCAAAAATAAATCTTTATATCTTCCACTTATATCTAATGTAGTAATGACAAAGTCTATATTTTGCTATTGGGAATCTAAAGAAAAATCGAACAAATCAGGAAATGTGAGATTATGATATCACAAACTTATGTTATGGACAGACAGGCGGATAGTACAAATACAATATGTTTCTCCCTGGAAAGGAAGATGAGAGATAAAAAAAAACTTTCCCTTTAACTGGTATGTCATATTGGCCTTTGCTCTTTTGTTTTGCTATTAAAAACATCTGTCCCAGTAACAAAGCCCGAATTTAACGTCGGGGAGTTGCGATTACCTTAAAAGGTTCGTATTAGCAAGTGTTTTTTACTTTTGTCAACTTGAACTAAAATAATTCGCAAGTGAATGACAAAATATATGAATAACAAAACAATTACATGCATACACATTTTTTTTAGAGTAATCACCACTGTCCTAACATTATCTCCGGCTACGTCACTCTTTTTCCATTATGAAGTTTTCGGCATAAAATTAATCCAGACAATAGCACTAAGATTACAAAATTCGCTTCTATTACTTCTTTGACCTACAAACCGATCCGCGTTAAAACAAGCTGAAATTCATATATAAACAAAACCATTTATTTTCTTGGGTCGCACTTCAGATCACAATTTAAAATAGAGGGACTTTAAGCAAGCTAGAATATTTTGATATTCTACTTCTTATTGAGCTTCCATCCAAGTTGTAATTTTGATCATATCATATTATTTAAACCTAAAGACATAAGTCTTCAAAATCACGGTAATATACGCAAAATATATGATAATCAATACCGTATGGGGTTTTTAAATGGTTACTTGTACCGATATTTGGCAAAAATTCTAATCTTTCCTCATTTACTCCAAACACAATTCATTACTAAATAAATGATAAAATATAAGAAAGTGCTACTATTTCTACATTCGTTTCTGTCTTTAATATTGCAATTTGATAAAAAAAAAAATATGTTTAAATTATTTGTAAGACTATACGATGAATTTAAAGAGACCAGTGAACTGTCAAAATAAAATTGTATATGAAATGGCAATTTATTTAACTACATGACAAAAATGATAAATATCTATACTTTGATGTTTAATAATATAAACCATAATACAGGAAAAGTCCTTTAATTTGTCACTTGACCACATTTTCCTAATGCTAGTGTACAGGTGACAATGTGGAAATCGGCTTCATTTTTTTTTCCTTTTCATCCATTCCTAAGATCACTTTTTCAATTTTATGTTTGATACGTAGTTCTACGTAATTAAACATCTTGTGGTTTTAAATGCATAAACACCATTTAAGTGACTGCACTTGATGTAATCAATTGCAAAAGAATGTAAAATTAATAAGCTTCCTATATGTGATACCTCATGCTTTAGGAGTAGCCATGAAAATGCTCAATTTCTTTACAAAATATAAACCCTTTAATATTCTTTGTTAATTTTTAAAGTATTGACTATAATTATTTTCACACCAGATTATTTTGGAATGATCGCATTTATTTAGTTGAAAGTCGGGTTTCACATCTACCAAAGGCAGAATAAATAATTTTGTTAAAACCTTTACCCGTTTTGTCCTTTATTCCTGTCTGTTTGTTGATTTATTTGTGAAGTTTCCTTGTTCGTACTTTAAACCTTTCAACTTTATCACCAAGCTGTGCGAAAGCTTCATTATTCCGCTGAACATACATAGCTCCCTATTCCCCCGCCCATTTTTCTAAACTATTGTTATTGTTTTTTGTTAATTTGATTTTTATGCTTGGCCTTTCTTCTTATTCCTGCTTAAGTCAGATAATTGGTTTGAGGTTATTGGCTGCAAATATTACGAGAAGTGTGGTAGTGGTAGGAAACGGAAGCACTCAACTTGATAAGATGTAGTAACCTATATTACATAGATTAGTGGATGTATTGTACAATAAGAAAGTTTTCCTCATCATTCTCAAAGCTTCATACTCATAGCGAAAAAAAGTTGAATAAACGTATTAATGTGATTACTTATTAAAAGGTCCAGAGATTTAGTTTTCTGGGCTTTCTCTTTCATTTTATTGCTTCGATATTTCTTTTACTGATTTAAAAACTTATATACCGGTTACATGTTTTTTCCATAGATTGTTGTAATGCAAATATTTTTTCTTCTAGTCTTAAAATATGTTCAAGGACTTATAACTAATATACGTCCTTGATATGTTATATCAAGAAATCAAAAAAAATTGGAAAAATGGAAAATATTAAATAGCGCGTATAGAGTCTTGAACAAAGATAAATATTTCAATATTTCCATATACTGAAGGCCTTGATATTGTATTAATCTGTGAAGTTTTAAAATAAACCCAGATAAAAAAAAATCCGTATGTACAATGCACATTAAATATTTTTTTTATTTCAACACATAATAAACAATCTTTTATTAACATTCATCCAGGGTAACTGGCTCCATGCGGGTCTTTTTTAACCGGAGAATTTTGCATTGTGCTTTTGTTGATGTCGTAAGATTGTATTTAGATGAATTTAACGGTTAAACCTGGTAGAAGATAATACGGCTAAGATGTGTGTGTGTGCAGCCAAGCAATACTTCCCCAGCTTCACAAGAACTTAAATAGAATCTGCAACTGAAATGCAGAACAAATAACGCTTATGGTAATTGGAATAAACTGCCAGCTGAATGAATATGGAACGCCATATTCGTCAGGATTACTTCAAATGAACAATTGTCTTTGCAGTAATATTCATAAATACCAATTAACCAAACAGTTATATCGATTCCGAAGGTCAGCTGCTGAAACAGGAATGATGACGAGAAATCTCCAATTTTATTGGCTACTGATAATAGAGGTATACATATATAGATTCTCCTTCAGGTACGAATGAGTTAAGGAATTTCTCCACCCGAGATAGTTAAATTTTCGATTTTCAACACGCGAGCATTTGCATAACTCACTTCAACACCTCTAAACAAACATCAACAATTTTCTCGTTGACATAAAACATTTTGTTTTCACTAAATGATTTGTGTAAATATCAAAATGTGCCTCAATATACATGTAGGTCAATCTTATTTGTGACAACAGTTTAATTACCGCGCAATGCTATTTCCATAGGGTGGCGACCCCCATTTTCTCGATTTATTTATATTTTCGGAAATATGATTTTTTAGATAAGTATAAGCACGTAAATTTGTAATAGACTATATAATACATTCCCATTGATATTGTTGGTGAAAAATGAGACTGAAAAAAATACATGATTTTTTCGTCCAAAATCCGAAATTTTTTCATAATGATTTATTGACTGCTATAAACATGATAAAAATACTCGTAGCAGTAAATCGATTTTAAAACATATCACCTATATTTTGATTTCATTCATAATTCTATGCATATCATTAATATCTAATCAAGACGTTCTACTGTTATATCCGAGCACTACTTTTGGTGGCCAAAATAGAGGGCGTATTTGTCGAAACCAGATACACTGGTGATATCTATTTATATACTCGATAGACACAAGGTAAATTCCTAAATTTTCTATAAATAGAAAAGAAAATATCCTGACCTAGAAAAAACAACATAGTGTAGGTGTGAAAATCCGGTTTGTCTAACAGTAGTCAAATATTCAGTTAAATACCGGCATCTGCATTGTGTAAGGATGCAAAAAGGGTAAAATGAAGATTTCAAGAAATGTGATGCCCTACTTCTAAATCTGTGATTCTGAGAATTTGTGCAACAGTTAATTCAAACAGATGTTTGCATAAACATATTTTTTCAACGGCATTAAAAAAACTGACTTTGAAGTTGAAGTTTCTTAAAAAAAAATATGAACTAGAATAAGGATTCATCAATATTATAAATAAAATCATTTTACAGTTATACATGTAACGAGTCCCTGGAACGAGTCAAACAAAATGCACACATACATCGATCATTCCAACAAAGAAGTAATTCATATAATACTATATATCGTCTCGTTAATATTATTGTTGTTCTTAAAAAAATATTGGGCATTTTGATGAATATCTATGCCAAAACAAATCAATGTATCATACATTATTCATAAAAAAACGCAATCCATTAGACAGACACACCTGGTAAAATGAATGAACAACCACAAGCAAAACAAATAAACACTGAAAACTAAAAAAAAAACAATGAACAACACGAGCCCCTATGAAAAACAGGAGTGAACTCAGGTGGTCCGGAAGGGTAAGTAGTTCCTTCTCCGTATACGGCACCCGTCGTAAAGTTCAACAAAGTCAATCTGGTGGTAGTCACAAATCGGTAGAGGTACATGAAATGTACCAGTGGGAACAGGTCCAACATCATCTTAGATATTGGAACACAGTAACGGTCAATAAATTCGTGATGTATGTATCTAAAAATCAAGACAATGACTACTGAGTTACTGATACCATTAGTAACGTGTATTAAACAATCCACCAGAAGGAAGAAAAAACCAGAGGCTCCCAGGAGCCTGCATCGCTCACCTGATATTTCCATTTTTTCATTGCTAAAAGACCTTGAGATGAACATCCATGCCATGTTTAGTTTCAATCCATTCAGTAATTTTGAAGAAGAAGCCGCTTGTATGTAATTCCCATAGGGTTCTACGTAGTTTTTGTAGGTATTTCCGATAGGGTCCTATGTAAAAGTAAGCCCCCCGCTGGCGGCCATCTTGGATGACGGATTGGCAACAAAGTATCAACACGTGTATGGAACATTTGTGCCATGTTTGGTTTCAATCCATTCAGTGATCCTCTAGAAGGAGTTCAAAATGTTAAATGATGACAGGCGGACGGACCACGGACGAAAAGTGTTGGAAATAGCTCACACCCTTTGGGTCATGTGAGCTACAAATGACCGTTAATCTTACTTTTGGAAACAAAGAATGAAAACTAGCAACAAGATACGACTTTTTGTGTTTATCAAAACATATGAATGAAGTTTACATTCTTTATTTTTTTTTCACCTAACAGTTCATAACTGAGTGACTTAATACAGTTTTGTCATTAACCACATTTGCTGGTGACGATGTAAAAATCAATTTCATTCCAATATTCACTATAACATATTTATCAATAGAGTAAGTTGTGTGTATATAAATATATGAGTATCTTTTAAATTCAAAATATAAGATTTCGTTGACTCTCAGGGTAAATAAAAATGTGAGAGAATCTCAATATATATCAATTTGTGATGGTACATAACATCAATTAAAGTCAGGTTACTCATCATTTAGCGATATGAAAGTGAAAATATTCCTTTGTTCTGTATGTCTATAACATTTGTCATTTTTATACAAATATGTGCGAGTCTGTCAAAATTTTGTTTCAATGGTAACATTATATCTCTATTCATTTAACCTCACCCATATAAGACAAAATTCTACTTAAGAATAATTGTGGTCTCGATTCAACACAATAAATGTTGTTAAAAAAACGAAGAAAAAATAACAGTGTCCAAATTTGGGCTGATTAATGCCAAAGTAATCCTCAATACATGGCAAAAATTAAAAAAAATACAAATCTGATTCTAAATGATTCTTTGATTTTCAACAGATGTATGTGATATATCAGGAAAAAAAGAAGTGAATAGAAATTTATTATTTTCCCTAGATGTTTGCATCTTCTTATCTTTCAAACATTTGTTTAATAGTATAAACTAGTATATACAAATGTATATTTTATATTCAACATCCATCAGTTCTCAAAAACGAAAGAGTTTTGAACCAACATTTTCATAGAAAACGACAATATTATGTAAGCAATGTAACTAAAGTGTTACATTTAGGTCAATAATATACCAGAAAGTTTTTTAATTGAATTAGTTAAAATAGTCTTCTTTTTTCAAAATCCCATGCAGCAATCATAGGTTACATAGGTTACATATGTATATTCTTCATTGTGACCTTGGAATCTTATTTGATTGATCTTGAAACATTTTATTCCTCCAAATTGTCTCTTTTCCGTAACTTTTAAATTTTCGAAATAAAACCTAAAAGACGTCTTAGCCTTTCTTATTACTAATTTAGATTTATATCCCTTTGGTATTTCTTGACTTTACTTAGAGTACTATTCTCAAGTAAGATAATATATGTGGAAAATAATATAACTACAAGTGTCAAAAATAACATACCAATTAAATAATGGCATCAAATCAATATCCCTCTACGCAAAAAAAAAAAAACCAACAATATGTACATAACACAAAGGGTGGAAATGCGGAAAGCCAAATCAATAAGCATCAAATGTAAATGTCATTAACTATGTAAGGACAAAGATATGCAGGAAGGAGATGATTCTTGATTTCCAAAACTTATCAAGTTATAACAGTCATGTTTTTACTAGTATGAAAAAAAAATCAACTGAGTCGGTGATTTATTCTCATACCATCAACGAAATACTAGCATCTGGGCTTGTAACTTTAGTTTTCTATCACATGTGTCCACCTACTCAGTGGTACGATTCATTGCATTATGGTCAGCATGTGATTTGACTATAAGTATTTTGTTGTTTTTAGTTTCAATTAAAGACATCTTGGTCCAAATTCTGTTACAACACTATAAAACGCGAATAGTCGTTAATCCAACGTTCCCGTATACTCCAAATGTTAAGGCCTGTCACGGTTTCGTGGTTCTTATATAATAAGATTCAAAACAAAGAATATTATGTAATGAAAAGAGGAAGAATCATAGTATCCAAATTTGTCACATTAATCTGAGAATGATAAAACATCATTGCATGACAAAATTCAAGAATATAATATCTGACTTTAAATTAGTTCTTTGGTTACCAATAGATGCATATAATTAAACGAAACAAAGAACCGAATCTAAATTTGTTATCGTCAAGTTGGAATATCAGCTTGATTAAGCAAAGTGGATAAATTGATCAGATTTTCTTATTCTTATAACAACCTCATACAAGTAACCTTCATACATTTTTAATAGTAGGTAAAAAAAATACCCTAAGTAATTGAGTCCAAATTTCGTGATTTGTTGTTAAGGATATCAACTAGCAGATAATGAAACCTTAAAAAAATCTGTCATTGTTTAATGAACAAGCCACAAATATTTGTAATACGATTGGTATTATATAATACCCGTTTTGCGATTTATATAACACGCTGGTAAATCAGCTTTTCAAACCTAGTTCGTCAGATAACAGTAGTTTTTTCTATGAATCAATAATCGATAATCCGTGGGTATTAAGAACACAAATACAATCTAATCGCAGCCCAATTTCCATTTATATTGTTAAAAATAGTAGTTACCTGGAAGGTAATGTGTTTAATCCGAGCCTTTGATAAAACTGTAATATTTTTAAACTTTATGTGGTCTTGTCTTAACTTGTTGCGTTTTATTACCAATGAGAACATGACGAAACATGAATATCTTTGACATTACAATTACCACCATAGGACATTGCAGCAATATAAATGAATTGACGAAAAAACCTATGCAGAAAATCCCCCGGGAGGGGGGGGGGGGGGCACCTTATCAGAAAATTTGAGGTTGGTTCTTCCAGCACATTTGAACCCCGACCCCTTTCCAGAATAACATACCCCATTACAGACAATCTGTGTCTAAAATAATGCCCCTTATTAACCAGCAATGCAAATGTAGAACACTGAAATCCGTTTTGGTATCAACTACTTAAAAAAAGTATACCCCTGTACAGTCGTTTTGTGAAGAAAAAAACCAGCTCCTTCTGTCAGAACATACCTAGCACCTCATGTATAGTAAGCGCGCCCCCCTCCCAATCCCGTAGAACATCATGGTGGACTTCAAAACTCCTAACATATTATACATAAGTCTTCATAAATTGTATGTTAAAAGGGCAGTATTGTGTAATTTTTCACATAATTTTTTATACAAATATTCCATGATACCAATTTGGATTTAATTGACATGGACGGTCGTTGATGGGGTAACAAGGGAAAATTCCAAACTACAGTCCTAAACGTTGAAGAGCAATCCTGAAGAAAAATGTACATAATGTGTGGTTTAATGGTTTTTAATTATCACTACAAATGTAAGTTTTAGGTGTATCACTGGGGGAGTTAGCTTGATCGAGAAATATCTGATATATAACATCTTCCAATAATTTTAGAAGAGGTTCATTAAGATTTTATTGTTAATGTAAGATAAAGTATGATAAATTCTGGATATAATATGGCATCATGGTACATGTATAAGTAGAGAAAGAAAATAAATGGCATCATGGTATCAGTGGGGAAAGAAAAATAGATATTATCATTACAATTTTCATGTTTAGAATGGTCTTTTTGTGTGATAAAAACATCCTATTACTTCTATACGTGGGTTTTCTCGCTGCGTTGAAGACCCATATGTAGCCCTGAGCTGTTTTCTGTTCTTTGGTCGGGTTGTTGTCTCTTTGACACATTCCCCGTTTCCATTCTCTATTCTATGTGGGAGTTTAAAGTACAAGTTCTAAAATATTTAAAACGTCCATAAAAATTATTTTCATCCCTTATTTAAAACTATATATTAAATGGGAATCGAGTACATTTACATTATATGAATTACAAATGAATATATATAAAACTGCTATACAAGAAATATTCTTCTGAATACAGAATTACATAATGTATTAATTATCACATTACTACCTCACATACAATAATGTTCGGTTAGCTTGATAACATTGTTGACTTGAATTTTGTAAACCTATTGTTGCTCTCTCCTTCTGATATTTCGTTTTCTGAACATTTTATAAAGAACTAGCTCTTTGCTGCTGTACACAGCATAAATTTACAGTGAGGCCCTCAATATAGAGAAAAAAGTCGGCTCCTATTAGCTGTTTGAACGGGATTGTTTGCTTTATATTAAAAGTGTGAAATTGGTATATTTAGGGAGCATTATCAAATTATACTTTAATTGACATCAATAAAGTTTAGAAAAAGAAAATTAAACTCAATAGGTCACATCAAGATATATTTATTAAAATTACTTGGCCGATTGATAAGCAAAACTACTGGTGGACAATATACATCAATTTGGTAACAACTAAAACTACAATTGTAGTTTCTTTGTAAATCATTTGGTTGAAATTCGAAAATTGTATATCATCAAAATAGTGTTTGGCACATGTAAAATTACTTCATAAGTACGTACGTTTTTAAAGTTGTAGATGATATTTCAGTCTACTTAATTGTTTGTGCTTTGTTCACCTCAGGAAGAAAGGATTATGAAAAAATATGTGTGTATATGCAAACTCATTAACATCCGTTAAACACCGTAGTCATAGTCATGAACATTCAGGAAGTTCATGTTTAAATCCCCCTGTACTGAAATTCTATACCTTCTAATCATTTCAAACGAAATTAAAGACAACATTCTTCAAAGTACAAAAAATATCATTTCATATGGAATAGAATGAAACATTATTATCTTTAGACAACATATGAATATATGGGGAAACAAAAAGAATATTTGTTCAGCTTAGTAATTCGGTTATACTATAATTGAAAAAAAAACATTTTATACATATATACAATGTAATCATCTTTTATGCATAACCCTCTAAAGATTAAATATATAATAATATTAAATTTTACAAATTAAACAAAGCCATAAAGATGAGACTCATATACATGTATCTTATTTTCGTCAGCAATTGAAAAAGTTGTTTTTTACTTTTTGTCTTAAGTTGACACCATCTAATTTTTAGAATATCTGTCCTTCAGTCAAAATTTCATATAACTTCAAATTTCTTGTACTTTTGTATGTCACTTATGTTACGTGGTATTGCGTGCACAAGTAATCTGCAGGTGCCACTTTATCATAATTTTATAATAATAAAAATAAACATTACCAAATCAAACATAAAACCAAAGTATTAATTTCTATAATAATACTACATTTGTGTTTTCGCTTGATTGACACTACCCAACATTCTCTCCAACACTCGTTATAATAGCCATTCTGTAAGTATTGGAAAGACCACCAAAAAATTAAAATTGTTAACCCTTTTGATAAGTTAAAATCTATCTTCTATCCTGACTTTCTATTGTGTTTATGTTTGTGTTTTCTTATTTTATTTATTTTTTGTCTCTTTGCTGCGTAGATTGATTGGTATGCCATTGTTTGGTAAACCTGTTATTCATGTTGTTGTTTATTACATTGACCATTGGATATAGAATACCATAACGGAACAATGTTGATAGAATACACCAGAGTGTCAGGATATATAAGGGTGAGTTTTGAGTACCCATGGTTTTAATCCCACTACTTTTCAATGTCTAAGCCTTATTCTCTGTTGTGCTTATGTTTGTGTTTTGTGCTCTATTATGTTATTTTTTGTCCGCGGTTCTGTTTGTAGGGTGGCGCCGTTTGATTGGTATTTCATTGTTGACCTTTCCTCTTGTCATGAGTGACACTGGTCGGTATGGAAGAAGATACAATGTATATAGTTGATTTATTATTGATACAAAATCCATAAATACGTCGCAAAATTCCAAGAAAAGGAACAGCAATTTTATTGCTGTCATTCATCTTAATTTTCACATTGAGGCCTTCACTATAAAAATGCCACACCCACTGCAAGATTAAGACATTCCCTAGCAGTTTATTTGAAAAAATATGCACATTGTCTACAGAAAATTTGGTATTCTACTAGTGCTAATGTTCGTGTCCATTCTAAATTCTAACCTGAAAAATTTTTGTACGGTGCATTTTTGTACAATAAATACTTTCGTTACAATCGAATAAAATCGGATTTCCGATCAGAATAATATTTTGGGGTTATAAAATTCCCCTATTCGTTTAAGCAGGTTACTAAGCGTAGGAACGTTAAATACACACGATATAATAATACGCTAAATCTATTATTAGAAGTTAGTGGGGATAGTCAAGGTCACTGTGACGTGACTTAAAATAAAAATAGCTGATATTTCTACATATTTCAATTATTTGATATACATCAATATTTCCACTCCAATTCAAAATATTTATTTCATTTTAAAAATAGTTTAGAGCTACAATCATTTTGTGGAAATTGTACTGTAAGGTTCAACGCAAAATACAATTATCATATCTTAAATAATCTTTTTCGTCAAACATTACACGTCACTGAGGGTGGAGAGGCGGTAGTCTTCGCCCTTCTCTCAACCATTCCCTCCTTTCTCCCACCCGTCTACTCCTTTATCTCAACCCTTTTCTCCCGTCTCCTTTCACCCTGTCCCAACCTCCAATCCCCTTTGTCATTGGTTTGGCAATCAAAATTAGCTAATTAGAAAGTCATTGGCTTTTCTAAATGTTTTAATGCTCATTGGGTAGAAATCAATCTTTTTCATTTTCTTCAAATATATCGTGATCATAATAGATTTTTACCTTTTTTGTCCATTTTTTCCTTTGTCTTCTATTTTTTTTATATCTTTCCTGATTGTGATAAGGAAACAAGAGATAGCAATCTATAGTAATCATTCTCCCCTATGTGAGTGCGAAAAACCCCTTATATTGGCATTATAGCCTACTCCTTTTCGTCATTTTACTCCTTAAGGTGATATTCTCACTTAAAGGCACTTTACGTCCCCTTGCAACAGAATAACATCATCTGACGAGACCATCCTTGCAAAGGTGTCAATAGAACATACATGCATGTTGAAAATAATTGTACAGAAACTATCATTCTCTAATTGTTAATTTGGATATCACTTTCTACCGAATACCGATATAATTAGGACAAAGAGCCATTGAATCATAAAACGAAATTTTTAAATTAATGGTTATACTATCTTTCGTGCAAATTTATTTATAAACAATCCAAATTTTACATATAGTGTACAGGTATGACAATGCTGTATTGAAATACAATGCATAAAGTGAAAAATTAAAGAGGAGTTTTAATCACAAACTTAAATTCATAGTTTTCGAAACTCGATCCGTTTGAGTCCCAAGTTTTGAACGTCTAAATTCTAAAATCTTTCTATGCATTTAAATATAGCGTATGAAAATAGTATATAGAAGTAAAATAAAGGGAAAAATGAAACAGGAGTTTAGGTTACAAGCTTTAATAATTGACAACTTCAAAATTCTACCCCTGTTAGCCCCGAGTTTTGAAAAACCAAATTCTAAAACCTTATCGTGCATCTACATATATTGTGATACATATATAGAAATAAAATGAATAAGATGAAAATTAAAATAGGAGTTTAGGTTAGAAGCTTAAATTCACCGAAATTCGACCGCTGTGTGGTCCCAATTTTTGTAAATGAAACTTCCTTTCGCATCTACATACAGTATTTGACAGTACCGTTTAATAATTAAACGCTTGAAGTTAAACCTAAGTGGAGTGTAGGTCACAAGAAAGTGTGTTGGACGGACGGGACGGACATACAGACGGGACGTTAACATTATCCCAAAACTTTCTTCGAAAGTCCGGGGACAATTATAGGCTTTTAAAAATAAAATAGTTTATTAACGAGTCCTCACAATATTCTTTTTTTACAATGCAATGCCAATCTCTTAACGGTTATCTCATGTGATTATACTATTAGTTAGTCTATTTAGACTATTTTATATTTGTGAATACCACCGGATTGACTTTGTTGAACTTCACAATTGGTGTCGTATACCTAGAAGAAACTGATTACCCTTCCGGAGCACCTGAGTTTACTCCTGGTTTTTATAGGAGTTCGCGTTGTTCGTTGTTTATAGTTTTTAGTGTTTATTTGTTGTGCTTTTAGTTGTTCATTTGTCTTCCCTGGTTTGTGCGTCTAATGGGTTGCGTTTTTTTTTTTTTTTTGGTCCTTAGGTATATTTGTCCTCTTCATTGTAACGAAAAAAAGCAGTAGTACAAACTAAAAATGAAGTAAATATGGGGCACAGAACAAGTATAAAAGTTAAAGTTCTGTTCAAAACGTTTACATTGATCAGACTGTTTACTAGTTCGGGTTGAAAGCGTTTTAAGTCACTAAAGTTGTACATTGTGACAGTTCACCACTCTTTTTCCTAGGACATGGTGAATAAATAGATGACCCAAAGTCCCTGCTTAACTTGACAAAGGTTCTAGCAAAGAACTAGCTCTTTGCTGCTGTTCACAGCATAAATTTACAGTGAGGCCCTCAATATAGAGAAAAAAGTCGGCTCCTATTAGCTGTTTGAACGGGATTGTTTGCTATATATTAAAAGTGTGAAATTGGTATATTTAGGGAGCATTATCAAATTATACTTTAATTGACATCAATAAAGTTTAGAAAAAGAAAATTAAACCCAATGGGTCACATCAAGATATATTTATTAAAATTAATTGGCCGATTGATAAGCAAAACTACAGGTGGACAATATACATCAATTTGGTAACAACTAAAACTACAATTGTAGTTTCTTTGTAAATCATTTGGTTGAAATTCGAAAATTGTATATCAACAAAACAGTGTTTGGCACATGTAAAATTACTTCATAAGTATGACGTTTTTAAAGTTGTAGATGATATTTTAGTCTACTTAATTGTTTGTGCTTTGTTCACCTCAGGAAGAAGGGATTATGAAAAATTATGTGTGTATATGCAAACTCATTAACATCCGTTAACATTCAGGAACATTCAGGAAGTTCAGGTTTAAATCCCCCTGTGCTGAAATTCTATACCGTCTAATCATTTCAAACGAAATTAAAGACAACATTCTTCAAAGTACAAAAATATCATTTCATATGGAATAGAATGAAACATTATTATCTTTAGACAACATATGAATATATGGGGAAACAAAAAGAATATTTGTTCAGCTTAGTAATTCGGTTATACTATAATTGAAAAAAAACCTATTTAATTCTACTTAAAATGTGCATGCTAAGTAGTATCTCTATCCTGCAAAGCAGTGCTTTTGGGTATTTTTGGGGCTGTAATGTTTTGGTTCAAGTGATACCTGTTCATCTGTATTTTGGGGTTTTTTTCGAATTTAAAAATTTTAATTTTTTCTTAATACATGTGTGTGAATATTTGAAACCATCATAATTAGCACTATTATGATGTTGTTAAAAACATCTAAATCATGTATACTTATTCATCGACTAATATCTTTAATAATATTTGTAAAAACAGGTTCCCTATCCTGATATGCTCCTTATGGGGAAATAAAAAAAAGTAACTTTAATTGCACTGGAATTTTGAAAATTATTCAAAATTAATATAAAGATAAATTATAATTATAATTTTAAAAAAAACATTGTACCATAAAAGGGATATCTCGATCCAATGGGATATAATGCAAATTTCATAAGGTTACATTTAATTTGATAAGTGTACAGACGGTTTATTAAATTTTATGTGACAATTAAGGCGAAATTCCGTTTCCAAATATTTAAATATAATAAAAATAGTAATTCAGATTATTATATTCGTCTCCATTTAGTACTTTTGATTTTTTTTCATTATAATTAGAGGTACAAATATATGGAAACCAAAAACAAATTGTAAAAAAGGTGTCAGCAATTATGAAAATCGGTAATGTTCTAAATAAATTACCACATGTAAGTGAACCAACGATATTAACGTGATACTTTCTACATTGAAGTTGCATGCATGTAGTTATATAAAATAGTGATTTTTTTTAAATAAGAGATATCTCTCAATAATCAGAATTGTAAATAATAAAAATACGTATAAGAGCGAGAAAAATCTTGCCCATCACTAGAAGTGTAATGCGTCGTCTAGAACCGGTTTGATCAAGTCAAAGTAGCATTTAAAAAAATCACTTTGTACTTTAAATTCGAATAAAAATAAAAGTATAGCCGGAAAATTCTTAAATTAGTCTTCTGATGTGTAACATAGAATAACTTTTCCTTCACACCAAATATTATCTCATATCAATTTAAACTAATATGATAAATTTTAATTGCACATATTGGTAATCCGGAAAATGATGCTAGGTTCCGTTGATTCCGTTAATTGTTAGAACGGAACTTATTACAAAAGTTAATAGGAACCCAATCCAACTATTAAAATGAATAATTTGACAATAAGAATGAGTTCATTTATGACACATTTATGTACTTGTTTATATCAACTCTGATTATCTGATATATGTGGGATTTGTTATCTAAATCGAATTTTTGAAAAGTGATTTGCATAATTAGCTTTTCCTCGATTGCATCTTTTTCAGATGTTTTTGGTTATATGTTAGTTGAATTCATTGTTGTAAAATTTTACAAGTTTTTGTAACTTAATATAATCTTTCACATTTACAGTAAGTTAAATGGGGTAACCATTTGATTTTTATAGGGAGCAGAGAATGTGTTTTTTTTTTAAGAATAAGCCCGGCTAGAAAATTTGGCCTTAAAATTCAGGCGTAAAACTGTGATGTAAAAAATTGCAGAACTAATGAACAAATTCTATAATACCATTTTGATGACAAGTTTTTGACATTTAGTCAATTTTCGATTCATCAGTTGTGTCTAAAATGTTCAAAACCAAAACAATGATTTAAAACTGATATTCAAATTTTTATAATAATTTTTATAAATTTTAGAGGAACAATAATCCAGTTTTTATTGCATTTTGCTGTACATTCAGGGTCATTTTGGTATTATTAACATTCTAAAATTTTTATTATAGTCTTTGAATTTTATGTATTTGGTCTATAGCCTTGAAATGTTTTGTAAAATATCATCACGTTTAGATATCAAACAACCGAACTAACAAACAGATGTATGTACCGAAACGTACCTCTCTTTTACTTAAGTTAACATATTTTTAGATGTACAAATAAAAAGTTTTTTTCTAATTAATCGTCATCTGTTGCAACTTTTCGAAAACGAATGTTACATGTAATCGTCGTTCACAGGGATTTACACATTCTTATACATGTTTATACCTATTTATATATATTTACATAATTTGTGTCAGCCTCTGAAGCGAGAATGTTGACGGGAAATAACCTATTCATAAATTTTATTGGCTTCTGGTAACTCGCTGAGTCCTTCACCTTGGTTTTGATTACATGTTTTCGGTGAATCAAAGTACATTGTGTAGATAAATGATTTTTCCTGTTATGAAGACTGTTATGATCAATGGCTTATGATAGCATTTTTTCTGTTTAATATTTAAACATAATTTAACTCATATATCTGTTCTGAACTAACTTAGTATCATTAATCAGTTCACATGTACTCTTAAAAAAGCCCAGTTATGGCGCAAAATGTGTGCCCTCGCAACGATTCAAAATACAAGTTGAGAAACATAGATATTTACAATTTTTTAAAAGGTAACAAAGGTGCTTGAATACTACTGCAGTGACTTCAAAACAAATAGCTCCTCTGTTTACTACTCGAAAGACGCAGATATATTTGACCCGGGCAGTACAAGGAATTAACTTTCCTTTCTAATAATTGGTTACATTTTTAAATGTATTCAAGGTATAATGATTTTATAAATGAATATTACCTTGATTTCATTTTTTGTTTACAATGAAATAGCGACAGGAGGTAAATTCATCAAAATACTACTTACAAGACACGTACAAAATGTATGCAATTATTACTTAAAAATGTGATTCCTAAGTATATTGGCTAGTCTCTACGAACTTTAGACTTAATGTTTGCAAAAACAGCAATACATTACTAGTTGTCCTTATCATTGAACTAATGACAAATCATGTTGAGATCGTAAATTGTGACCATTTTCTTCAATGACCTGTCTTATGGGCATTGTAAACGACATTTCTATTAATAAACTACCGACTGGTATCCCAACCATTTGAATGACAAATTATACACTGATTATCAGGCTTCGTGCTATGCCCGACCTTTCATTCAATGTTTTATTGCTTCACATATTTATTTCATAAAATCCATCAAATGTTTGTAACAATGAAATTTCGTAAAGTTTTTGTGACAATATCCTTTTTTTTAAATTGCGTTGTTATTCTTTTCGACATTAATAAGGTTTTAAATGTCTTGTTCCAGAATTATTACCAACATTCAAATTCATACCGTCCTCTTACTATAATACATGTACTTCTACAAGTTGTGTCAGTAAACCCTATCATTGATTGGCACACAAAATGCGATTAGTTTAGTTTAAACATATTTTATTGCTATAAAACACAGCAAAAGGATCAGACACAAGTAAATCATACTTATGAAGTCTTCTCCTAATATATTAACATTCATAACAATAGTAGAGCATGCATTGCATACGTACACATATATATATAAATATACTAATATAATCTGCTTATTATAACAAAATTACAATGGTTTACAGTGATTGGATGAAATAGTACAGTAAGCAAGCACAATTTACATTGCTATTTACATTAAGCACTGTTTCATTGTTTTACTGTTATATATGACCGTACACACGAAAGAGTTAGTATGGATAAGGGGAAAGATCGGGAATATACATTTTATTTGTACACCTGTTTCACATCGTGTAAAAGTAAATTGTATATTTTCCTTCTATGTACATATCTTGTTTTTATCCTGAACGTCTTTTATCGGGAAAATTTTAAGTTAGAACATGATGTCATTGACACTGTGAAAAGAACACAATACATATTTTCAATGCAAGTGAAGAGATGAACAGTATGCATATGCTACTAACAGAATATCGAGAGAAAAAATATTCCACTCCCTTTATTTGGCAAGTAAACAGGTAAATAGGCCAATTGCAGGATGCATTTTCTTGTTAGTGTCGTTATTTGGACAAAGTTCTTTGCCAATGGTTGTTTGTTATTTTTTACCTGTTCTGTTATCTACATTATTTTAATGTTTCAATGTTTTGTTCTTCAGAATGATCTTACTTAAAATTAAATGCGAATTCTTTATAAGTAAAGTCAAGAAATACCAAAGGGATATTCGAAGGAGAGGAAAATCGAAACGACTTACAAACTCCGGAGAACAACGAAGAAAAGACCAAAACAATACATGCACTACAATTAAAAACTAAAAACATATGATCAACATGGACCCTAAAAAAACCCTATTCTAACAATTCTATTTTACTACTTTTCCAGGAATTTTGGAACCTTCCCTTTTCCGTCTATTGTTTTCAAATGAATTTCTTTAATTCATTCCCATCCCAAATCAATAAAAAAACAGGTGGTTTTTCCATAATTCATCAAGATTTTTATTATGTTTTAGACTTATTTCTTTATGCTAAATTTTGTTTTGATGCGTGAAAGAGTTTTACAAGTTTTATAATTCCGGGTTGGAAAAAATCTATATCTTTATTTATTGTTAGAAATTGAGGGATTAATTTCTCCTTGAAATTATTTTCAACATAAGATCTACAAATAAACTTGACCGTGACCTTTTTGTAACAAGTACTTGTACATTACGTTTATGACATATTTGCGGTATTGTTGGTTAGCGCTGTTTAGTTGTTTGAAAAAACTTAGTAATTAAATACATTCACTTATAATAATACAAATAAAGTATAGGTTTGTTGTAAAAAGTTTATTAAATCAATAATATGTATAGATATCTTTAAAACGTTACCCTTAAAAACATATAATACCGGATTTAAGATTTCTGTATTCTGCATACATGTTTTTTTTAGGTATCTGTATGAGGCTTCACGCTTAGTTTTTATATTACTTTGTTTATTCACATGTATTTGATTTAATACCAAGTATAACTGAGCTCTTGTCAATTACATCAAGCGACTGAAGAGGACAAATATGCCTAAGGAGCGATGATCAATGCTGGTACTATACACGAACGGAATAAGTACAATATTAATACAACATTGTAAAAGAGAAGACTTACTACATGGAAGCAATATTATCAACTTTAAAGTTTAGTTCATTAGTACAAAAAAGACGCAAGATTATCATTTATTTAATTATTGATGTCTCACGTCAGGTAACATGAAATTTATTCAATATACATAATTAATTATTATATCATAGCGTATCTATCAAAACGTCATACCGATAAAATCGTATAACATATTTATGCTATTTCAAGTCAACCAATTGAACGTACGAGATTCTTAGATTAAATCCGTTAAACTAGCTTAACCTCGTCATATTTTTTGTCATGAAATCATAAGCCTTTTTTTTTGAATTTGGAAATAGAGAGAATAACTACATAAAAATTTACTAAAAAGAATAAATAACAGTAAAGAGCAACAACACAACAACAATTCAATGTCATATAGTCAACAAACGTCCAGAAAAAAATGGGACACTAAACAAAAACATAAAATACATAGTTACAAATTTACTGTTACCTTAGGAGAACACAATATTAAAAACTAACTGACATCTATAGCTGTATCGATTGTACCTAAGTGTGTCTAAGCATTTGTGACTACTCTTTATGACACCCGATGGGTACAATATATGGAGGAAGAACTGTTCAGCTGTGTACCCTTCCGGATCACACAAATTTTCTTTTGTTTTTATTTTTCTTGTTGTCCATAGTTTTATTTTTTACATGTTTTTTATGTGTTTTGTAATTGTTCCCTATTTTTAACGGATTTTTTTTTACTTTGATACTGTGAACACTTATTTTCAGTGGTACAACAATTTTCTACAAAGTAATCCACGAAATTAAGAAGCCAACGAAATATGATTCAGTCTTACAATATTACGTTTCGTTAAGCCATAAATAGTCATTTAAGTTGAAATTAAATTAACTGAAAAATTTGGTATAAAAGTCACCAGTTTTGAAAAAAAAATGTTGATTTCTAATAATGCCAGAAAGACGACCACCCTTGCCTCTTTTGAACAATTAGATATAATAAACTTTGGCTTTTGCAATTGGTTTTTGAATCCGCCATACAATATTTTCGGGTTTTCCTGACACCTGATGAGCCTTCGGTTCACCAACAAATGTCTTGCAGCGATTTTCAAGAACATTTCATGAGATTTTGATACACTATATGTGCACTTTCAAATTATAACAAATTAATATCTCAGCAGTGATAACCATCTGCTCCACATGTATTCATGAAATAATAATAAAACAAAACTCTATACTTAAGCAACGATCATTTTATCATTGCATTCTCTATGTCCTGTACAATCATATACATATGCTTAGCAGCTGCATTCTTGTTTCTGTTTGTTCTAAACATTTGCATTCTAGACAGCCATAAAATTGTTGTTTTTATTTGCTCTTTAAATGCTGTCTCAAAATTCCATGTCTGTGTTCTTTCGGTCCATTATCTCTATGCTTTATAGCAACAGTCTGCGTAAATCCATATTTGGTCATACGTGGCTTCATTTGTAACCTGATTATAATGGACCCTTCAGTTGACAACATCACCATAAAATGTCACTACCTTCCTGTGAAGTTTGACGTCAAATACTGGTTCTTTCAATCTAATGACTTCTCCGTCACAGTTTATATAATAATCTTTCTGAAGTATAGCTTTGTTGTCTACTGTAAAAACCGTGGCATTCAGTAATCTTACTCTGTAGCCAGATACTTCATGCTTGCTGACAAATTTGTAATCGTACTACAACGAAAGAGAGAAAAAAACATGGGTGATTTTTTTCATAAATATCTTAGACTATCCACGATTTAATGCTATATTTATGTATGAAGTGCTTATTATGAAAAAAGCTTAAAATGCATTAATATTTTATTTAAAGAATTTCTTTGTTGTTTATATCTTTTGTTTAAAAAATTGTTTTGACAACTTATGTTCAGATTAGTGTTTGCCAGGTGGTAGGGACTATACCTCACTATTGAAGGTCAATGGCTGACAATAGCCCACACGAAGACCCCTTGTTTAATCAAAAGAAACATTATTTGCAAAATAATGAACCGTTTCGTTTCTAAAAACCAAGATAAACTTAACACAGAATACAATATATGTACTGCGAAAATAATTCAGGACTGACTCAAATGATCTATTCATGCTTTTGAGCTATTATTTATGTGATCTTTATTTTATTCAACTTTAATATTTTTTCATACAGTATTATTTTTCTATTCGCCATAAATGCAAATACTTACACAATCTGGATGTTCATTGTTAACTTTGGTTAACTGTGAAATATGATCAGACAATGTACATTTATTTGTCGTATACACCATGAGAGATTCTTGTCCAAAATGTGGAGTCATCTTTCCTAATTTTTCTTTCATCATTATGGCATGTGAATCAACAGCATACACACGTGCTTTCTCTTTGAAGATTTCTTAAGATCAATATATAAAAATAGATATTAAAAATTCTACAGTCAAGATATGGTAAAACCTGCAATTAAACTTTACTTTTACTCCTAACTTATCATAGCAAAACAAACCTCTTTTTCAATTTTTTTTATCGCTGTTTCTAGTATGCATCATAAAAATTATCACAGAAAATTCAAAAAGATAAAGTTAAAACAAGGAATATTTGCAAACCTTTAGTTTCTTTTTTTCTTCTATGTAAATCTGAGGTTGATTTTGTGCGTTGTTTTTTAGACAAACTTGACGAATATAAATTTCCATTGGGGAGTGAAATTTGTCTTCCAAAAAGACGAGTGAGCTTTGGTCCTTCCTTTTTTTGTGCCGTATAGTATTCAACTTCTACATCAATTTCTCTCCTCTTCAAGATACAACCAAGAGGAATTACTGCAAAAAATAATAATTTGTTTAAAATTAAAAAGAACTTCTGAAAGAAAATTTGAAATTATACATGTGGACTTCATAGCATTTGTTACAACATAATTAATTAAAAAGTATTGTAACTTTGGACGTAAGACACTTCATTACAAAAAGATTTAACCACAAAATCTAATTTTGGTATATATTTACCACTATATCTAGCAGGTCCCATCCATCGAAATTTTTCACAATCATACATCATATCTCCAAAGAGTCCAAAACCAAGAACCAATGCCGAGTACGACAACAATTGCCCACCTTCATGTACACTGACAACATTTGAATCAACATGGCTCCCAAGAAGGATGTGAAGGACAGCAGTCTGTGTATTCCTAGTTCCGTGAAGATACTGAACAATGGAGTCCCCAGATCCAGCTGGAATGATTCCAATCGGTAAAGTCGCTTTCACAACGTCAGATTTGTAACTGTTTAGGTCGACGTTGTTATCAAGTTGAACTCTGGACAGTAAGCCGTTCATACATTCACAATATGACCCATCACCTCCTACCGTGACAATCCTATAATGAGAAAATTTGCGTAAGTATATTCAGGTACAGTATCACATATACAACTTTTAATTAAGTAGTTAAACTTTTTATTCTACATTATACCTTAAAATTTCAAACCCTATCTTCTTCGATACTAGTATCTGTTCGATAAAGAACTACTATCTAATTCAATGCTATTTTTTTAATCTTTTTATGTCAATAAATATTTGGACAATTTACAATATCCCAATAAAAATCATTGTAGTAGCCGTTCTTACGTTGAAACTATATTATTTTTAACAGTTTCTTATAACTTAATGTTGAGGGAGTAAATGTGTAAGACCTACCCATCAATCTGTGAAAGCTTGTAATTTTTCAAAATTTCCTTGGGTTCCTTCTCTTTACCTGTAACTGAAAAAAATAATAATATAGTTTTTTTAATATCAATAATACTGATAGAATGTATGGATTGCGATTGCATAGTTATTTTTATGTTTCAGATAAGAAATACTATGCCATTTTTGTCAAATGTACAACTAGCCACACAAGAAAACAAGACTTCTTTGCAATTAAGTAATGTTGTAAAATATATTCATCAGAAATGGTTTCCTTAAGGGCCAATATTAATCATGAAGACAATTTTATATATTTTATCTGATAATAATATAGACATACCAAATACATCCGCTTTCACGTCACAGAGTTGAAACAAAGGAGCAGCTATTTTCTGATAGATTTTAATTCCTTTCCTCTTTCCACTGTTTGGATTAATGATAACTAGAAGACGTTTTGGTCTACCTAAAGCTAAAAGAAAAAATGTATAATCTGTGTTCTTATGTTTTTATAGTCCTACGGAAAATTAAATTTCTTATTCTAGTAGTGAACATGAAAAATTGTTTAAATAGTTAAAATGTTCTAACCAAAGAAGATTGCAAAATTTAGAGTATCTAATGTTACCAAAATAAAAAATATTCTAACACAAAATATTGAAGTAAGAATTTTACGTACCTGTAATACTGTTGTTAATAGCACAATGCAATGAATGAATGTTCTCTGTAGAACCATTTAGTATAATGTCTTTTACTTTGAGTGTATTATTTCTTTTCCGGATAACATGTTTTATGGTAATTTTTGTATTGACCAAAGACACTTTCAGAATGTAATGGATTTCCATCGACACTGAAAACAAAAAAATGTTAAAGATAACAAAACAGTCGTTGAAGACCGATGTCTGAAATCATTTAATGGTAATAAATAGAACCGATTTAAATCATTTAGATAAATCGCGTCTTGCTTCTTACTACTTCTAAACAATTATCAAAGGAATCAACGAATGTTAAATGAGTTTTAATTTCACCATCCAAGACATTCTGTATTCTTCTAGTTTTGAAGGAAAATAAATTATAATATTTGGAAATAAATACAATTATTTAAATATATTGATAAACATTGTTTTATTTTATTGATTCCTTTTTTACAGCTATATGCGTACCCAGTAAATCCTTGTTTTTATTTCCTATTGTTAAAATACCATCCCGCAAAACAACATCAACGACTTTTTCATTAAAATAAAACATTTTTAAAATCCTCCTATATGACTGTAGATGGTGTTTATATACCTTTATATACCAGAGGAACCACGAATGACGTATACATTTTGCTAAAAATAGACCAACAAAAAATTTGCCTGCGACAACCGGAAACTTTTTGCAGCTGTATTGGTAATTATTTTTTGTCGCATCATTTCTGATATTGGTGTTCACCATACGTTAAGAAATGTTTGATTGCCCGTTTATGTCTGTATACAGAAGTTCTAGAAATAAATTTCTTCTTTTTTAAATGAAGTTTAAGGTTGTCAGATGAAACTGACTCAAGTACATGCATAAATTGTATATGTGTACAATGATGTTACTACAATTAATCAGTTTTGCAAAAGATATTTAGAGAGATTATAAGACCAAGGATGATACGTAGTTAGACAATTGCGTATGGCAAAAAATTAAAGGACGGAGTTTTATTTAAATCCATGAAAAGAAATTGAGATACCGCGGATTTCAATAGTTTGTGCAGTTGTAGATCTCTTTCTAAGAAGCCCTTGCTTGGTTAGTTCCATGAAAAATATACAAATCATGATAAATTCATGTAATAAAATTTGACATATAAGTTTCTGTGAAAACGGCATTGCATTGAAAGGCTAAAAGTCATCATATTTATGTATATTTTAGATTAAAATATTTCAGTAAATGTTAACGTTATGTCTGAATGTCTGAATAGTTTTGATAAGTTATGTATTATCTAAATTCATTAAAGTGCTGCAAATTTCCATAAATGGTTTTATTTCATAACATGAAACGTACATGCATATGATATGCTGCATCTAGGATAGTTTTAAAAATGACTAAGGGATTTACGTTTTTTGGCAGGGCAATTGTTTTAATTGACCTAAAATATTCAGGACAATGCAATTTACTGGTTTACTATTACATAATGTTTCAACTTTGTATGTAATGTATACCTTGTGAAAGATAAATTCGTGGGCAGTATTATTCTCATAACAGATTCATTTCTCAGATTCCTTTACAGTCATAAGAGTACAAGAACAGGGTGTGATTTTCAAATAAAAACCAGATGTAAATAAGTGTTTAGATAATTGTACATGTACTAAGTTGATATGATAAGTATGTTTAGTCGACATGTAATAAACATTCTGGTTCAGCTGCACTAAGTTTAATTCATGTATTAAATCGGACATATAAATTTAATGGGTATTAGACAATGTCTTATTGCAAAAAGATTTGAATTATCTAAATATGTGGAAAGCATTTTTTATCGCATTGTGTCCTGATATTTCTTCTGTAGAAGATTCGTTGTTTCTTTGTTTCCTTGTTTCAATAAAAGGAGGCAAAACCGTGTGGAATATTTTCATCTATATTGTTTTTAATGATTTCTTACTTTTCATTTTTACATTAATTAATCTACATGCATGACTCTTACTATTCTTTAGAAATACCTAACCAACGAGGGCGTTCGTTCATACATTTGTTAGTTCCTTGACGTTGAATTTGTATGTGAGTAATTTAATATTTTTTTCAAATTGATAGGGTATTGCAAATGCAATAATCTGAGAATTCGTTCTCTTTTATTGAAATCAAGTGTGTTTCATCACCTGAAAATTTTCTCTGTCTTAAGGTTTCGTAGCTATAATCAAAAATTCACACCCGAGATATATTGTTGTAGCAAATTTCTTTGGTAGTCTTTTGCAGATGTGTGTACAGCAAAATAAAATCAGCTGTCCATAACACAAAGGATTAGTGTATCATAAAAAACACTGAATCAGAGTTGAAGCGAAATAACACAAAAGTATTTAGATAAACCAAACGTTAGTGACATGATATTCTCCGGAGTGGCAAGACTCTAGTGCTCCGTTTATATTGCAAATCGAACAGTTAGACCGAGTAAGAATCCATCCATCAGAATGATAATACAGCAGTTGTGTTCTGTATTAGGCATGTCATATTATATACTTATTGACTGAGTAAGAGGGGAATAGTAAGTTTATTGTCCCGAGGAACAACTATTGCCCCGAGGCAACGCCGAGGGGCAATAGTTGTTCAGAGGGACAATAAACTTACTATTCCCCGACTACTCAGTCAGTAAGTGTTTTATTATACCGAAAGAAACACAAGAGATAATTAAGGCAAAATTTAAGTCATGTGTACATACCCGAGATGCATGATCGAGTGACAGAGTCCATTATTTTTTTTTAAATTCATGTTCTCACCATGACATATCCCTTTTTCTAAATACTTTGAAGACGTACCGGAACATCTCGGGATTCAGCATTGACGATAACCTATAACGCGGGAGCTTCCGAACGGGTCGGCTAAAACCTCCCAGCCAATCCCGTGCCCGGGATTAAAAATCCGCGAAACAACGTAACTTGAAGAGGGAAAATAGTTTTTTGAGGGAAAATAGTTTGGAAACTATTGACCGGTGACCGGGGAAAATAGTTAAATCACTGAAAATGTTAAAAATAGTGAAATTATTGTGCATGTATTTATTATAGAAAAATATATCTAAGGTATAATAAAAAAAAATAGTGGCATATCACGCCATTTGTTTGTACTACTGCTAACGAGACATAGTGGCATATCACGCCATTTGGTTTGTACTACTGCTAACGAGACATAAAGTGTTGAAATACACATTCAGAGTGCATCGACATTGGTATCAAAGAATGATGGTTGTTTTAATTCCTAAGAGTTTGTTCTCTCTCGAGTACTTAATGATTCACAATGTTTGTATTATTGAATCCCATATATTTCAGCCAGAGACAAAAAAATCATTGCATGTAAGCAAAAATAAGGCACCTGAATATTATATATGAAAGCTAGGCTTAAAAGATCGTGTATCACAAAATGTATGATTTCATGTGGAATTCAGTTTGGTTTCCGACTTGGATTTGATAAGACTAAAACTTAAAATGAGTAACTTGAAGTGCTTCATTTTCTTCATTTAATGTATATGGCTGCTTGGTTTTTAGTGATAGCGTTCTTGCCTTTTTCTTTGTTTATTTACTTACAACGTGAACAGTTTTATAATTGTTTTTATTTGTAATACGACCTCCTCCTGTATTTTCTGTTTCAGTTCTGGTCCGGAAAGTTTTTCTAATCCACCCCCTCAACATTCTTTATTTCCGTATTCCTGTCTTGGGGTCAGAGACCTGTATAAATTTTGATAGTCTCACTATAAATAATTTTGTGACAGGTAGACAATGATTACTTTTCAAGGTAAATAAGCTACAACGTATATTTAAATATATCACTTACTGGGTTTCTTTGTGACCTATTGTTATAAGCTTGGGTATACAGTATCTAATGAGGGAAAAACAAGATAGTGATTTGTATGTGGTAAATTCTATTTTTCTGTTTTTTTTTAATATCAGACACACTTTATAATGTTTACATAGCTGAATAGCTGTTAGTTTAAGTTTTTGTTACCTAATTGACTAATTTCTTGTACCAATAAAAATGAAAATAAAGAAGAATAAATACAGAGATATTGGTTCAACAGAGAAACAAAATAGCACTATAACAGGCGACAAATTTATAATTTGCAAATATGCAATACAAAACTGAAAAATAGCAATAAAAAGGCTTTTGTTCTATTTAAGTATTAGATGGGATGTACATCAACCGCATATCCGTTTTTTCTCCGACTACATGTAAGAGCTAAAATAAAAAGGTCCTTGACTTCTGCAGTAGTGGAAGAAATAAAAAATTTGGGAAATAAGGGTGAAGTATTATATGCAGTACTGGGGCAAAGGAAACGTTACTTATTTTTATTTATGTGAGTGATATTTTTTCCATCCATCATTGGAAAACCACTATATTTGTAGTTCGGAGACAATAAACTTAATTATAACATTTACATTCATGATATATAAATGTTTTCCTGTTATATCAAGCAGGTTTTACTAACAATTGACTGAAGTATTTGTGGAAACAAATTATCTAATTCGGTGTAAGCGCTCTTACATACTTGTAATAAAAAAGAATGAAGGAATATGTTATCATAGTACAACTGAACTGTAATAGAGCAGATTCAAATTGCAAAATGTATATAAAAGGTTACGGAAAAACACAGCGTGCTTGAGGGGATTGCTCTTAGTTTCGAATAAGGACGTTATATTCTAGATCACTTAAAACTTCAAAGAAAAAGCTTGTTGAATTGAGATGAATGATGCGGATTAACATTTTTATGAATAATCACGAGGGCAATTGTAATATTTAAATTTAATAAAGATTTCCCTGGAAATTTACTGATTAAAAGAAAGTAAATATTCAAAATTGAAGCGTATTTTTTTCTCGAAGAAATAACATTTGTATATATTGTAATACTTTTTGTTGCCTTTGAAAATATAATATATTTTTTTGTTTATTATAATAAACTTTAAAAATTAAATGAAGGTGTTTTTACTAAAACGTGTGGTTTTTGTGTGGCAAAGAACAACATGTGTTTTAGATTGTTTCATCTAAATTTCCAGAAAGAATTTCTTATGGATTTTTTTTTAATTTTATTATATATTTTTATTTATAGTATATTGTTAAAATATATTCTATATTACAACAGTTCCATTAACTTTTTCTTGGAGGTGTAGAGGTAGAGAGTTGTTCCCTTACTACTAAATATTTCTGATTCGGTGTGATAATGTAACTCGATTAAATATTTTTATGGTACTTTAAATTACGCTCGTTAATGGTTAGTTTTGGTGGGGATTAGTATTATAACTGTTTGGGCTCGGGTATCGTGATAAAATCAAATTTGATTTAAATTATTAGAATATACAGTCTGCTTGGATATCCATGAAACCGATTTGACCCTTTCACTACAAAGTAATACCACTGTTGTTTCTGTGTTTGTTTTGTACTCTTTTGTGTTACTTTTGTCTGAATGTCGATTGAATGGAATTAATAATTTAAGATTTGTTAACCTTTCCGTCTAGTTATTTGCTTATCTGTATAGAAATTGTCTTTGCATTTGTTTTAATTACGTTTGGTCATTTTTATAACATACTGTTTAAGATTGTTTTTCATTTTCAATAAAAATTAGCGTATGAAAAAAGCTAAACCTTTTTAATATTCTAAAATGTGTGATAAACATATCTTATTTTTGATAAATTCCGTTAGAAATACAATATGTACTTAGACGTACTATTTTAACAGTACTTATTTATATTACCAAAAACCTTTATTCAGTATTACGTACATGTACGGTAATACAGTCATTCGGGTGATGATGTTAATATAAAATGATTCACTCCCAAATCAGGAATGGCAATTGTCACGGAATATGGTTCGATCTGAAATAATTTACTTACAAACGGTGATGTCATTTGTAAACATTTTTATTTGTAGTATCAATTTGAGAAGTATGCACCTGCAAAGACAAAAAACATACATGCACAAGAAATTTGTTTTAAAAGGTCCCTTCACTTGTCATTCTCATGATCTGTAAACTTTTACATTTAAATCTTTCTCTGTAATAAAAGGTCAATTAGGGATCAGTTTTGAGGAATGAGTACTAAGTGCTCTTTCCGGTCAGTCAACGAAATGGCCACACAGTGCATAAAATTTATTTCGGTGTTTTGTAATATATTTTATTACTATCATTGGGTCTACGTCACTGCTCGTGGACTGTAAGTCCCCGAGGGCATTATCAGCCCAGTAGCCAGGGGCCAGGTTTTCCAAGATGTCTTATGACTACGACATATCGTAAGATGGTCTTACGGCGTGTTGCGGTCATAAAATGTGTTTTCGAAAGGGTCGCAACTTGTGACATGTCACAAAATTTGTCACAAAGTTACGACACCAAAGAAGGTGTCGTAAGATGGTCTTATAATGATCGTATATGTATAGAAGCACGAATAATTCGTTAAGCGGGAATTTGAATGTTCGAAACCTAGGTCTATCTTATTCATATTAAAATAGAGTAGACCGATAAACTTTTACAATGGTTTTATTGATCCATGTTAATAGATTGCCACATTCCATAATTGATTTACATGTAAATGCATGTTACACATGTACAGTAAACATATATGCATTAATCATTTTTAAAATGCTATTAAAATTAAAATTAATTAAACGTTATTATTTTTTTTCTTCTTTTAGTTACATGTACTTTTTAAAAATTAAATTGCATACTTTGTTAAATCATTTAAACTTTCATTTCATCACTGACTTGCGATGGTCATACGATCGTCGTAACTATGATTGTCGTAGGATACCTTTGTTTTACATCATACGATAGGTCGTAAGACCATCATAACTTAGTCGCAAGTAATGTCATAAGATATGTCTTACGATCAATTTTACGGTACTTTCGAAAACCTGCCGCCAGAATGTTTGTCCTAGCATGATTCATTACATAAATGCCTTTAAATTTTCCGTTCAAAATTTGACAAATTAACCAGACATATCTAATGCTCTTCCTTTTGATGCAGAGGTAGCCCGTAGCTGAGTTTGGATTCCTGTTTCTTTTAATTGTTTTGGTTTTTGATGGCTATGCTTATTAATTCATTATTATATTTTTAATCGGATTTCCAACATTTTGATCTCGAGCACTGTTGATAAGTTGTCAGTCAATTAAATGGCTATACCGTGGAAAAAAAATTATTTCGTTATTTCGTGATAAATTTTGTTTTTGTTAAAGGGGTTAACAAATTTCCAAATATATAGTAACGGCAAAGTCCGTGTTTTGTCTATGTAAAACAGGCCAAAAGTCAATCCGATCAGATAAACCTTTATTTTCTGGTCAACTACACTTTGTACGCTGCAACCTGTGAAGTTTCATTTCATTTCCAATGGAACTAGCAGAGATTTAGCAATCGCAATCTTCCCCATGAATATTAATAAAAATAATTTCATGTTTTTCCATGGGAAACCAAAAAACAACTATTCAATCAGGAAATCTCAGATTTTGATATCTCAAACTTTTGTGACGAACAGACACACGGACAGTAAAATTCAATATTCCACAAGCTGGAAATGGTGGAAGACATAAAAAATTTCGTCTTAAACTCTTATCGAATGAAAAGAATATTTTTTCAATAAAATTTTCCTCTTATACAACATGTTGACCATTGATTTTTTTTTAATTTTTGCTATTACGTAGTTACTTAAATTTTGTTTCAACATGTCTACAAAACTCTTGTAAGAGTGACAAAGCGCGAATTCTAACGTCGGGGAGTAGCGATTACCTTAAAAGGTTTTTATTATCAAGAACTTTTTGTTGTCATCAATTCGACTGACGCTAAAACAAACTTTTAGGGTTATCACCACCGTCCGAACATTACCTCCGACTATGTCACTGTTGATCCATTATTAAGATATTTCTTTATCGACATACAACTAGAATAGCAATAAATAACTAGTTAGCTTGCTACATAGCTTCCATTATTTCTTACTGGATCAGATTTGTTCAATTGAAAGTTTAACCCAGTAACATTCATGTTTTGGAAATATTATCACTAAATACCAATCTTCCTTCATTGATCTGCTAAGGGAGCAACCATTTGATTTTTATGGGGTCTAAGATCAAATGTTTGGTCCTGCCTTTTTTTTTTTTTTTTTCGTCGAAATTTTAGTCCCGGATTTGTTTTTTCGGTCGCTGTTGCGGCCTAAATTTTTATTTTCATTTAAACCAAAAAAATGTCCTGATTAACACAGGTCCTGCATTTCTTCACACCTAAAGTGATCCTGTTTTTTATTTTGACCCAAATCCTGGTCCTTCCGCTTTATTTCAAATTTGATCCTAAAACCCCTACCCCCCTCCCCCCATAAAAATCAAATGGTTGATCCCTAATACATGTTGAAATTCATAGATAAAAAAACATTTATTTTCTCTCTCCCAGTTCAGGTCGATTTTTTTTGTTTTTTTTTAAAAAGAGGAACTTAAGTAGAATCATTAAATCGTCCCAAGACAAGACAAGTGGACATTAGAAATTGTCCATTTATTCATAATCAATCCGTCTGTTCTGAACAGCTTGCATCAGAAAATTTTATCAGCGGTATTATTGCAACACCCTTGTGTTTACTATTATAGCTGAAAAGGCTGGCTAACACAGTTTAATTTTGTACTTTTTATTGGCGCTTCCGTCCACAAGAAAACATCCGATTTGTTAAAGATCATATCATGTTAACTAATCTGTTAAAAGAGATTTAAAGTGGAACTAAAACGCTTATAGAAAGTTATTTTCATTTTATAGTACTAAAAAAACGTATAAAAACGCAAAAAACCCGATGAAATTCGGTAACTTAGTTTTCGAGATATTAGCAAAATACTGGCCGATCGTCATTTGCACACCTGAACGATTTGTTAAAAAACTCGAATATTACTAGTCGCCGGAAGTGACGTACTGTGCGGTTCAGATCTTGTACATAAATAGGTACAGGTCATTTGCAAAGTGAAAGCAGATTCAGTTGATTGTTTATACGTTATTGGTGACAACTATCGATTGACAGTGCTTCTTATATATTCACCGACACTTGTTTGATGAAACATTGTACTTAATTTAAATCTACAATTCAACAATGGGAAGGAATTGTGCAGTTGCGGGATGCAGCAACTCTGCAAAAACGGGACATACTCAACACGCTTTTCCAAAAGATGACCGACAACGTAACTTGTGGGTTCGTTTTGTAAAACTAACCCGTGTGGATTTTACTGTGCCAACTAAACACTCAGCCATATGTTCAGAACACTTCTCAGAAGAATGCTATGAGGTTGACAGGTTGAGATTCAAGGAGTTATTTGGTTTATCTGCTCATAACGGCAAGAGACTATTGCCAGGTTCAGTGCCAAGCATTTATCCCAACCAGCATGACCAGTATACATGGTATAGTGACGGTCTGCACCAAAATACTTTTGAAAAAATAATTCTAACATGTCTGATCTTATTTGTTTTTATATACCATGCATATGTCTTTATATATACATCAAATTTATGTGTATATATGCACATGTTTGAAAATGAATGCATTATCATAATGTCATTGTGAGAATAAGCCTACATTAAGCCTATGCAGCCTCTCCTGTTGAATCAAAATTTTTATGTGTAGCTATATTGTACCTTTACATCATACATAGGGTATATTTAAGGGTATTTTTAGAGTTATTGTGTTTGATTTACACCCCTTCTTTTCAAACCACCACAGTTACCAACATCCTGAACATAGGGCTATTTAAAAATATTATTAATGGAGTAAGTAGAAGGTACATGTAAGGCCGCTTATATCAAATGCAGAGCCTTGACAGGCATGACTTTGAACAGATGTAGCCAACAAGCTAACATAAGTTGTAGTACAATAAGAGGCTATTATAGCGAAATGTGTAGCTCCATAAAAAGTTATTCTGGTCCCATGTCCCTCTGAATTTTTTTCTCGTTCTATGAGCATAAAAGTTATACATTTGTAACCATAATAATTTCAAATATTAAGAGTCTGCTGACTATGGTAAAATAATACAATATAGAACAATAAATGTACTTCCATGATATAACTACCTCTCTATTTATATAACATGTTCATGATCATAATCCTAGCTGATAATGCAGAAAATAATTTGGGTAAAAATGTAGCTTTTTTAAAGACATTCTATTTCATTAGCAATGTAAAGCTAAAGCAAAGTTTGAATGTCTATTTATTTATTAAAAGAATATGTATTTATTTATTCATTATTTATAAAAATATATATATATGACACTTCCAATCGTGCAAGAAATTTTAATTTCCCCCTAAATAGTATTTAACACCTGTGAAAATTAAAACTAGTTCATGATATAAAACAAATTAGTAAACATGTGGATGGATATTTATCACCTTTAATCCTGGTAATTAAAACAGTTAAAGTTTTAGCACCTATTAATTAACATCCTGTTATCTAGTAATAAAGATCAAACAAAAGTTTTAATCCCTCCAATCAGATAAATAACAACTTGGCCATGCACCTACCACCTGTGGAGTAAATCAATATACCGGTAACAAAGTCATTAGAAAGGTGTTATGAAAACCAGTTTTGACTGGTATTATAATTCAAATTACACAAAGAGCATTAAGTCCCATAACCAATATTAACCAAATTATAACTATACAAATGTGGGAATAATTTTATAAGTTGAATAATTTTTTTTATTAAAATCCATCAAAATCTTTTATTAAAGTTTTAGGTGTACAGTGCAGTTTCTCCAATGATTCTCTACATATTTTTATTATTACAACAAGGATTGTAAGAAATTACTTATCCCTCTCTACATATATGTCTCTGATTAAACTAAGAAATTTATTATATTTTTATAAGAAAATTCTGAAATTTTATAAATCTGTCAATTCAATAAAAAAACACATTGTAATTCTACATCAAAATCTATATTACTATTCAGTAACTTATATCACTATTTGTAAAACATCTGTTTTAAAACTATCAATTAATATTGTGTCTTATATTTGCTTGTTTAAAAAATAGTGTTTGTTTTTTATTCCTATAAGATGGTCTTCCATTTGTATTTATGTTATACACACCTTTCAAAATATCTTTCACTTTCGTTCTTTTTATATATTATATGTATATGGGGGCATTTATTGAAATTTATTGGCTATACTATTATAAATCACTAGCATTGCTGTCTTCATCCATAATATATTCCTTCTGGTCAATGTAAACAAGTTCAAGAGTAGCCCACACTGTACGTCATTTCCGGTCAATCGGGGTCACTCAGCGAGGAAACCCTGTTTCCGGAAATAGCGCTGATTGGATTTCCCACAGGTAAAAATAATCCAACTTCACTCGCTATTTTCTCCGTTATTACTTGACCAAATTTCATCGGGTTTTTTGCGTTTTTATACGTTTATTTAGTACTATAAAATGAAAATAACTTGCTACAAGCGTTTTAGTTCCACTTTAACATCACCATAAAATTTTACTTCCTTTTTGTCACGTTTGACGTCAAATAATGGTTCGATCAGTCTTATGATTTCTCCATCGCAGTTTATGTAATAATCTTTCTGCAGAATTGGTTTACTGCCCACCGTAGAAACTCTGGCATTTAGCAATAGTAAGACAACCAGTTTAGCAATTTGACTCTGTAGCCTGGAACTTCATGTTTGCTTATAAACTGGTACTTATAATGAAATATATTGTTGAAAATCTCCACAAATTGTGAAATTCCGCATTTACTTAAGGGTTTTCCATGGGCAAAGTAATACAGAGATTTTTAATTATATAATTATCCATTGAGGTTAGTGAAATACGTAATTCAAAAAAACAAGGCTTGTCGAAATACTAAACTTTCTAAAGTCAAAGCTTTGTATGCATAGAATATACCCTTGAAGGCGTTAGCTCCGACTGGGTTATATCCTATTTTTTATATCATGATACTCTGAAAAGTACAAATAAAAGTTTTTTTTATAAATTAGAAAGGGGTGGGGGGGTCTTTCAGAAATTTCACCTTGTGCAACGATAAACTATGATATGCAGGATATCTGGGTACATTTTATATATGATAGAGGTAATTTTATTACAAAAACGGATGATTTGAAAGATTTTAAAGAGATTTTCCGTGACTCTGTTGTGTGTTTGAAAAAGCTACTCTAGTATTTCAAAATAGGTAAAATATAACATACGTTGAGCTACAATTTGTGACATCTCTCAAAGAAAACCCTCATGACATCCTAAATTTAATGGTTTCCTTGAATATCTCAGAAACAAGCAATTGTACTACAACTGTTTTCTTTTGCCAACAAAAGTCCATTACTTCAAGATTATTATACTCAAATTTTAAGACAGAATGGGATATTTTTCTTCATGCATCAGTGTCAACTATCAGTGTCAACTATCTTAAATACTACATCACGATGGTGCGTTTTTCCTTTGTATTTATCGGAAGAAGATACTGATATTTACCTTATGTTAAAATTTCTGCCAAAAAAATTCAGATGAGGTGCGTATTTCCTTTACATCAGATTATGTGCACACACAAAGAAATGTATATGCCTATCGATTAAATATTGCGTAATATTTCACAAAACGTAATAACTGAACACTATGTTTTTATGTTACAATCACGACACTATCACAAAATCTTATCTTTCATTCATTATTTATGTAATCATGCAACGGGCCTTTTATGGGCCGCGTACACAATGAGAGATTCTAGCTCATAATGTCGAGTCATCTGTCTTATAATCTTTCTTTCATCATAATTGCATGTGAATCGATAGCATAGGCCTGTCCTGTTTCGTTTACAGCATCTTTATAAAAACATTAAAAAGATAAATAATTTTGGAAACTTTTAAAAATTCTACCTTGAATATGATTCTACTTTTGAAATATATGAAAGTGTATTCACTATTAAAGAAAAATATTTATATTTAGTTAAATTATTTTTTATGTTTTATTTCCTGAAACAGGATTACATTCCTTATCACTGAGACGATACCTGCTGTTTGACTCAAAGGCCCCGAAGTTATCCCCGGCTCAGTTTTTATTATTTCAGTACTGGCACGAAAGTGACACTTTAAATTTACACTTGAAAAAATATCTTTAAAAAAAAAAATCGTTCATAGCTCTGTCTTTGATGGTTTAAGCTTTACACTTTTGATTTCTTTTGCCTTTTGTAATTTGCTCTTTCACCTTTGAATCATTATTTTGGTTTTTCAACATTTTAGGCCATGACCACAACTACTGAGTAAAAATTTACAATAAACATACAGTCAAATTGCATCTAAAGACAGACTTTTCATGCGAGACATACCAGTTAGGTATCCAAAAATGAAATTATTCAATAGTATAAATAGAAAAATGTTTTACCTTCTGGTGTTTTCTTGAATAGTATTCAACTTCAACAACAAATTTATTCTTTTAAACATAGAAATGGGAATTACTGAAAACAAAAGGTATATAATTTTAATCGTTGAGTTTTTAAAGGTATATTTCATAATATATTATTTTACAAAGGACAATATTCCTCAATCTGAATGCAATAACACTTTTATTGTATACCAAGATTTTTTAAATTTCAAATAAGTCTTTTTTTCTAAATCAGCAATTTCAATTATTAAAGCAATATTTCTGGCTGTGTTCTACGTGTAATAATACGCTGCTATACAATGAATATATAATGTGCATATATACATGTATATATTGAATTTTTTAATTAAAAATAATAAAGAGTGGCTTGTTTTGATGCTTTGGTTTAATTTTGATTGTAGCTAGGGTTTCATCTTTGAACATACAAGTTTTGAATTCTGTTATAATCTTAATTATCTACATGATTTCAGGTAAGGCCATGAATGTTAGACCACCATACTTGGACTCCTTGCAGATCGGAAATCTGCACTAGGTATGTGGCGGCAAACTAAAACTTTTGACTGCCTGCCACATAGCATTTTTTGAGTAATTGTACAATACTGAATTAACCATGCGCTACGGGTTTAAGTTAAGAAAATGATATTGGTGTAGGAGAGGTATCTTTAAAAATTCAAAATCACCGTAACATACATTTGTACGACAAATATATGATAATCAATATTGTATGGGGTTTTTCATGTTGTTACTTGTACCGATATGAGGCTAAGATTCCAATCTATGCTGATTTTCAGAAAATAAATATTTATTAATAAATATATGATAAAATATAATAAACAGTTACTATTTCTCCATTCGTTTCTGTCTTAAATGTTGCAATTTGATAGAAAAAAAATATAAAATTATGTGTCAAACTATAAAAGCAGCTAACTGTTGAAATAAAATTGTATATGACATGACAATTTATTCAACTACGTGTACAAAAATGCTAAATATCTATACATTGTGAAATGACCCTTTATTCAACTACGTGTACAAAAATGCTAAATATCTATACATTGATGTTTAATAACATAAACCATAATATAGGAACAGTCCTTTAATTTGTCACTTGACCGCATTTTCCTATTGTTAATGTCCAGGTGACAATGTGGAAATCGGCTTCATTTTTTTTTCTCTCTACATGCATTCCTAAGATCACTTTTACAATTTAGGTTTGATATGTAGTTTTACGTAATTAAACGTCATGTGGTTTTAAATGCATCAACACTATTTAAGTAACTATTGCAAAAGAATGTAACATTAATAAGCTTCGTATATGTGATACTTTATCCTTAAGGAGTAGTCGTGAAAATGCGTATTTTTTGTTAACATTACGAAATCTAACCCCTTTAATATTCTTTGTTAATCTTTAAAGTATCGACCCTAATTGTGAAAAATTTCACCCCAGACAATTTTGAAATGATCGCATGTATTTAGTTGGAAGTCGGGTTTCTACGATGGCCGATAGCAGCCGGCAGAAAATAAAAGTAAAAAAAAAAAATTGCCCCTAAAAACTGCTGCAGCAAATTTAGAGGCAGAAAAGAAAAAAGAAAAAGAAAATTTGCCTCTAAAAACTGCTGCAGCAAATTTAGATGGTTTATGAAATAATGAAACAGAATGCCGTCGATATGTTATTTTCTATATAGACATTTTTCATATGCTAATAAAAGTTTAATCACTGGTTTGTATATCTTGCTTATAGCATCAAATTGTACAGTTAAAGTTGCAGTTAAGATGTACTATTTACTTAGTGTAAAAGTACTAACACGGCCATCGTAATAAACTGACATTTTTAAAAGATGTTTTTTTCATGTGGAAAATAGGTTAATATAAACCATGTGGTAATCATCAAGATGAAATCGAGTCGAGTTACTTTCGTGTTGTCTGATATCTTTTCGATTGCAGCATGGATTTGAAAAACATTTTGTACATCAAATGCACAAAAGTCCGAAAACAATTTGCACATCAAATGCACAAAAGTATAGATTCCCGTCACCAACATACATAACTTAGCTCAAGACCTGACACCGTTCTTAAAGAGTCCTACGACCTTATTGCCCTTCTTTATATGTTTTTCAACTGAATTGTTTACGGTGTTTCGGGATTTTTAGCTTAGTTCTATGTACAGACTAGCATGGGTCCCTTTTCAAAAGTCTCCCAATTATAATAGCCTTGCTTTGGCTAAATACTCCTTCAAATTCTTATTGCGTTTATACGCAATTATAGACATCTTTTTAAAAAAGGTCTTGAGCTAAGTTATGTATGTTGGTGACGGGAATCTATACTTTTGTGCATTTGATGTGCAAATTGTTTTCGGACTTTTGTGCATTTGATGTACAAAATGTTTTTCAAAATGTTTGGCAAATTTTATTTTCTATTTTTATTTTCTGCCTCTAAATTTGCTGCAGCAGTTTTTAGGGGAAAATTTTATTTTTTATTTTTATTTTCTGCCTCTAAATTTGCTGCAGCAGTTTTTAGAGGCAAATTTTCTTTTTCTTTTTTCTTTTCTGCCTCTAAATTTGCTGCAGCAGTTTTTAGGGGCAAATTTTTTTTTTACTTTTATTTTCTGCCGGCTGCTATCGGCCATCGTAGGTTTCTCATCTAACAAAGACAGAATAGATGATCTTTTTAAAGGCTTTACATGTTACTTCTTGTATTCCTGTATGTGTGTTGATATATTTGTGAAGTTTTCTGTTTTCGTACAGAACCTGCTGGATTGAGACTGTTTTTTTTACATTTTATCACTTAGCTCTTTGTGAATGGAGGCTTGAGATATCATAAACCGAATGAATCGTTAATATATATACAAACAATAACTAAAGAAAAAAAACTTTACAAAAAGGAATCTATGCAAGGTCGACATTTAAAAAACTTGTATGACATATGTCAGCCTAAATACAAGAACATAAAACAAACCAACCGTACAACAAACGCAGTACAAAATATTTTACAGATTCCACATTGTATTTCTAATAAATAATTTGAAGATAAACATAGTGTTGTGATATTGTCAATTTTAAAGAAAACTCATTCCTTGACGTTTTCATATTGAGCACTGGGTACAAATAGTGAGAGAACGTTGTCAACAATCCATGGGCAACCACAAATACAGAATCTCGGTATCCTGGAAACATATTTGTTCTCATCTAAAAGGTTTATGAAAGTTCAATTTTGCACAACTGTCTCATTTGGAAAAAAAATAAAATTGAAATAAACGAACTTTTATAAGACAATTCCAGCAAGATTAGATTTCGTTAATTAATTAAGACGAGATATAATTCAAAAGTAGAAAGCTTGGTAGTTCTTTAAAATAAGTTAATATAATTAACCACTTCTTAAATGGATTTATACCTTGAAATTATGAAATCGTCAAAATTGAGGAGCCAAATGTACAAATTCTTTTCTTGTATTGAAATTCTGAACAGAGACTACGGAAAGTTATGCCAATGTGGACGTGGGTAGTTTGTTTCATCTCGATGAAAGAGGTCTGAGGTTTTAGAATTGATTAAATATTAGTTTTAACATATCGATTTTAATTTATATTTAAAATCATGAACAGCTATATTCTAATCACATCTGTTTAAAATCTGAAAATGAAAACTTTCCAAGATTTTATGTTTTAAATACTAAATCTGTTCAAATGTAAGGTTATCTAATGTATTTTTATTTACATTTTCCAGTTAATTGAAAGAATAATCCTAAACAAATAAGCATAAAAGATTGTAAAATAAAATCAGAAAAATAAAGTAATAAATTTTTGTGGGACGAGTGATTTGTTCTAGTGTTAAAGGTGGAAAGTCTACCTCTTACCCAATATAATGGTATTGGATAAATTCTTCTCGTAATTCTTTTTTTTCTGCTTTTAATGTTACCCTTTTGATAATGTTGGCAACATTTTGGACTATTTCTTCGGCTTTCGTCTTTGTGACTACTAAAACGTCGTAAACATGGTAAATAGAGGAAATATACATATAACATGCATCAAAGTTTATATTATAGATTATCATGATAGTGCAGGAATATACCCACAAGGTCCGTATAAATCCTTATTAGGCCATATTTATAATGGTTTTCATAAAAATTTTCAAAGTATGATTCATGATAGTATAAAAAAAAACATTCGATTCAAATTGTGTAATAAAAAATTACCGTTCATGAACGAAAGAAGGAAACACATGATCTTGACCCACATCCACATCCGACCTTAAAATATACGTGCATGTAGTATTTATAAATCATATTAGTCACATATTTCTTTTGTTTTATCAATTGTATGTTTCAGTGATATTCCTCCTACAATTTAGAAGTATACTACATAGTCACACACTCTGTTCAAGTCTGCAAACAAACATAGCTGATCAAAAATCTAATATTAAAAAATATTCCCCTTAACAACGTTATTCAAAAAAATTCTTTGATGAGGATCTATTCACGTCCTGATATTTCTTTTTACATATTTCTGCGTTATATCCGTCACTTAAAAGTAAAACTTTACAACTTTCATCTGGAAACAAAACCAACAAACGGATTGAAATATAAACTAAGTAAAAATAACATGTGGTTTAAAATGCATAAAAAACTTTTAAAAAAATTTTTTGATTAAATTGTATGAAAAAGAAACTTATTTGTAACGTATAGGGCGTTGAGTTCTACTGATGAGTCCTGTATATCGACAAAATAATACCAAAATGAAAAAACAGTGGTAAAAGTCTATAAATTCTAAATCGAAGGAAAAGACAATCAGTTCGCATCTATCAATGAGGAATAAATAATCTCAAAAGGAAAATCAGAAACACTGGTTTTAACTTGTTCCTTTCTCAATTAAACTGTATTAATACTGGGGTCTCACTGTATCGCGGTACTTATTTTTTAAAAGCCTCATAATAACGTTGAAATAACGTTGGTAGCGCGATACAGTGGAACCGGCGATACAGTGGGAACAGAGTATACTATACTTGTTATTATGTTTTAATTCACTCACAATCAAATGAAACGAAATAAAACAAAAACACTCAATTTAATTTTTCTTCAAAAACTAAGAAACGTCTTTAAAAGTTCGAAAAGAGCTGTTTGAAATAAAACCTTGTTTCAATTCAAATATGATTTAAAATAATTGGTATGTTCATGCTAAGAAAATACCTGTTGAAAAAATCAGTTACAAAACCTGAAAGGTTTCCTCTGAAATCAGTTAACATAATTTTATGATTATATAATCCAAAATTCTGAGGGGTGAATGTTGATTAAAGACAATACCTGATACAAATGATGCAGATTTCAAAAATTGATTTCATCCTCAACAATTGATATCTTTTATATCGCCAAGTTTTACGAAAATGTAAGCTTTATTTATCCACTAAACATAGCCCCATTCCCCCTTTTTTAATTATCATTAAGTCTCCCAAACGAAGTGGGAGACTCATAGATTTTGATTTGCGATTTTTATCGAAAATGTTTTCCTTCCTGTCCGAATTTGTTCGTTCGAGTTCTCAATAACCGTCAAAGATATGGATCTGAGGTTTGGTTTCCATTATGAAAGATCAATGTTTTCAGATGTGCCTAATACAATTCATTTTTTGATGGGGTCACTGAGACGTATGATGAGCAGTTCAAAGAGGCTAGGGGTTTACTATAAGACCCTATGGGGAAATTTTGTTTTCGTCGAAAAACTCTACGAGAGTCACCAATAAGCATTTCACTGTATGATATATTTTATTACACAACACCTATAAAATGACATATACCTCGTTCCTCTAGGGGAGGGGGGATCATCCCCACCCCCAAAAGTCGATAATTTTGAAAAATTTCATATGCAATTAAAGTCCATAGCTTTAAATCATATATTTTATTATTCTCCGTAAGACAACGTAGTACCTCATTCTTTCAGTAGGATGATCCTCACTCCCATAAATCAATAATGTCCAAGTATCTCATAAACCGTTAACATCCCCACCCCTAAACCATATATTTTCTTATTATCGTATTTCCCTATGGCTATATCGACCTGCTGAGGCCTTCAGAATTTCCCGTATTTCGGCACTGTGACGTCGTAAAGAGTTGACCCGACCCTAATATGAGCTGACCCGAATATATCAGCGACGTCATAATGTTTGACCCAACGTTGACCCGAATATATCAGGAAAACATCCGGTTATAGGCAGATAGCCATTGAAAAGAAATTCCATTAAGATTGCTAGTTAACAATACGATAAATTTATCATCAAGTTTTCTTCAAACAAATATTGTAAAATATAAGCCGCTCGACACAATATGAAGCTTTTTGGCTCGTTCGCTACGCTCACTCGCCGAAAAAGCTTCACATTGTGTCTCGCGGCTGATATTTTACGATATACGTTTGCAGAAAACCTGATAATATGTACTTCTCCATGGTAAGACGCACCAAATGACGCATACCTTCCTTCCCCAGGGGGTTACCTCCACTCCAATCAAATCAATAACGTTAAATTATTTCATAAACCGTTTTATGCCCAAGACAAGACCAAGTGAATGCACAATCGGTATTGTACGGAAGATAATAAATTGTTATATATCATAAAAAATTTTCCAATAACATTTTACTGATAAACTGTATTGTCCTTACTTTTTAATTTTTTGTCTGATTTCTATAGGGGTTACGCAAACGAATGAAAATAAAAGAGAAAAATCCTCTTGTTATTGACTCAACTGGGTAGAAGGTCGACAAGGTCACTTACCAAGAGGAGAAATTTTGTTTCAGGATGATATCTATCAAAAGATGACACTGATTTCGTTCTGCGACTTCGCGGGTGTGTTATAGCGTAATTTTTAAAACTGTAAACCCGTCCATTTCAAATTTAAATGTAATACATGTATATTTTTGTTAACCCGTTAAATGCATTTTTGCAGGGTATTGCTCCTGGCCTGGAATCATAACTGTCCAGTTGGTTTTTTTTTCCTTTTTTGTAGGTGTTCTTGTGTTAAAAAGAAAATAAGAGTTGTCTTTCTTTATAGATAGATTTAATTTTATTGGGTGAATATGCAACTCAGATATTTTTAATTAATTGTGGTTTTTTATCTTTTAATTATTCTATTTTCTGCCCTAACATCATATTGTATATTGATACAAGGAAGGCATCAATGTATCAGACATAATATGTAATAAAACGTATCACAAAATACCGAAATAAATTATATATTATTTCATTTGCTTGGTCATAAATTGAAACAAATTTCTTGTTGGGTTGCAATTGTATCATTGTATATAAATGTGATTCAAATTACACTGACTTGATGTTGGGAGGACTTATCACGGCACGTAAGAAGTCTTTTTTATAATTTTTATTTAATGAAACCGAAAGCATTTTATTACACCATACAATGATATCAGTTCTCGTAAACGGTTCAGAAATATTGGGATATATCTCTGTCAGTGCAGCATGTCGACAAGCAGAAGTTGATCAAGTGTAACTATATGACTGTAAAACTCTGTTCACAAAAAATACCCAGATCACTATTATCAGGTAACTTCTCCATTAAGTATGCTTAATTTCAGTCTCTGAAAAACAAATAATGTATTGAATACAATGAAAGGCATTCGAGATATCAGTTACTTCGTTTGGGAGACTTCGTAACACAAGTGTTTGTCTATTCTCATTATTTCTACTTAAGTCACATAACTGGTTTGGTTATTGGCTGCAAATACTGCGACAAGTGTCGTTGTGGTCGGAAACGGAAGCACTCGATTTTCACAACACGTAGTAACATATTAAACATATACCAATGGATAGCTTCCTAATTATAGCCAAAAAAATATGAATGAAATTATAATTTTGATGACTGATGAAAGTCAAAAAAAACTTTCTTTTCTGGGATTTCCCCGTAATTTTATTGCTTTGAAATTTTTTGACTGATTTTAGAAAATAAATAACTTCTTAAGAACTAGTATACCGCTTACATATTTTTTTACAAGAAAATTGTCTAATACAAATATTTCTTGCTCTAGTCTTATGTCATAATACAAGAAGTCAAAAATTTTGAGGTAAAGAGGCGAATTATTAGATAGCGCTTATAGACAGTGAGTCTCGAACAACGATAAATATTTCAATATACTGAAGCCCTTAATTGTATTAAACTTAATATTTTTAAAATAAACCTATTAAGATTAATACAATTAAGGGCTTCAGTATATTGAAATTCCTTGTGTACAATACACACTAATTAAATTGTATATTTGAATACACAAACAACCTTTTATTAACATTCATCCAGGGTAACCAGCTCCCTGTGGGTCTGTTATAACCGAACAATTTGCCGTTGTGCATTAAAGTTAATTCTAATGTTGATGTCGTAAGGTTGTTCCTAGAAGACATTTCCCGGTTAAACCTAGTATAACATAATCCGACTTTCTAAGATATGCGCGTTACAGCCAACGAATACTTCCCCAGCTTCACAAAAACTAAAATGAACTTTTATATGCATCCGAAATGCAGAACAAACAACAAAAAAACTGCCAACCGAATGAATATGGAACGCCTTATAAGTTAGAAATACTTCAACAGTCTGTGCAAATGATATCTATAAATACCAATTAACTAAACAGTTATAATTATGCCCAAGGTCAGCTGCTGAAACAAGAATGACGGGAAATCCCCTATTGAAATAATAAAATCTTATTGGCTACTGATAATAGAGGTATAGACACATACGTAATTTGTAATGACTGCAATTTTGTTATACAATACTCATGACGAAAGATGTATAGGATTAGAGCATCTTATTTCCTGTCTAACTTTATACAGTTTCTAATCTAACTAAACCAAAATGATGTTTATAGTAGAATACTGTTAAACAACAACCCTGATAACAAGCATAATTAGTTTGCCAAATTTTGGCAATTATTTTATTTTCTTTATGATACTGTTACGTGATAAAAGTGAATTTAATGTAATACATACATTTAAAATCTTTCTTCAATGAAAAGTGTTATATTACAATTTTTGGTGGTATGAATTTCTTTTTGTTCACAATATTCTGTTTTCCAATCTAAATTTTACAATTACTACTTCGTTTTAAGTATTTTCTACATGTACTTCTGAATCTCTTCTACTGTTGTTTGCTCAGAATTTACAATGGGTACCAGATAGTCACTAAACAGGATACTGTTAATTTATGCGAACACGTTTACTTACTAACAATAACACTAATACATCCTAAACGTATATAGTGTATATAATATAGATTATAACATGGCTTTTTTCATATCACACCTATTATCAGCCCAAGAGCATCCAGGCTCGAGGGATGATTTTGACCATGCGCTGATAATAAGTCTGATATGAATAATGACATGTTATGATATTTTTATCATATACTTCAACATTGGTGTTTTATAGGTCTCCATGAAAATTCTTATCTCAATGATTTCAGTTTCATTGCCGTTTTACCTTATATCCTCAAGGCGCTGCAAATCGTCATTGTCCCTCCTCCATTTAGTCAAAATGTTTCGTCACTTAATGTTTTTTCTGTTTGTATTAACATTTTTGAGTAAATTAATATAATCCACAGTTTCGTCCCGCTATCGTCTCCTGTGTTTCTATGTGCTAGTATGTTTAGAATCGATTACAGAAACGACTGATTTATAACGCGATTACGGACTAGGGTGCGATATAAAACGGAAGCAGTTGATGTAAATCGGAAACAGTTGATAACAAAGTCATATCAGCCCGCTACGCCAATTCTTATAAGATTTGAGCAGAAATATGTACAATTTTACCTTTATTTTCTATAAGTATGTGATAAATATATATACATGTATTTTATACTGTACCTCTATGTACCATCGTCTAACAGTAATGTTTTTTATTCTTAAATGTATTCTAACGTGGTCACGGATGAAAATGACTAAAAATGCTTTCTGTGGTTGCTGACAGGACTTTACTATCTATGGGAAGCATGAATATCGGTGTCTCTAATAAGAACCAACTACAAACATTTTCTAGTGTCCTACATTCTTAATGTATGTTTGTTGTTTGTCTCTTTAATTATAGTACCTGTTTTATCATGTTCCTTGCAACGAATAAACAACAGCCCATACTCCAAAATATAATAATACGTAAAACAACAGTTTACACTTATACAAGAAATCCATCGCAAATTTTCAAACAAACATGATAATCCATATCAACAATCTTGTCACACAACTGATGTTTTCTGTTTGATTAAGCACTTGTGGTTTCGTATACTATTTTATTAAGAATTAATACTGAGTTCTCCGAAGTTTTTTTCATCGGTGTTATTTCCATACTCTATCTTCATATTTTAATTTAAATTTAACCCTACATGTCTTTCGATAATAGAGTTGATTCTTTAAATTTACATTTATAAAAATGTACATTATAGCTGTATCTTGAGATGGTTTTAGCTTTACCTTTTTTTTATCATTTTGGCTTTTGAATTGGCTGTTATTGTTTTTGCTTTCAACAACTTAGGTATTGAGTACAACTAATGACTCGTAAATCGACGAAATGTGCACATCTCGTTCATCAAAATTAATTTGGAATAATTATTTACACGTAACTTTCTACCATCAGTGTGTGTAAAATACACCAAAGAAGACATACCCAAGTAAAATCAAATTATTTACAAAAATGTATTAATAGTAAAATACTAATTTATGAAACATTCTATGATTTCATTTTTTCTTGCATGGGCCAAAAATGGCTATCCTCCACACAAACACACACAAACACAAAAATCATTCCGTAAAGTTGCTGAGGAGATTCAAAGGCCAAAATGACCACAATTAAAAAGTTGAAATCCATATAATGAAAAATCCATGTCCAGGGGGTACGTCTTAGTACTCTACAGAATACAATTATATAGCAGTAAATTAGTTAGAAGTTTTTTGTTATTGATATTCTACAGAATAGTTTTATACACCAGTAATTTAATTAACTTTCAAGTCTCAAATACCATCGCCAAAGGGCCATATATTGAAGTGGATATCGCCAAATATTGCTCAACACCCCTAGAATGGAGCTGAGACATGAGATGTATAGAATTTTCATGCAAATGGGACAAAATAAAATCAGAATTACAAATTATATTTATTAGATCAATAAACAACACCTTTCTGAACGTATGCTTCGGTAACAGCTGTTTGTCTTTGTAGGTGAACTAGCTAATTAATAGCTTTCACTTTGAATCTTTTCCGCGAAAAATAACTTTCATATCCGGTTTTTGCAAGCTGGTGAGACATTAGCTAGTAGATGGGACGTCTCTAAGCCATTGAGATCATGTTAATGCTTTTGTCGCATTAAGTTATTAAAACTTTTTCGAAGAATGAAATCAGTCTTCAACATCACCATAAAATGTCACTGCCTTCCTGTGAAGTTTGACATCAAATACTGGTTCCTTCAATCTAATGACTTCTCCATCACAGTTTATATAATAATCTTTCTGAAGTATTGCTTTGTTGTCTACTGTAGAAACAGTGGCATTCAGTAATCTGACTCTGTAGCTTGATACTTCATGCTTGCTCAGAAATTTATAGTCATACTGAAATAAAAAGATAAAATAACATAAGAAAATAACTCTTATTATATCAAATTTGTGTTATCAATGGAATTCCAGATTAAGGTCAATATGTGTCAAAAGTATATTGTTTACATTCGGCACAATATAAAATTCAAAAATTTACAATAAAAAAAAAACAAAACCTTCCACTGAAAATGTTACATCTTATTTAAGGACGCTTTTGGTTAAATATTATGTTGCTGAATAGCAATATGTACTTACACATTCTGGTTTTTCATTCTTTACTTTTGTGAGTTGTGAAATATGATCAGACAATGTACATTTGTGTGTCGTGTACACCATGAGAGAATCTTGCCCAAAATGTGGAGTCATTTTTCCTAATTTTTTTTCTTTCATCATTATTGCATGTGAATCAACAGCATATACTCGTCCTTTCTCTTTTACAGTATCTACAAAATTTAAAGAAGTCATTATTCATAAAAGTAAAAAGTCTAAAGGTGGTAGGCGACAATCTTTGAATATTGAAATTATTTGAGGGGAAATTTAGAATTAAACAGAATCAGATATACATTTAGTATGAGCATATGGTACTACTGAGTTAAACTTTTATATTTTCTCAATGATCTCTCACTTTTTATATTTCGTAAAATTCCTGAAAAATCTACATTTATCTTATAAAGATATTTAAAATTCCGCACCTTCACTGTCTGAAATTTCTTTAAGTAGATCTGATGTTGACTTTGTTCGTTGCTTTCTGCATAACTTTGATGAAGACATAGCTCCATTTGGCAAAGATATCTGTCTACTAAATAGTCGCGAACGTTGTGGTGCTTTCTCCTTTTTCGACGGATGGTATTCAACTTCCACATCATACTCCTTTCTTTTCAACATACAACCAAGAGGGATAACTGAAGAAGAAGATATATAACGATGTCATAAAATATATACAGGCCTACCAACATCTGATGTGAATACTGATGAAAGTAGATGAATAGTTTCTCCTTGTATTAAATAAACAACAAAATGGATAATCAATCAACGCCACTCACAAGACAGAACACAGAACCAAAAAAACATAAAAGAGTCAGGATAGTCAGACTTGGTACAGACACTGAACACCGGTGTTATGGGTACCCAAATTTCCTTCTGATCTATACTGATACAATGGTGTATAAAACATATTAGTCCTTTTATTATGATGTAAAGATTTTTTTAAAAAGCATTGAAGAATATGTACTTTAATTTACTATAAGAATTTGCTATGCTAGAACTCATGAAAATACATACTGTTGTATCTGGCAGGTCCCATCCATCGAAATTTTTCACAATCGTACATCATGTCTCCAAAGAGTCCAAAACCAAGAACCAATGCCGAGTACGACAACAATTGGCCACCTTCATGTACACTGACAACATTTGAATCAACATGGCTCCCAAGAAGGATGTGAAGGACAGCAGTCTGTGTATCTCTTGTTCCATGAAGATACTGAACGATAACATCGCCGGATCCGGCCGGAATAATGCCAATTGGTAAAGAGGCTCTTGCAATGTCGGATTTGTAATTGTTGAGGTCGACATTGTTATCCCGTTGTACTCTGGACAGTAATCCATTCATGCATTCACAATATAACCCATCACCTCCTACTGCGACAATCCTGTTGTGAAAAAATTTTTACAGTGAGGACTATTTGTCAATCATACAATCGATGTTTGTACTATAATATTACTTTAAACAGGCAAACAAACATATGCAATTACACTTTAATCTATTTTACCCAACCCAAATTTTTTATTATAGAAGACTTAATTGACTTCATTATTTTTTTCGACGTAATTGCCTTCCCTGTAAACCACATTTATTTTTATTGTTAAAAAATGTCAGAAATGACTATATTTAACGAAAAACATTTTTAGACACTGAAAAAGGCAAAAAAAATTTTGTCGCTGAATTATTTTATACAGATTATGCAAGTGTAGTGCTTACCCATCAATCTGTGAAAGATTGTAATTCTTTAGGATCTCTGTCGGTTCTCTCTGTTTACTTGTAACTGTAATGAGATCAATCATTGACTGCCATTGAAAGAAATCATAAATTTTATTCTGTTACAAAATACAATGTATTTATAAATATATTATTTAATATTTCAAAATATTATTATTTAAAATCTTTATCAGGCAAAATATTCTGCTTATATTCTTTTCAATTTTATTTCTACATTTCAGTTTATTGCAATGTTTATGATATTTAATTCATTTTAAGACGAGGAACAAATGAGTGTACATACCATATACGTCAGCTGTAACATCACAAAGTTGAAGCAGAGGAGCAGCAATTTTCTGGTAGATTTTAATTCCTTTCCTCTTTCCACTGTTCGGATTTATAATAACTAAAAGACGTTTAGGTCGACCTAAAATTTAAAAATAATAATACATATCTATACAATTTTATTTATTAAACTGAGTGAAAAAGTTTTATGGATTGGACTTGAAGAAAACGAAGTAGACTTCCATGATAGAGTAGCATTAAAAAATTACAATGTATCATATATATATATATAATTGTAAATTAGCCAGTGTAATATTTGTCACAACAATAATCAGGACACTCAGAAATTATATTATTAAAGTTGCTGCCTATTATAGGCCATTATAAAGCACACAAATGTGTTATCATTAAAGTTTTCTCATTCTTAAGCGTAAAATGTATATACGTACCACTACCTTTTAATTTTCCTTCAATAGTTTGGTACAGAGGTCCCACATCTTCTATAGATCCACTCACAGTGATTTTTTTTACTTTCATGGTTTTATTCTTTTTACGACTGACGTAATGTATTGTTAAATTTGTTTCCTTCATAGAAACTTTCAGTAAAAAGCGAATTTCAATTGATGCTGAAAAAGAAAAAGAACTGATGTTTTTACACATGTTTATAATTAGTAAAAATTGTTTTTCTTCATTATATAATTTACTTTAATCCATTCGAAGTTGAAAATATGAAATATTTATATTAAATTATTATTCAAATCAATATAAAAATTAACACAAATAGATTGAATTGATAATAATAATAAAAAAACAGCGCAAAGTATCATACCCAATAATTCCTGATTGGGGCTTTTAATTCTCAAAAAGTTATCCTCTAAACAAACATCAACAATTTTCTCGTTGAAGTAAAGCATTTTGTTTTCACTAAGTATGTACGACAATGTGCCTCGGTGTACGTCTATCGCTTTTTATATACTATAGACGGAAGGTAAATTCCTGAATGGTCTATAAATAGAACAGAAAAAATCCAGACCAAGAAAAAATAAGTTATGTTTTTCAGTGAAATGTAGGTGTGTGAAAATCCGGTTCGTCTACTAGTAGATAGTTATATACTTGAACCAGTCTTGTGTAAGGATGCATATAAGATAAAATGAAGATTTCAAGAAATGTAATGCCCTACTTGTACTTCTAAATCTCATCCATCTTCTTATACATCAGGTTGTGATTCTGGGAATTTGCGCAACAGTTTATAATTCCCAGAGATGTTTACATAAACATTTTTTTCTGCAGCATTAAAAGAAACTTGAAGTTTCTTGAAATGAAAAAGTATGGTGCAACTAGAATACTGATTCATCAATAGTATAAAAAAAATAATTTACCAGTTAAAGTGCATACATCCCTCGATCATATTCCAACAAAAAAGTAATTTGTCCTGTCGTTAATATAATTATTCTTGTTTTGAAAATGTCATGAAGATTTTTGCATTTATCATTGTATAATATCATTCAAGTCCTTACAATTATCAACCTCAGAGATCTAGAAAATAACCATACTCCCAATAAAAATTATTTAAGGTATCCGGATCATAATAGATAATGATCGTAAATGGTATCTCTTGAACTTTAATACTTTATGGTTTAAAGAAGCACGACGTAAAAAATCATTTGCTAATCATTGTTCGCAGTTTTTATCTTGAATGTAATATTACTGACACGCAACGGTATCACAAGCTCAGTTGCTAGTATTTCGATATTAGCCCGAAATTGATACCCTAAATTTTATGTTACAAAAATGTGAAATTTGCAAAAACTACGAAGTATCTCCCTTGTGCCTAGCTCTGTCCTCAGATGGTGTTGACAAAACTCCTTTTGGATATTTTGGAATTTTTGAATTTGGTCTTCTACCTTTTTGGTTATTATTTTGGTTTTCAACATTTTAGGCCTTGAGCAAGAACTGATCGACGAAATGAGCACATCTTGTGCATCAAAATTGGTATCAAAGAATTTATTTACAACAACGAACAACTTTATTTTGGTACAACATTTTATCGCCCCTCTATCTTTTCAACTACGCTTCAGTCGGAAAGAGACAGAATTTCCCAAACCCATGAAAGACTAAGGTTAAGCTCTCAAATAAAAAAAAAATCCACATTTCAAATACAAATGTATATTTATCTTAACGTCACATCAATACCAAGGGATTAACAGTCCATCAGTAGTCGTATCATTCAGTGATAGGAAGAAAAAAGTGAACGTTACTCATATCGACATTAATACAATTTCTGGAAACAAAGAATGAAATCCTGAAACAAGAAATGGCGTTTTTGTGTTATACTTGTAAAGAGCGGACTGGGTAATTTATACTGGCGTATCAAAGACGTGTTAAATAAATCATAGAAGATAAATAATATTTCATTACCATACAGTATTTGGAGGAATTAGTTTGCATCTATTGCAATTTATATAACCATATGAATGAAGTTGAAATTCTTTACTTTTTTTCACTTAGTTCATAGCTGAGTGACTTAATATACTTTTGTCATTAACCACACTTTTCCTTTTGGCTTTACTGGTGACAATGTGGAAATAGTTCATTCCGATAGTCACAAAAACATATTTATCAATAGAATAAGTTATGTGCATATAAGTTTATGAGTACCTGGTGGTTTTAAATTCAAAAGATAAGATTTCATTGATTGTATTACAGGGTAAATAAAAACTGTGGCAGAATCTCAATAGATATCAATTTATGATGTTACATACATCAATTTAAATCTTATTACTCATCATTTACAGATATGAAACTGAAAATTTTCCTTTGTTCTGTATATCTATAACAAGCATCCGGTTTTTGGTCATTTTTATACAAATATGTGCGAGTGTGTTTAGTCTGTCCAATTCTAGGTCAATGTCAACAATCTAACACCAAACCTCCACATATAAGAACAAAGTTTACATAATTTGTTGTTTGATGAGTACTTATATAATACGTATATCTTTTATCAGCCGAATTTGAAGCTCTTAGTTATAAAGCCTCATTAAATGATAAGGTGGCAGATGTTTAAAAAAATATGGCATAGTTAAGATGTATCGCTTATCTGATAATTAGCATCGTAAAATAATTTGGGAAAAGGTTCATTAGGATTTTAATAAATAGATGATATTTCGCTCCCGGAGGGGGGGGGGATTCATTTACTATATATGATGAAGTGCTAGGTATGTTCTGACAAAAGGGGGTGGATTTTTTCGCAAAACGGCTGTAAAGGGTATACTTTTTTCTCTTTTCTACGATGGGGTAATATATGACTATCTGGAATGGAGTTATATGTAAAGAACATCTGGAAATGGGTTATAATTTGAAGGATACAAATTAAGCAGGATTGAATTATAGATGATAACTTGTGAACAACTTAACTTTCCATTTAATTGGTTCATTGCATTGACATGAAGATAAATCCTACGAGTATCCACATGACAGAAAAGGGGTCTTATTTTGGCATAGACTGTCTGTAATGGGGTATGTAACATGGTCAAATTTTGTCTGGAGGGGTCGGGGTTCAAATGTGCTGGAAGAACTCACCTGTCAACTTTTTGACAAGCCCCCCCCCCCGGGGATCTCCCTGCATGTTTTTGAATCATGGTATAAATGGGGAAAGAAAATAAATGGCACCATGGTATCTGTGGGAAAAGAAAATAGTTATTATCATAACAATGTTCATGTTTAGAACGGTCTTTTAAGTGATAACAATTGGTTTTTCCTGGAAAAAACAGCCTTTTTACTTTCAGACGTTCGATTATATCTATGATTTTGATTAATCGGATGTGGTTTTTTTTTTGAAAAAGTACAAGTGCTAATATATTTAAAACTTCCATTAAAATGATTTTCTTCCGTATTTAAGACCATTAAATGAGAGTCGGGTACATTTACATTATGTAAATTACACATGGATATATATTTATATAACTGCTATACAAGAAATATACATAATGTATAAATTATCACGTATACAATTGTATGATAAAAAAAAATTCAATTTGATCAAAGGCGAATATTTTCTAATCATTTTTTAATGATTAAAGTGCACCTCCAATTGAAATTAACTAGTTAAAAAAGCCACAAAGAGGAGATACATATATGTTATTTTCGTCAGAAATTGAAAGTAGTATAAATAGTCTATGTTTTCTTATTTTTTGTGTCTGATATTGACACTAGGTTATTCTTAAAATATCCTGCATTCAGTCAAAATGTTGTACAACTTCAAACTGGTTGTACTTCTGTATGTCAGTTAGGTTTCGTGGTTTGCGTGCGAATGAAACCTACATATGACACCTTATTATAATTTGATAATAAAAAAAATAAACATTAGCAGACCAAACATAAAACCAAAGTATCAATTTTCATAATAATACTACATTTGTATTTTCGCTTGATGGACACTATCCAACGTTTGCTCCAAAACTCGTTATAACCATAGTGTAAGTATTGGAAGGATCACCAAAAGCAGAATTTGATATCATGACTCTCAGTTGTGTTTTGTACTCTTTTGTGTTATTTTTTTTATCCGGGGTTTTGTCTGTTTAGTGCGTTGATTGATTGGTATTTCATCGTTGACTTTTAGATACAGAATATCGTAAGAAAAGCAATGTTAATGGTATGTTTTATACATCAGAGTGTCAGGATAGATAAGGCGGAGATATGCAGTTTAACCCCACCTCTGCTCGGTGTCTATCCTGACTCTCTGTTGTGTTTATTTATTTTGTATTTCGTGCTCTTATATTTTTGTTTATTCGGGATTCTGACTGTTGTGTGGCACTGATTGATAGATATGTTTATTGTTGACCTTTCCCATTATCAGTTTTATTATTTATCAAAGTTTTGGTCACGAGCATAACTGGTTGATATGGAATAAGGTGCATGGTGGATTAATTTTTGTTACAAAATCCATACAAAGGCCTACTTGCCAAAAGTCCAAAGCAAAGGAACAGCGCTTTTATTGATGTTCTTCATCTTAAATTTCACATTGAGGCCTTCGATATGGATTAAAAATCTGGCACCAATTGCAAGTTAAGACGGCCCCTAGCCGGTTATTTAAAAACAAATATGCACATTGTCCATCGAATATTTGGTATCCCAGTTGTACTAGTGTACATGTCTATTTTTCTGAACATAAACATAACTTTTAGCCTGAAAACTCAGGTACAAAAGAATATTTGCAAATAGGATTTCCGATCAGAATCAGATTTTGGCATTACAAAATTCCCTTTCCTTTTAAGCAGGTCACTAACCGTAGGCTAGGCTTCTGTGACATTTATGAATGGATATGACCACAATAATGATCACCTACGCTAAATCTATTATTAGAAACTACTCGGGATAATCTAGGTCGCACTGACGTAGTGGAAATCTGTGTTCAAATAAAAATAGCCGATTCAATTATTTTGATATATTCACGAGTTAAATATAAATTTACTTTATTTTAGACATTTCGTGGAAGTTTTATCGAGTTTATTTATTGTAAAATTACACCAATTTGGGTCATATCAAAGTATACAATTATTACAATACAATATCATATTTTCAATCATTTTCGTCAAAAAATACATTATCATTACTCTTCTATAAACCTAGTTCTGGTGATAAAAAATGGCTAATAATGATGCCTCATACCCCATTTCTACTGGTAGAAAGTCCGGTTTTCTGAATTTGGTAGAAAATAATATTTTTCATTTTCTTTCAATGTTGTACAAATGATCTTAATAAGTTTTTCTCTTTTCCCCTTTTTCTTTTGTCTTCTACTTTTATAGCTTTTATAATAATTATCAAAGATCTGCGTCTCCTTTTCGGTGGGATATATCGACATATAACGTATTCCAGAGGCCGCCGTTGTAATGAACTTCAGTCTAATATTTTACATGTGTATTAGATAAATAAATAATATCTGATCTTTATTGTACGGGTGGTTGCCTACATTTTATATCACAATGTAAATAATCTGTAGACAATATCAGTATTTATTTGTCCCGTGACTGACTATTTTCCCGACGCGTAGCGGAGGGAAATAGTCAATGTGTCGAAGGACAAATAAAATGGATTTATCCCGAAATGACTGTTAAATAACTGTTTTATTATACCGAAACACTTTACCGGTCAATAGTTTCCAGTTATAATCACCGGTCAGTATTTACCGGTGATTAGTTTTGGAAACTAATCCCCACTGGTAAAAAAATAGTAAAATTATTGTCCTGATTTTTATATAGAAAAAACTTACTGAGGTATAATAATATAGTTTATGTATCTTGTATTTGCTTCAGGGACATGATGAAAAGTGAGCCTTTCGCGATATTTTCTCTCCAGTTTAGTAGTGAGGATATACTAAGAAAATTCATATTTGAAGACATTTTATGTACATTGTGTTTATACTGCAGTAACATAAAAGCTTTTTAGCCCAAAGGGCCATGTGAACTATTGCCATCAATTGGTATCCGTCGTCGTCGTCTTAAACTTTCCTTTGAAGATCTCTTCTGAAATCACTGGGCCAATTGAAAAAAAAGTTGGTAGGAATGGTTCTTAGATGGCCCTTTATCAGAATTGTATCCAATGACCGGACTGCAATCCAAGTTTAACATATGACAATACGGAAAATTTACTTGAAGATCTTCTTGACTGAAACCATTAAGCCATAGGAACCAAACTTGGCAGCAATGGTTCTTTATATAGGTAGTCCTCTTTCAAAAGTATCCCGTGACCCAAACCGCCATCCAAGACATCCGCCAAAGCCGAACATAATTTATCATAGGACCCTGTGATAAAATTGGCTTAAAAATCTTCTTGTCTTAAATCAGTAAGCTAATTAAGACCAACCTGACATTAATGGTTCTTAGATAGCCCTTTATCAGAGTTTTATCCGATGACCCAAACCGCCATCAAAGATTGCCAATACACTGGCGAACATTATTAAACATATGTACAAAAATTACCAGAAATTTCCAAGGCTCTTCGTTGTGATGCAGAGGTAACCCTTAGCCGAGTTTGGATTTCTGTTCATCTTGATTGTTTTGGTTTTTGATGGTTGTGCTTATTAATTCATATATCTTTAACCGGTTTTCCAATATTTTGATCTCGAACACTGCTGATGAGTTGTCAGTCAACGAAATGGCCACAGAGTGCATCAAATCCATTTCGGTATATTTTTGTTATACATTTTATGACCATATGGGATATTCACTTAAAGATTTCTTAATCTGAAACCACTTAGCCAATTGAAACCAAACTTGGCAGCAATGGTCTTTTAGGTAGCCCTCTTTCAGAATTATATCCGATGACGAAGCCAGGAAGCTTTATACGCGTAATTGGTGTATAAAGTTATTAGTATTGGATATACCTCTGAGGGGGTGAGAAGTGCAAATGGTAGGTTTTAATCATTTGGAAAGGAGTCTTTCTGGTATTTTACCTGATGCAAAATTAATATAAACTATGATAAATGCAGAATATCTGCGTAAAGTTATGCAGTTTTGATATAAATATTATATATTACACGATAGTAATAAATTAGTGTTGGATTATTTTTTATTGTCATAATATTGTTATAAAATTGATAAAAAACGTGAAAAACCTAGAACTGTTCATATGATCGTTTATTCTTTCTCCCGAAATATTTTTTGGACATTCTGTAGTTAGAATGTCAGCATCACTGATATCTTTGAATTAATTACTACAACATTTTAGGGCATACTAGAAAACATGGTATGGGTTCATGGGATGGGCTCGTGGGATGGGGCCATGGGCTCAAAATATCATGGGTTCATGTGATGGGTTCAGGGGATGGGCTCATGGGCTCAAAAATGATGGGCTCATGGGATGGGCTGTTGAATCATTATATAATTAAAAACGCAGGAGGTATACTGTCATGGGGTGATATCTGCATTCAGCATATTGAAGAAACAATATTTGTTCTTCGGTATGCTGAGTAGGTGTGTATCACTATTAATGATTTGTAAAAAGAAATTTAAATTGAAGTAATTACTCTAATGAATGAATTTCAGCCAAAAAGTTGACTTTTAACATACTTTTGTACACATTGTAACGGTACCTGAGATATGGAGTATCAAAGGTGTCCATGTAGAAGGATCAATGTTTGTCCTTTTTCTTTCCGTATACAAAATAATTATTTTCAATAATCTTCCTCTTCTCCATATGTACCGTAGAAAGTCAAATAACTCTATCTTTATCATAAAGTTTTCCGGATACAAGGTGGACATGAGGAGCAATTATCAACTTTATCCTATATTTTTCATTCAGTTTCACGTTCTTTTTTCAACTAAGACAGAAATACTATTTTTTTTTATTTTGTTTTATCTCTAAATACATGTACAGATTCTTGAATGCTTTACTTTTCATCGGATACTTATAAAAATATAATGTTGAAATCAGCATTTACATATTTCATCAGATTGCTATTTTTTGTATCACTTTTTTTTTACTTTTTCAATACCTGCTTATTTTATCAAAACATTTTATTTAATTGTATTAATTACCTGTATCATCTTTTGTTGCAGTAGCCTAGTTACATGTTGTATTCATCAACTTTACAAACTATAATTGAAGTGACATATTAATTTGAAATATGGTGATTTCTTAAGTGGGGCTGATAACAACCTCAGAAAACACACCCATCAAAATGATACTTAGATGTAAGTAAAGTCAAGAAATACCAAAGGAATATTCGAAGGAGAGAAAAATCGTAACAACTGACAAACTCCGGAGAACAACGAAGACAAGACCAAAACAATACATGCACTACAATTAAAAACTAAAAACATATGAACAACATGGACCCCACAAAAAAACCGGGGGTAGACTCAGGTGCTCCGGAAGAGTAAGCAGTCTCTGCTTCCTGCAGGACACCCGCCATGCAAGCTGTTATGTATAGCTGTGTTTGTTGACAGAATGGGTCATTGAACACAACTAAGAACAGTAACGCCATAATCTTCATATACATTTTTACTTTGGTTCAAATTGTTGACAGCAGTCTTATGCAAAATTATGTTCCACGATTGTGTCCATCTTGGATGTCTTGAAGGATCATCAGATGTAATTCTGACAATTTTCGTCCTAAATAATATTTCTTCAGAATAGGTACAAACTTTTAAGAATTAAAAAAAATCCATATTTTATTCCTAGGGCCCATCATTTTTTGAGCCCATGAGCCCATCATTTTTGAGCCCTTCCCATTTACCCATGATATTTTGAGCCCATGGCCCCATCCCACGAGCCCATCCCATGTTTTCTTGTATGCGGGATTTTAAAACCTCATCCGCCTTATACTTTTATGAGGTTTTTTGACGGGGCATCTCTCAAACTAAAGTCTATCGAATTGACTGTAAATATTGTTTTTAAATAACCGCATCCAGTCTAATTCATTCAGAAGCGATACACTATATAGAATAAAAAAAATATTTAGAATTGTTATATATTTTAATGCTACGCCAATATAATATAACACTACCTAAACATGTATAAATTTTCTTGTCTAATCTAAGGGACGTTATACATGTAACAATAGGCAAAACAGAAAGAAATAACTCGAAATACTAAAATTTTAACACATTGTTTGGCACTATATGTTTGTTTGTTTAGTTGGGGTTTAACGCCGTTTTCAGCACATTTTGGCCATCTCGCGGCGGCCAGTTTTTATTGGTGGAGGAAGCCGGAGTATCCGGAGAGAACCACCGACCTTCGGTAGGAAAATTGGCAATCCTTGTCAATTAAGATCGGAGTCGAACACACCCCGCCACAGGTGAGATTCGAACTCACAACCCCAGCGTTGACAGGCTAGTGATCAGTAGTAGTCATGACGAACTACCTAGACCACTCGGCCACCGAGGACCCTGGCACTATATGAATCCGTGTATGTTAATTGTCCCAAAATGTTAATAAAATTTACTCTTTACTTTACTCCATGACAACTGCATGGTTTTGTATAGATTTTCAAACCTCTTCCGCCTTATCTTTTTTTACGAACAAAAGCTTCAAATTATACATATTAAAGATAAGAATGATGTATGTGATTTACATAATAGTAATAAATTATTTCTTCAAGTAATTGAATGGTAATAAAATTGAAACAGACCAGGTCAGATGAACAACTATACTTCCCCAAATTATTAAATGACAATGGCGAATGTAACCCTGTTTTGATGTGGAAGCACAAAACTGTTGAGGTCCCTAGTCTAGGGCAAAGTTCCTGCTAAAGTAGAAGAGATTTATATGTGTTTTAGTCTAATTAAGAGTTTAACATATCGTTATAGGATTCTTTCATTTTATAAAGATCCCGGTATTCATTCATGACCTGCGTGCATTTAAAAGTTGCTATTTGCTCGAGCAGTGATTCAAATAATGAAAAATACTTATAGGTCGCTTCTTTGGTACTACCCTGATGATATGACACCGCTGGTATTATATCAATTACTCAGTTTTATAAATTTCAACTGAAACATCTAAAAACGTATTCAGTTCTTTTATAACACTAATCCTACATGGTTAAACCGGAAACCAAACACAATGTAACTTATTTCATCCAAAAAAAGAGCCGAAAAGTTTGGTTCCAACTGGCATATTTACACACTGTATCCTAAATTCTTCAATTTCTTGCTGTATAAAGAGGGAGAATTCAAACTACCAAACTAGCATTTTTTGATACATCATATCCTATTCCTGTTTATCCTGACGTCTGTATGCAAATCTTGCCAGGATACTCACGAAAAACATTTCAAATATTAATAGCATGTTCTGGATACCTGTAAAAACAAAGAAAACACTAAATTTAAACAGACTGTACGTACTTTTTTTTAGGTTAAGGCTAAAACAAATTGATGACTTTTCCGATTTTCCGACTTTGTAAATTTAAAGTAAAAATTTTTGCCGGTTCATTTTGCAAAAATGGTGAAAACCCGCCCAAATTCTTCATTTTTCAAGAAATTAAAAATAAAAAGTTTTCGACCGCTCCTAAAAGTTAGTAAAAAATAGGGATTTTTTTTTTCGTTTTTTGCAATATCTTACTTTAAAAAATTTGTGTCACAAGTAAATTTGATCTTCGCCTAAAAACTAGTCCTCAAGAAAAAATAAATAAAATTAAAATTTCGCTCGCTTGCACCTACTTTTGTCATAAAAAACAAAAGAACTAAAAATCAATTTGGTTTGGCCCAATACATTCTTTTTGTGCTTGTTTTTTCGGAATATTGACTGAACTCCAACCAATATACACGTGTAAATTAGTTTTCACGTGAAACAATTGGAAAGATCTTAACTTATTTACCTACAGAACAGTTTTTTTAAAGAATTAATCTACAATACCAATTTCAATTCAGAACAGAATCAGAAAAAGCAATCTCAGTTTTATATTCAATTACATTGCGCTAAACTTTTGAATTGTGAATGAATTTCCAAGATTGTTGTTTTTTTGAAAATATAATAGAAAATGCTATTCATCTTCAAACGTCTTTACAATTAGGTTTTGTAAGACGTCTGGTTTCAAAATGTAAATATTTTAGACAGAATTCTTGGTTTGATGCTTTTATAAAGATATAATTTTACTTACGTATTCCTCTTATCAGCGATCCAAGAGTTCCTTCACAGGGAATTTTACCAGCCTTCGCTAACTGGTTTATTACGAGAAACTGGATATTGAAGAATGTTATAACTAGCTTTAATGACGCAAACTTCGGGATAATTGCTACATCTCCAAGTTTATCTCGTGTTGCTCTGAATAAAACCATTAGTCCCCATATAGATGTAATTGATGATAAAACGTTGATGAGATTTGAATAGAAAACTGCATTCTTCGGTTCAGACTGTAAATGACAATAATTTTGAAGAAATATAAACTTCAATGGCTTTTATATATATGAACGATTTTGGTGTTTTATCTAAGGTTTTTTGAAAGACTAAACATTGTTATCCAGGGTATTACCATAGAAATTAAATATTGCTGTCGGACTGAACCAGGTGCTTTAGCTTTTGCAATATTGTGTTGAACATATATTGTTTTTTTTTTTTTTTTGGTGTTTTGTTTTTGTTTTTTGGGGGGATTTTGTGGCTTTCCAAACTTTTGGTCTCAAGAGTGACTGCTTACGTTTAATCCTGATATGCGCATTGAATGCAAGGAATCTTTTTTTTTTTTTTTTTTTTAAATTATTATTGTATCGCTATAAACTATAGTGAAAGTCATGGTAGCAAGAAGCTCACAATCTGAGTCTGTATATGGCAGTCATGCTAATCAACTTCCATTCGGCCAAGCATTTTCAGTAGAGAAGATTGAAGATTCTTAAAATTTGACCCATAGGAAATGGAAAAAAATGTTCACGCCGCCCATGTTACTTGTCAAATTTGGACAAAACATATAATAGACCTTCCATAGATGTTTCATATAAAGTCTGAACCTTTTAAGCTATGTTCAAAATTCGTCCAATCAGAAATACGGAACTGCTTTGGTGGCAATGTTTAGTTGTCCGGTTTGGACATTCCTTAGATGCTTAATACAAAGTTTTAGTTCATCTGACTATTCGCTTTTAAAATAGATTTTTAAATTTCAACCAAATCGAAATAAAGAATTTTTCCTGGCGGTGTGTTAGTAGAAAAGATTAAAATTTGACAAGTTCACAGGCCTTAAGGACGATTACAGCTCATATTTCCCTTTGAGCTATTACAGTAACCTTACCTCATCCCCGGGAATGTAATATCCTGCAATCCAAAGAATCATAGTTACCAATAATGCTAATGGTCTTATGATTATTACTTGTAGTACCAATACTCTGGCAAATTTAAAACTGCCTCTACAATAATAAATAATTATCTTTTACTGAAATATTCTAAAAGACCAATTTCAACATGTTTATAATCTACCGAACAAAATTAAATCTAGCCCTCCAACAATGCGCAAATGGGCAATATCTAGGTAGATGCCGATTTTGTCAAATTGCTCTTTGAAACAGAAACATAAAGTCATAATTGAAGATTATATAATTTATTCGGTCTAGGTACTTCGTTTCATTCATGGAGAAAAAGAGAGGATGTCAAACTAGAAATACTGACCCCCTGGTGTTGTCACGCATCCCCTTGTCATCTTGTTTTACCATATCACGTTGACTTTGACCGAATTGATACACGGCGGTTGATCCTTGTGAATTATAAAACTTGAAAAATTATGATCATCCTACTTAGCCAGTTGACTGTTTTAGCAATTTTTTGTAACTGATTAACAGAATCGGGTATCCTCGCGTTCCTTTCAAAATCAAAATTACGAATTATTGAATATAAATGATACAGAAAATATTCAATCTGAAAAAGTGCCATAATATAAGAATACTCTCAAAAAAAAAATAAAGTGGAAAGTGAATAATTATTTGAAAAGACTTCCCATAAATTACGAAAATTACCTTGTGAAGGGTATATTTTTTAAACAGCTTCTAAATAGGCAACAAATTGGAGGTGTACTGAATGCCAACTTCTCTCCCATCATACTTTGTAAAAGATTATCTACACCATCAAAATAGTCTATTATCAACTTTACAAAAACGAATACAGCACAGGATAAATACCTACATAAAATAATAAGAAAAATAAGTTTCAGTGACAAATGTATTGCTATCGTATAAGAGAATAAACTGATTATACTATTTATACCGAATTTGAAATTCAAAATTGCAATGGCTTAGCTGGTACTTATAGAGACTGGAAATGCTAAAACAATAATAATTTCAGGCTTCGAAGAACAATATAGACAATCAAATTATTTCAATAAGATTTTCAACAGTTGACGTCATCAAAAAAGATTTAACTTACATTGCAGAAATTAGTTCAGCTACCAAACTGGTAACGGGAACCAGCAGTAACAGTAATGACAACAGTGAGATGACCTGAAATAGAACAGTTTATGATTTCATTTGGTTCGTTAATTCAAGACGAAGATTGTGTAACAGAAATTTTTGTTATGGTCCAAGGTTAAAATCTCAGTAGCTTATAAAAGAAGAGGTTTGAGCGATTTTTCTCATGAAAGAGTCCTATGTGAAGCTTCTTTCCTGTGTGGACACAATTGGTTAGGGAGAAGAGTAATCTAATACAATTATAACAGAGAAACACCTGAAGACTATTTCTACAACATGGAAAAAACAACGCGGATGCGACAGATAAATCTGGTTGGTTACTATTTCTCACAATTCGAGATTTCTCCAATATCAAAGGCCTTGTCTTATTTTGGCCTGGACCGTGGAATAACTAAAATCGGAAAATTAGCCAAACGAATAAACGTCCAAATTATTTTAAGTCGACTAAACCTTAAAATATTCAGTTCTTGCATTTTTTTCCTTCGGTCGGGCATACGGAAAGTATACGACACAGATACTAAACAGATGCTTGTCTTAATAATTAATGGACATCACTTAAAACGAGTTTGAAGAGACATATGTTTACAGAAGTGAAGCATAGTGGTTAAAATGCATGAATTAATCGCCTGAATCGGAAAATATCACAGTTTTATAACCTGGTGCTCTGACGTCAGACAGTCAAAGCAATTACCATAAATGACCGGGTGTGTCAGACTAATCCCTGACTGTCTCCTTTACAGTTTTTAAAACCAACCAACACGACTGCTATAGCCGAACGTGATTCAACACACAGCCTGTAAAAATTCGCTTACAATTCTTTTATGTATCGAACTACTTGGCTAAATTCGAACCTTTAGAACCTATAACCTGATAGCAATGGTTAATACTGATACTCCTAAAACATTTGGACACGCACTATTCAATATATTCACCAGTTAGTATGTCTGGTCTGAAAAATTAGCCATCTGGAACATACTCTTTTTCGAAATAGTCCTTAGGTGTCTTCTTTCATACGTGTATCAATTAACAAACCAATCGGACACAAAGATGGCTTTTTTATCTTTGATTTGCAAATTCAACTCGAGTCTGATAAATGGGCTTTTGTCACCCATTAATTTATTCATTTTTTTTTTTTTTTTTTTGGTATTCCATGTATGTGTGATTAGCTTTTGGTTTTTGATTTCCTACTTACAGGATAAATCCCTAATAGGAAAATAAATTTATTTCTTTGTCTATTACTGGAATTCCATCGAACTAGAAACCATATCTCTTCAATGTAAATTGCTATGACAATTAGGCAAAGGCAACCACAAATTCCAAGGACAGCTGCTGTTCCTTTATGGTCTTTGAGTTCTGAAAAGGATAAAAAAGTCAGGTGAAAAATTTAACAAATATAATTTTAACCTGGAAACGTATTACACCTATCATGAAAGTGAAAATAGAATTTTCAATTCCCAGACAGTAAGTAAACACCATATCCTGCAACTTTGAATTTATATATAATTTAACATTAGGAAAGTCAAACGGTTTCAGCTTTTTCAGTTTCAGGACGCTATTAAGTGATTAGATGGAACAAAAAGAAATCTGCTTGTAACTAGGCAAGTACATGTGTACGTGTTTTACTGTAAAGATATTTTGTGCAATACCACTAAAATAAATGGAATAAACGTAAATTGGTTCCGTAAATAAAATTTTTAAAGCAAGGCTAAGAAACAGTAGGAAATGCTTACCAATTATAATGAAAAAGATGGTAGGCATCAGTCCATATACTGTGAGAAATTTTAGTGTGACAGCATTACTGCTGTTATGATTTTTCATGGCATTACTTATGTTAATGAATTGTCCTTCCAGTAAAATATTGTAAATATATTGAGAATTATACAATGATTTGAGAAAAAATGTTTATTAAGTAATTTTGTTTATGATTCCTCTCTGTGTATACTTACTCACCATTGTATAAAGCTGAAGTTGACGGATAATCATTCGAACAGTTCGTATCTCCCATAGTGTCGCCTGAAATCTAAAATAATTTTTCCGTATCAATTGTCAGTCATAAAAAATATTTGCTTCAACCTATGGTGTTTAAAATTCACATTTGATTTGCGCATGTGCTACATTTACGTGCGGATACTTTCTCAACAGAGCAAAATTACTGTCACATAAACTTATTTTCTTATACAAGGTTATGTTCAATTTTTATTGAAATCATTACAAAGAAATTTTCGGGTTTCATTAAGACATTTTTATCTCACAATTGAGACCACACATATTAGTCCGATTTCACGTTCTGTTGGAGTTTTGTTCATCGTTTGAATAACTGTGTTTCAAGGATTCTTGATTAATATTGCATTGAAATTTATGGGCTATTTATGTTTTTCTGTGGTTGGGGGGGGGGGGGGGCTGCATATTGTTTAAGAAGCCAAGGCGAGCTGTAATCAATCTTTTTTCTCAATATTATGCACAGGCTCTTGTCTCAGAAAAAAAAATACTACATATGTCAAGAGAATTTTTTTCTGAGACAAGGGCCTGTGTTATTATGAGATGTTTTCTCACTGTCGCTTACCCCATATCCTAACATTTTCATACTATATAGTTTTTTATCAAAATAGTCATACTCGCATGAAATACATTGAACCAAGACTTACTTGAAATACAATAATACACTACAAGTTTGGGAGTGTATACCACACACCAATATGCAACAAGTTAATTTCACCGAAAAGACTTCCTGTTTCACGTGCTGTGTGAAAACACATATGAAGTCCGATAACAGTACACATAGGTAGATGTAAATTACTTTCAAATTTTTTTAAACAAATACATGTACATCGCCTAAAAAGTAAAATTTAAGAAGCAGAAATAAAATTGAGCATTTTAAGAGCTTTTTTCTTCTTATTCATCGACAGTACAAATGCATTTTGCTATTGTACATCTGGAAGGCATTTTATGTACCACAATTTCAAAACTGAAACTTTATCAAATTACAGAAATCATGTCTAGATTTTTCCCTTGCAGTGCGTGTGTAACCATTAATTTGTAGAGGGGCCGAGTAGTCTAGGTAGTTCGTCATGACTACTCATGATCGATAGCCTGTCAACACTGAGCTTGTGAGTTCGAATCTCACCTGTGGCGAGGTGTGTTCGAATCCAATCTTATATTAATTGGCAAGGATTGCCAATTTTCCTATCGAATGTCGGTGGTTCTCTCCGGGTACTCCGGCTTCCTCAACCAATAAAAACTGACCGCAGACAGGTTTGTACTTTATTCCCCGGTGTCACAAACATACGTACAATTACTATCGAGACTGGTTCCAGGATATCAATATAACATATACATTGAAAACCGAAAATCAGATCAAACTTACGAATAGTCGTAGTAGTACCAATGTTTGTGTTGAGAGGAGATAAAACACAGACCTTCTTTACGTAATAACTAAAATCATTAAAGTGGGAAATTGACATTATAGATGCACATTTAATGAAAAAATAGGGAACTTCTGACATGATCTTTAAATACTCCGCCCATGCCTAGCAACAGATGTCCATTTTCCAATAATCCCCACCTTAAGTGTAAATTGGCTTTTACTGTTGGATTATTAAAAAAGAGGGGTTCGGGATTGCTATTTGTCAGACATCAAATAAAAAAGAAGATTGTATATCTTATCTTAGATTTAGAACTTTGAAACCATAATTTAAACGTAAGATCCGGGGTCTTCCACTCGCTTTGTTTGCTGATGTTGTATAGCCACCTCAGTTGCTATTATTACCACCAAATCCTAATACTTAAAAGTTACCTTTATCAACAAGCCAAATAGCCAAATGTGCTGAAAACAGCGTAAAACCCCATCTAAACAAACAAATTAATTTGTAGGTTAACCTTTTCTCGGCAATATACCGAATTCAGATACCAAAGATGATGCGCATTTCTTGACCCTTCATCCAGTACTCTCGGTACTATACTTAAGGGGAAAATGATAAGATTCGGTTCGAAGGATACATATTACACTGAATGTTATGAACAAGAAAATGCAAAAGAATTCTTATTTAAAATCAAACAAACTGCGACTTGAAAGACCATAAAAAAAATTCGGTATTTGAATATGTACATTTGTTTTTAATGTCAAAATCTCAAGAAATATTGAGAATCTATTGCTAAAAATAGTTTCAAACTGTTTTAAAATGGTCTCGATTTGAAAAATTATTTCAAACCGCGTTGAGGTGGTCCAAATTTTTCCAAAGCGGGTTAAGCTTGACTTAAATTTGACGTACTTTGATATTGTCATGTTACTATTTCAAATACTGTAAGAAGAGTTTGATGCAACCACTTTTTTCCCTTTTTGGACTCCCTTAGGATCTTGCACCAGGAGTCTCATGTCAAATCGAAATTTTTTGCATGATTCAAATGGCTAATACTTCAGAAAATTTTACTAATTACTGGATAGGTCGAAATATATATGTCTCAGGGCAAATTCCAACATTCCTAAATCTTCGGCACAATAGAAATAATGGTCATATCTCAAATAATGTTTGAGAAACGCTTTAATTTGATAATTTGGGCGACATAGAGCTCAATTTCACAAAAATAGTTTTTCTTTTATATAATCTCTTTTCTTCCTTTGGTACTATACTACTTTTTCTCCCACCCGATCTGTTTCATTCCGTTTTTTTTTTTCAATTATCCCGCTCTTAGATTTTACATAAATAATATTCTTCAGCGTATGACTATACTATTAAAATTGTATACAATGAAAAATGAAAGAGGAGTTTAACCGAGGAAACTTAAATTCCATAATACCGTAATTCCAATCCTGTGGATCGTTTTTGAAAATCAGACATCTACAGATGATATACAATAATTCTATAAAGAATTTAAATCCCTATGCCCAAAGCGATAGATTTGACGTGACAAGAAAATGCGAAGGATGTACGCAAGGACGTTGATAACGACAATATCCTCCTCTGAAAGTGCTGGAGTAAATATTTCACCGAAAACTCTATAAAATGGCAGAAAAAATTGGTCTGAAGAAATTCAATTTCAAATTGTGTATTTTTTTCAAAGTAGGTTGTAACAATGGTGTCACATAAGGTAATAATATAGGACAGCTATGATAACATAAGGTCAGCGATAATATCCTCTTTAAAGGCTGATGTTTAATGAATGTTCAGTGTAGTTGTTAACTGTTTTTTTTTATTTTTTATTTCACTGTTTTCCCATTTAAATTGCTGTTATCTGTTATCAGTATTTTAAATTTACTGTTATCTGTTTTGTGCAAAATCAAAATTTGTTAACCTGTTAATGGACTCCCTCTTGTCCCCCTACACCATGTACACCCTCTTATAACAGTAAAATATTGAGACTGGTTCCTTGCACTTATCTGCATGACCGTCAGTATTGCAAAAAATATATTTTTGTTTTTATCTAAATTTAAAGGTTTAGGATTTATTTAGGTGTATTATTATATTCTAAATACCATAACTTACATTCAAGTGTGGTTCTTACAAATCAAACTCTACTACATTCCTTGTTGTCATTGTCCAAATAAAATAATCTACCCTTTTAAGTTAATAAGGATCTAGTGACTCGTGGACGAGGTCAATTACCTTACAGGTGATAACCGATAAAACCGGCTCCAAATAAATTTGCTTGAAAATCGATCGTTTTCTTGTCTCATTTAGGTGAAGCTAGGTAGAAATTAACTTTAAAAAAGTTTTCTCTAAAATTTGAAATTGTGAAAAAAAAACAACGAAAGATTTAACAAAATGTCTTTGATGTCAGTATGAAAAAATACAGTTTTTCTATGTAGCTTTCCATTCAGTCCGAGTTCTACATGTTGTTGAAGGTTGAATGATGCCCTCTTTTTGTGATTTTTTTTTATTATTTTAATTTATATTTTTTATTTATTTTCTCTTTTTCTTTGTATCTCATTGTATGGGGTTTTTTGTCTAATAGGCATTTACCCAACATAATTTTTGTACCTGTTCACGGGACAATTGAAGTGTATCACCCACTCGTTTGACACCCTATTCAGTGATATCTTTTAAGTAAATGCATATAAATAACATTTATTTGATAACAATTGCTTTGAATACTAAGTCAATTTCCTTGGAGGTTCTCGAATAACATATACATAAATACATTACTAAAATAAATATTAAAATATGATACACATAAAGATAAATGTAACAACATTGACATATGCTTAAAATTGTACCAAAAAATAAGCTTAATTCTGCGTCTATAAAAAGGGGACAAATGAATGAACATTTTAAATTCAAAATTCTAAAGCTTATTTAAGATGTTATGCAAGCATTCTATGAAGACATTAAATCACTAAATCCAATAAAAATGCAAAAAAAGTTTAGGACACAAATTTTAATTCACAATTTTAGAAATTCGACCCCTGTGGGCCCCAATTTTATAAAATTAAAATTCTGGAACCTTCTTGCACACATACATATGCAAAAAAAATCAAGAATGATAGAGGAGTTCAGATCACAGGCTTAATTCACAAGTTTAGAAATTCGACCCCAGTGGCCTCCAGTTTTGGAAAATTTAAATTCTAAAACCGTGTTGCCTTTCTATATATGGTGCATGACATTACTGCATAGAAATAAAATGCATATATTTATAAAAGAACGATGAGTTTACATCACAAGCTTAAAGTTCAACCCCTACAGTGAAGGAGAGACAGTCGCGCTATATTCTTCGATAAGAATAAGAACCGTAATATAGCCCATTTCATCTCGTTCCTAGCGATTATAAAATTGTTACCGAGTTCTACTAAGTCTTGTTAACTTCACTTTTTTGTAATATGCTGAATGTATTAATAGTAAATAATGACAAAATTGTGCTCACTTCCGACAGTCCTTGTATCTATCTAGTCTCAATTGAATTTATTTAATCAATTAAAAAGTACTTTATAAATGCATAGAGAACAACATATATCCAAACTAAGGCATATATTCGCAGAAATACAGCTGCAGATAGCTATGTGGTTCAGCAGCATGCATGCTTCAGAAGATATTAAACCACCCAATCATACGCGTTATACAAAGATGTTTATTAACCTATGTATAAATTAAAGTATGTTCAATGATCAAAATTCCCATGACTAATTCCATCCTAGGTTGACGCTGTATCCTTGTTCATTTCAATCTGAAACAAAACAAAACTTTATTCAGTGATGCAAATAATCACTATATGAAATTCTGATATAAATGTACAAGTTATTTAATTAGTAAAACACATGTATGTCTTAAAGTTCAATCTATTCGTAATACGTCTTTCTTGGAAGCTGGTGATAACTACTTTTACGTACACGCATTGGACGATGTTGACAGCTTTTTGTTTAATGAGATGAGTCGACATTGAATGGTCAAAAGACCTTTTCCGAAATTACGACCAAACCATTGCAAAGAAAATCGTCTGACGTCTTGGACTCAAAATATTCACAAAATGGTTAAAAATTAGAAAATTTGGAAACTTTGGAGACGATTCATTGTGATAGGTATCGTTATCGCAAAAAAAAAATACCGAATCAAAATAAAATGAAAACGAAATCAAAAGACCTTGGTCAAGGCACACGGCAAATAAATGGAAACATGAAAAAACACGTTCATACATAAAATAAATACTAGTAACACTGAGTAATACAGAAGTAAACCAAATGATAAACCAAAGGCTTACATGATCCTAAAACGAAATTGAAACAGAACAAGTCTGTAAGAAGTATCTGTGTCACTAGTATTGAATTGTTAAGCTTTTCGTTTGGTTTTGAATCTGGACCGCGCACTTCCTACTTCTGGCGTTAAATACTACGAAGGTATGGTTAATGTTCGTCAAATATAAAAACAAACCTTTCCGTTTTCAATGTTTTGTTGGTCTGTTTTATGAAGCAAATCCGGTTCCAATCGTCTGTAGGCAATTCTTGCTAGTATCGAAATCAAAAACATTTCCAAAACCAACAGTGAATGGTGAACCCCTATAAAATACATCAATAGGAAAAACAGGTTTGTGTAATGGTCTAAAAGGGATTAAGTGAACGATAAAAATGTCAAATAAAATAAACGTAAAAAACTTTTCAAGGCATGTACTACCATTACCAAGCACATCTTTCTTTTATTTTATTAAGCAATTAACGTCTATTCCCTACATATGTCCCTCAATAAAATCTCTAGATGCTCCTGATACATGTACTCTAAGTCAACCAAATAAACACACGAAACTCGGTGTATAGCTATTTCAAAAAGTTTTTATATTGCATTTAGAACTTATTATTTAGTATTGACATACATATCCTGTATAATATGCTGTACTATGACACCATTCAGTTAAGATATATACTGTAAATCTGTATTACGCCGCTTTCTCCGAATTGTCTATTCCTTGGCGTCTAGTTCATTCAAAGTTTAAGCTCTGTCCTTAGATAGTTTTTTCTTTACAATTTTTATATTTTTTTAAAATGCTCTTCAACTTTTTGGATCATTTCTTTGGTTTTCCAAATTTTAGGCTTTCAGCGAAATTTGCATATTTCATGCATCAAAATTGATATCAAAAAAATTATATTGGGGGAGAAAGTCAGAGTACCCGACAATTTGACCACCAACCTATGGTAGGAAAATTGGCAACCGTTGTCAGTCAGGATCGGAGACACACACGTTGCCACGAGTTGGATTTGGACTAACAATCTAGGGGTTGATACATGTAGGTTGGTGACCATTAGTAGTTACGACGGCCAATGGCCTCTAAAACTGATTTTAATTTGCTTTTTTAATTAAGTATCCAGAAAAAAAACTTACGATATCCTCTGACAAGAGAGTCTCGAGTTCCTTCACACCCCGGAATATCGTTCCTAGACAGTATGCTGAGTATTGCAAACTGTAAATTCATGAGTAAGATAACAAACTGGAGACAAATGAACTTCAGTCTTACTCTATACTCTGGTAGCTTTGATCTGGTCGATCTGTATATTACAGAAATACCCCAAACTCCTATCAAGGTTGAAATTATTGTAACAAGGTTTGTATAGAAGACTCCATGCGTCGGTGCGGTCTGAAATTATAACCATACTTACAGTCCGAGGCTTAAAATTTAAAGCTATCGCCATTTCACTATCAACAACAATAAAACGGATACCATGAAAGGTCAACAATGACTTATGATCACGTATACAGTGTAAATAAATTAACGCCATCGAATCGACAGAACATCGAAACAACAAAGAGCCCATCGTTGCTTCCACTTACCGACCGTGGGCCAATTCATTCATTTTTTCTCGTTTTCATGAATATTCATACTTTGAAGATTTTAACATTACTGACGTTCTCCACTTTGGAGATTAAAAAGTTCTTTAGAAAGTAAAACGGTGCCCACTTGCGTATGGCAGTTGATTAAATTTTGTTGTGTACTGATTTTTTCACTTGGTCAGTAATGCTTTCTCTTTGAAAGTAAGCAAACTTGTTTACCTTGTTTAAAAAATACATCGAAAATACACTGGAATTGCGTACCGGCGATGACATTTATCTTGACCAAAAGCTCGTCTTTTAACTGTCACTTGATTGGCTGTATTCCCATTACAGAATCGTAAGGAAACCAATCAAAATTGTTCATGAATTATTCATGAGAACAAGAAAAAATTAATGAATTGACCCACGGTCGGTAAGTTGAAGCAAACCGTAAGCGCGATCGGCCGTGGGTTTCCGACGATGCAAAGAGTCAGGGTAGTATGAATAGTGATGCGGTTAAACCAGTTTTGTGGAGACCAAACCCCCCGCCCCTTATCTATCCTGACTCTCTGGTGTATAAAAGATTAAGTTAAAGCAAAACTAAACGTAACGTTATAACATACAGCAACGTTCCACAAAATCTTATTAGGACAATTATTTAAGTTACCTAACACAAGATGATTTGTTACCTTTCAACCAAGCATAATTTGGGATATGGCAAAACCAAATGAATCTCAAATTCGAATTTAACGATGAAAGTGCAGGGTGGTTCATTTGAAATGATACATTTCAAAGTAAATTACATCAATGTCTAATTACTTACACTAATTTACCTTTTAGCTCAACTGGCCCAAAGGTTCCCTCCGTCTGTAATATTGTCATTTTTTAATATCTGGACCATATAAATTGAAACTAGATAAGAAGCATCTGTGAAAAAATCTTCAAAATATTTGCTGATTTCGTCCCAAGTGGACAATTAACGAATGACGTTTTTCTGATTGGTCAAAAGGACTTATTCTCAGAAACCGTACGGCTAAAGAAACCAAAAGTTCGAATGAATGTTATAAATGTTTCTCCTTGGTCTGAAACCTTCAACAAGTACGTATTTCAGACTGCTGAAATTTCAAAATTATGTTCCACCGAAATATCTTGACCAAATAAACTTAAACCTAATAAAATTTGATTAGTTACCATAATGGCCAACATGAAACTTGATAAGATACACCCAAGAGTAGTCTCTATCATGTCTATTATGTTCGTATATTCTTTCCAGCTGAAGGAGAAACCAAAATAGCCACCATTGACAATTTTATTTCCTACGTTGAAGCTGACTGGACTAATGAACTGAAATTTGATATAAGTTGCCTCTAAAGGAAGCATCTGTAAAAAGTTTCCATGACTTCACGCTGTCGGTCAAACAACCATGGACCGCCATGTTCAAAATTTTTAATTGGACAAATTTAAAAGTGAACAGAAGCTTCAGTTTATTATAATTATTATATGAATACTGACACAATGTATGACGATAATGAAAGATAGAATGTTAAAAAAAAAGGACAAATATACCTAAGGAGCAATCAAAAAAACGTAATCCATTGGACATACAAACCCGGGAAGACAAACGAACAACCACAAGCACAACAAATAAACACAGAAAACTAAAAACAATGAACAACACGAACTCCTATAAAAACCAGGAGTGAACAATTAGACAATCATCTTAGAAATATCAGAAACGAATACTGTTAACTGACTTAAAAAAAGAATACAACACTTATTCCTACCTCATCTCCGGGTGTGTATCTATTGTCTGTCCAAAGAACAGTAGCAGTGAACAATGATAACGGTTTTATTAACGTTATTTGCATCACCATAAAAGTAGCTATCCGGAGGTTTTTTCTATAAAATAAAACTGCCTAGAGTTAATATCTGTGATGGCAATAAGTGAATAGGCCTTATTAGCAACTATATGTAGACAGAGCTTCATTTACTGAAAGGAGGTATACCTTGAATGTCTTCATGGCACATCTTTCATTGAGATTTAGACTTCTATTGACATATATAATTGGACTCTGAAGGGTGTGTTATTGTCTTTTTTTCTTTCTAATCCATTTTTTTTTAGCGTTTTCTGTTGTTTTACGTTTTACAGAATTTTGTCGCTTGATTTATGAATACCAGATGCTCGTTCGGTTTTTTCCTTTATCTTGGACCCTTATCTTTATTACTCAGCTAATATTTTACAGGTTTTACCGACAAAAGTCGGAAAAGCGACAGATCCGCTGGCAAAGGTAAAATCAATAAATTATTTAACAAAAATAAGTTGGTTTTTATTATATGATATGCTTGTAACCTGTTGAATGGCTTGTTGTTCAAACATAGGCAGCAGCAACAACACGGTGGTGTACCAAACTCTATTTTGTCATCAGCCATTTTTTCTAGCAATCTTCTTCTGCCACCAAAGTACGAGATTAGCATGTTGACAAAAAGTAGAATACAGCATGACAAAAACCTGTGAAATAAAAATGTAATTGCGTACTTAATGGTACATGTATTAGATGGAGCTAGTGTTTTTCGTTCATTTCAAAAACGTATCACAGTTTCATAACAGTATCAACTCTAATTCATTCAGTAAGCTGGTGAACTCGCGGTGATTGGATAAATTCAGAGACAGAAAGAAATGTTTGATTAACTAGATTTGCCAAGTTTCATTTCAAATCAGAGATCGTTGGAATGGCCAACAATGACACACCTATCAATAAACAAAATCACATCCTCTACATTGAAACTTTGTGACCTTAAACCCGTTTTATTGGAACCCAAACCTGGCCTTTATCCACCCTGACCACTCCCCCCACCAATATCTATATATAAAATATTAAACAATAAAAATACAAAAGGCAGACATTTAACTTCAGACGGGCAGTATATTTTCTACCATAAATACAGTGGTTTTTATAAAGATATAAGGTCAGAGTGTGTTTACTTTGCTGGGTATCTGGGTTTTCTTTATAAATTTACTAGTATCTATACTTGTACTTTCATTTACTATTGGTTTGTTATAAAACTTACGTTGAAGCAATAAGCTCACAGAGAAGTGTCGCTCTTGGTATGATTACAGATACAGTTGACGTAAAACAAACTACCTGAAATAAGTAATAAACAATTTTATATATAAAATAACACATTTTTTGGTACAATTTTGAATGTGCGTAAATTCACAATGGCATCGGTACAGTTGACTCTAGTCAATTTCCGTGTAGCTTTTTTTATCCCCCCGCTTTCGCTATCATGTAATACAGTCCGTCCGTACGTACGTACGTACGTACGTACGTACGTCTGTAGTGGCAAGGCATATCTCTGAAACGGTAAAAGATAGAAACTTGTTATCCCCCCGCTTAGCGAAAGCGGGGGGATCATGTAATACAGTCCGTCCGTACGTACGTACGTACGTACGTCTGTAGTGGCAAGGCATATCTCTGAAACGGTAAAAGATAGAAACTTGAAATTTGGCATCATGGAAGAGTATATGACCCACTAGGGAATAGATCCCTTAAAATTGGAATTCGACCCCTTGGGGCCAAATTATGAGCGAAAAACGAATTTCGCGATATCCAATAAATGGAGATATCTCCAAAAGTGTTAAAGCTAGGATATTGGAACTTATGTCACTACTTATATTGCCTTTCCCAAGTTGAAAGAGGGTATCAAAATTTTGGTCCCGCCCCTAGGGGCAATGCCCTAAGGAGTTAAAAAATGTCTAAAAACGATTGTCCAAGAACTCCTCCTACACCGTAGAAGATAGAAACATGAAATTAGGTACACTAGTAACACTTGAAGAGTTGTCTGTGCCAAAGGTTTCGGAATTTTGATTTTTGCCCGGGGGGTGGGGCTACACCCTAATATGTAAAATCTCAAAATATGGTAAGATCAGTTCATATCCCCACCCCTTAACCATATATATTTTTATTCCACATTTAAAGACGAGTTACATGGTCACCCCCGGGGGTCAGCCCCACCCCCCTCATTTGGAAAATTACAAGATATCTCAAAAACAGTTAAGATCCCCACCCCTAAACCATATATATTCTTAGTGGGCATGACAAGACAAGTTTAATGGTCATCCCCGGGGGTCGGCCCCACCCCCCTAATTTAGAAAATTACAAGTTATCTCTAAAACAGTTGAGATCCCCACCCCTAAACCATATATATTCTTAGTGGGCATGACAAGACCAGTTGAATGGTCAAACTTTTTCTCTATTTATGCAATTTGAAATTATGAGGGGTTCAGACTTTGTGCATTCCGACTTTGCTGGGAGCGGGGGGATGTGCAATCTCTGATTGCTGCGTTTCATTTTAATTTATATTCTATACATAAACTGCATATTTTAAAGTAATTTTGAAAACAAACTAAGCTTACTTAAATTGGTACCAAAGGATAAGGTATAAAAATTCTTGACATGAAATAAATTCAAAACGAACAACCCTGGATCTTAAAGCCACAGCACAGGACTGGGTAATCTTTACTAGAGGTTCGTACTTTACGCCCAGGTTTCACAAACATACGTATAATTACGATCGAGACTGGTTCCAGGACATCAATATAAGAGATACATTGAAAACCGAAAATCAGATCACACTTACGACTAGTCGTAGTAGTTAGTACCAATGTTTGAGAGGAGATAAAACACAGATGTTCTTTACGTAATAACTGAAATCATTTAAGTACTAAAGTAACATTATAGAGGCATATTTCAGGAAAAAAGTAGTCTTTTCAATGGGGAACTTCTGCCATGATCTTTGAATGCTCCGCCCATGCCTAGCAACAGATGTCAATTTTCCAATAATTTCCACCTTAAGTGTAAATTTACTTTTACTGTTGGATTATTAAAAAAAGAGAGGTTCGGGTTTGCTATTTGTCAGACATCAAATAAAAAAGAAGATTGTACATCTTATCTTAGATTTAGTACTTTGAAACCATATTTTTTCTTCAGTCTTCCACTCGCTTTGTTTCCTCATGTTGTATAGCCACCTCAGTTGCTGTAATTATTTCCAACAAAACATGATACTTAAAAGTTACCTTTATTAAACTGATAATAAAGAAAGTATCTCCTTCATGTCTATAGCTCTTATCTTATCGAAGGTGTTTTTTTTAATCTTTGAGACCGTTTTGTATTTGAACCTTGGCTATTTGTTTGGGCTTTCCATAATTTTGGACTTGAGGTTTATTGAGACATGATTTATTTAAATATACTCGTAACGTTCATCGAAATTGTTAACATAGAATGTTTATTGCTACCACTAAGGGGATGCCTCAACTCCAACATAAACTTCAATTATGTTACTTAGTAACATCCGCAAGCAGACATCTCACTAAGGACTAACTGATGGACTTTAAGTTCTCTTGGCAAAATGTAGCATAAGTCTGACCCCAGGTGTTTTATTGACTTTACAATTCTTATGCAATTTCCATAATTCGAAATCCTTTACTACGATTGGCCATAAGCACTTCCAGTATGGAACTTTTTATCAAGTTAACCGGACTACCTTCGTAACCAAAACTTACAACATGGCGACTTGAATCATACGAAACATATAAAAGTGAATGTTTTGTACATCTTATATGCATTTTTTATAATTCGTTAACGTCCTATTTTAGTTGTGTTGATTCCATATCTGATGTAAAGTACTCTATATCATTAATGCGCAACATATATCTATGGAATATATGCGGACTGGAGACCCGCAAAGGAATTGATCGGGTAGTCAGTTAAAGAATAATAAGAATGACCAATTCACTTTCAAACAAATAAAATTCCAAAAAAACTGAATGTGTCCAGTTTATACATTAATAAACTTTATCTTTTTTGGGGGTCTTTTGTGATTTGAATCTGATCTATATTTTGACTTAGTCTTTAGGCTTTCCATTTTTTGCATTGGTAAAATGCTGAACAGATTTGACTTGTTGAAATGTATATACAGTGCATAAATTGGTATCATAAAATATTTAAGACATATTGAGATTATTGATAGAAAGATTGTAGACTATTCATTAATACTCTAATTATTAACAATACAAAATACACTAACCGGATACAGTCCCAGTAAGCATATAAATTTTGCTCTCTGTATTTTATGTGGATAGTGTGTTTTGATAAACCAAATTTCCTCTATGTATACTGCGAGCACAACCAATAAAAGTAAACAACATATTGCAATGAATATCGGAACTGTCACACTATTGTCACTGCTTAATTCTGAAAAGGATAAATGTTTTTTTCTCAAAAATCTTCATGAGAAAATGATAGGATGTATCATGTGTACGCCAAAGAAGATTCTTCAGTCTATACGAAAGGACTTTATGGCCAAAAATAATTAACAATAAGCAACAAAAATTAAATAAAATAAACATATTATTCTATATATAAAATATTCAATATAAAGACAAAAAGGCTGTCACTTAGCTGTATGTTTTCTATCATAATGCAAATTTTCTTTCTGTTGCAAGTAAGAGAAAATGATTGCGTAATGCGTGTATGAAACCAAAACCCAAGGTTTGAATATTGTTGAAAGTGAAATACGTGTAACACTGCATTCAAACATAGATTTTATAAAAATCTGTAAATATCTAATTTTTGATGATCTCAGAAGATTTTGCGTTATCGTAAATGGAAAAAAAGATTAAGAAACGCGATTTTCCTCTTATAAGTTCAGTTATGCAAAAAATTCATTTGGAAGACCTGAGTAAAAATACTTTAAACAAAAATGAGTAGTTTGGTCTATTTTACAACTTTTGTTTTTTTTCCCGCAGAGAATGTTAAGTAGATATAGAACTACCTACTTACCATCATACAACACATTCGTGGAAGGGAACTGATTCGAGCAATTCGACATCTTTAAAGTGCTGAAATTTCGAAAACTTAAAATTACACGTTAGGGCATAAATATGATTTTTTCAATCTGAAAATTTTAAAATCTATGAATATGAATATATTAAAGTTTTTTTTTCACTTTTTAAAAAAGGACAAAGAAATCTTAGTAATATAAAAGTATAAAACATGGGTATATACAGCAGTGATAAGTTGAAGAATTTAAAACTTTGATTACAATGTTCGACATTCAAGAAAAATCACTTTGAATTAACTCTTTATAGTCGGATAGTTGCAGCAATTTGATTTTTATTGGGAAATACACCTACGTTAGTTTTCAACATATGAGGTAGAGAAATCCAGTTGAATTATTTGGATCTTTAGGGGGTCAACGAGCACTGTATGAAAAGTAATAGCATTTAGAAGTCTAACAGTTTTAGATATATGATCCTAGCAGTCGAATTTAAGTATTAACCATGATTAAATACTGGCAACGGAATACCAAAGTATTAAGATAGACGGGAAAATCCGGAAGATTAGTGAAAATAGTAACTAAAATTCTGTAAGACAGTTTTTCATTTGCCGAACTTTGTTTTATAATTTTTCACTGCATGAAATTTGATACTAAATCAATTTAAATATATAAATAGTTCTCTACAGCATATTACAATTATTTGAAAATTATCTCTGAATTGTAAATATATTTCAATTTTTTAAATACAGTAGAAGCGGATTTTAAAAATCATTGAAAATACATTAACAAAATTTTAATTTGACACTCAATTTTAAACTTTTTCACGAAAATAAAAATGTAAACATATAATTACCTCAATTCGTTATTTCCATCGTGTTTAATCCGTTAGTTCGAAGTAGATCTGTGTCATGCCACACATTGACCTTAATATTTTAAAATAAAACGTGGGTAGTTGAAGTAGCAAAATAAAGTACAAATTACAATACAAATAATTTATATATAAATAGATTTTATCAGTGAACCGTGAAAAGAAGTTCTACATTTCAACTTTTGAATCATCGTCGTAATTTTTAATCAATTAATTGCCTAATACAAATTTTCTGTAATCAGTTGTTTAACCAAACACTTCGTTGCAATGCAACACTGACAACAACAACAACAATCTTTATTCTCATAAACCATCATCACAACGGTACAGAGACAGTACAAGTACAATATACAGACAAGACAAATAACATATTTTGAGCAATAGACACACATGCAAACCCACACACACAAACACACGTAATAATGGAAACTCAATCAGAGTTGCATACGCTATTTACAAAAGATAAATTCATACAAAAAGAGAGAGTTATGTGCTGCCTAGAGAACAAATGCTTTATAAATTTTTCATATAAATCTACATAATTTTTCTAGCTTAGGTTTTTCTGTACAATTCATAATCTCTTTGAATTTCAAAATAGTAGGCCTTTTCCAAAGATTTCGTCTATAATTTTTTCCTGTCATTAAAAATTGCTTTACACTCCATAATAAAATGGTATTCATCACCAATGCATCTACTGTTGCATTTTGTACAGATTCTGTTTTCCCTGTCAGTACCATTCCAACGCCCAGTTTCTATTGGTAGTTTGTGATTTATAGTTCTGAATTTACAAAAGTATAGATATCGTTGTCTTCCAAAATATTTAAAAAAAACTTTCATACTCTAAATTATATTTAAACAACCTGTAGTTAAGAGTTTTTGGTGAGTATGTCATGGTAGAATGCCATTCCTTCCTAAACTGGTCATGTAAACGCATTTTCACCAAAGAAATAAGCCAATCTGAGCTTTGAAAAAATTGATTTGTCCAAATGTAGGAATAGCCAGGGTCATCTAGGACTTTTTTGTGAACTTTAACCATGGAAATTCAAAATTTTCATCTATAAGAAGTCTGTAGTATGTTTGTTTAGTTGGGGTTTAAACGCCGTTTTCAGCACATTTGGCTATTAATTATTGTATTGGTGGAGGAAGCCGGAGTACCCGGAGAGAACCGCCGACCTTCGGTAGGAAATTTGGCAATCCTTGTCAATTAAGATCGGAGTCGAACACACCCCCGCCACAGGTGAGATTCGAACCCACAACCCAACGTTTACAGGCTACTGATCATTAGTAGTCATGACGAACTACCTAGACCACTCGGCCATCGAGGCTCCCAGAAGTCTGTAGATATGTATGAACGTTTCGTGTCTTTTCCAGATAAAATTCGAATCCAATAGGAGATCATTCTGAGTTTGATATCTATTTCAATTAGAAAAATGCCAAGTTCACCATAAATCATATAGTTTAGCGTGGATGATTTCAGTTCAAGTAACAGTTTACAAAATCTTAACTGTACTTTGTCTAGGCAGTGTAAATTTTGCTGAATCCCTACACTTCCGAGCCATACAGAAGTATTGGTTTCACCATTTTATTAAACAGTTCTAATTGACATTCTATAGATAATTTATGTACACGACCTCTTTTCAGTACTTCATACATCGCTTTTGTTGCCTTTTCTTTTTGCTTTTTTATGGCTTTATTACAAATACTTATATCGTCAATTTTCGGTCACACTAAGTGCAAAACAGAGTTAGTATAACTTTTCTCTAATTGTCCAATTGAAACAACATAACTTGATTTATTTTTATTGGTGCACCTATTAATACTCAGGTCATTATGTTTTGCCGAGCGCAAAAGAGTACAAACTGCAGATAACATTTGAGCGATGACTACAGCGGATATTTCGACCGCAAACGTATACTCAGCAATTTCAATTGCCTGTAATCTAACCACCTATTTCCACGACAATGACCTGTGTTGAAAGAGTGGGAAGAAAATAAAAACTTTTATGGTGTCACTTTCTATGCACTGTATTCGCATATTTTAACAATAAATATTCTTAGATACCAATTTTGATGCACAAGACGTGCGCATTTCGTCCATTATAATTCACCAGTTATGCTCAAAGAGTAAATTGTTAACAGCCAAAACAGCAATCCAAAACGTAGAAGAGCAAATTAAAATGCCGAAAATTATCTAAGGGCAGAATTGTGCACAAGGGAGACAGTTTTTCAAAAATTTTAACATTTTTATGACAATGAATTTGAAGCATCGATTTCACGCCTATATATCGAAACACCAGCAACTGGGCTGGTGATACTCTTATAGATTGAAAGTCCTCCATCAGATGTAATAATAACTATTCTTTGATACCAATTTTGATGTACAAAATGTGCACAAATAATGTCTCATGAGCACTGCTCAAATTTACGGAACATAAATCACACTGCTGTCAGAAATTCTAATAGAATGCCGAGTAGTTATACATTGAGAATCAAATCAAATGGCGTCTCAAATTATAAATTCCATGAGCAAAGTTGGTGGGAGGTTACTTCGAATTGAGACTCAAGTAATTATCTTTAGACTTTATGTGACACTCTGACATTTTATACTGTTACAAGAGACAGAAATTATACAGAATATAAAACAATGACGAACACAAAAGAAGTTACATAAATCACATAGAAAACACAGTACTATATACACAATATACCTAGTATAGTGCACCTGGCTTGCATATTTCAGGATAGACTTATCGGTAAAGAAAGAAAAGTAAATTCATTGGGGAACATCGTGCATGGTATTAAAAGTCAAAAACACTGAATTTAAAAATTTATCAATTAGCTAGATACGTGTATGACTATGCTAAAAGGAGTACTACTACAAATAGAAAAGATATTAACGAACTTGACACAGTTTGATGAAATAGCGACAAGCGAAATTCAGATTATCGTAAACGAAACATGAGTGAACAACAGCAAAATTGAAAATTTACAATCAATGGTAACAGATATTCAGTGTCGCCCCATGAAGTATAATTTGATCTTCAGTGGGTTTTCTGGAGTACCTTACGAAGACACAAAGCAGAAACTTAATAACCTCATTTACAATGAACTCTGCATAAAGGAATATATATAATTCGGAAAGTGCATAGATTTGGACAGAAAGAAGGGGTGGGGGCGAATGTCATGCTTACAGGTTTAAAGGGTCAAATTACAGTATACGGGAACTATTTCCTACAGACATTGAGGATAAACAAACAGCTTTATCCAGTTTTAAATCTTCAAAATGGTTATCTCAACTGAAACTTCAGCAAACATAAAATTGCAGGTTAAGGCATCAATATGATTTTCATTTTAAATATTTTTTTAAAATCTGAAAGTTTATGTTTCTTAATTGATGATTTAGGGTGGTTGAGATGAAAAACTACAAGCAAAATTTAACCAGCAGCAGGATTTTTTGGCCAAGAACAACCATTTGATTTTCATTTTGGGAGCAAGGCATAGCGAATCACTAATATAAATGCAGAAATTAATACTACCAGATTCTAGAAAGACATGGCGATTATGTAAGAAGAACAGTTAACAAATTCAACAAAACATTTGGCCCAACAATTCCAAATGTTGAAATCCGGTGCAAAGTTCATTTTGGTCAGGTGTCAATTCCAGCAACTGAAGATATCTTCCCTTATAAAAACTTTATACCGATCAATCAAATCAAGATGACAAGATAACATTTTTGGCGTGGTTATATTAACAAAGGCTGGGTATAATATGCGACAGTAATTTTGCTCTATTGAGAAAGTTAAAACTTATCAAATGTACAAAAGCAACTGTGAAACACCAGATGCTGATGCCACCAAGAAAAGGAATTTAACGATTTTAATTTGTCCTCCTAACTGATATCTTTGATCCATGCCTTAACCGCAGTAATTATCAAATGGTGTTTCTTAGCGATCACCCTGGCCAAATGTATGGAAAAATAACAAAATGGATAACAGGCAAAGTTAAGAATAACATAACAATCAAACAACGCCACCCAGCAAACAGAACCCCGGACAAAACATAACATAAAAGAGCAGATATCAAAAAAATATAAACACAACATACAGTCAAGATAGTCTGACTTGGTACTGACACTGAACAGTGGTAGGGTTAAACCAGTTATGACATGTATGAGAAACTAACCAACGCAATACTGGAACAAGAAAAACAACATTAATGCTTTTCATCTTTAAAGTCATTGTTTGCTTCAAAAGCAAAACTCGCGCATAACCGGTCATATTCTACCTTATACTCAAACGTCACGTGTTCAGTGTCCTATTGTGATCGTAGATCCCATGGCGCAGTAGGACACAGGACAAATGACTGTAATATCGACCTTTGCTTTACAATTTTTTCGATGTGCGATCAAATTCGCTGAACAATAACTTGTATCATACAGTGTTTATACATAAATCGTCCACTATAGTCTTTAATAAGCATTTCATAATTATCTGTTGATTAAAAAAGAAATTGATTGTTGCCTATTTTTCAATGTGGTTAGACGCAGGTCAAAAAACAAACTTTAGACTTGACACGAAAATATAAATGTAAATATATTACCTCAATTCGTTGTTTCCAGCATGTGTAGCCAGTTAATTCGGAGTCAATGTGTCATGCCACATTTTGACCTGTATATTTTTAAAAGAAACGCGTTTCGTTGAAATTACAATACAGATAATTTATATGTAAATAGATTCTATCAGTGAATCGTGAAAAAAGTTCTACATTTTAACTTTTAAATCCGTCGTGCTTTTTAATCAATTATTAACCGATTAAAAAAAATCTGTCATTAGGATTTTCAATCAATTGTTTAACAATCACTTTGTTGCGATGGGATTTTTCAAACACTATACATCATTTTGATTTTTTTATTTTAATAATAAACAGGGTTTATGCAATTATTTCTCCAATAAAAAAATACTTAGCACTCAAAATTCACTGACACTTAGTTTCTTCTTTTGGCGAGAACAAAGGCCGGGCATTTTAGCAACAGCGTGAGGGAAAACTGTACAGCAGTCATTCCGACGGCTATACCAAGTAATGTATCAGCGATAAGACAATAAGACTAGCAACGTTTTCCGAGACCATACACGCAAATTGTGTCGATATATAGCGTCGCAAGTTTGATTCCTGAAATCAATAAGAACAAGAAATGAGCTGTCAAATTCAGGGAAAACCAGATTTGCCTTCATTATATTCGGTGTCGCCCGCCCGCCATGCATCGTCAAACAAATAACGGATACCAGATTTTCTAAGTTTGAAATATGTGGTACTTATTTCTATGCACGGTTTGTATATTTCTAATAATGTCTCATCAGCGGGGCTCAACGCCAAACATTTACGGAGCAAGTAATATAAATGTTTTAAAACACTGTAATATTCAAAATGACTAAGTACTAGTAAGCCATAGTGTATGCGTGAGCGGGATACTCCTTACTTAGTTTCCAAAAACTATCAATTTTAAAAAAAAACATATGTACGTGTCAAACGCCAAAGCTGAGAATAGCCACAAAGATTAGAGTCCGCCCTCATAGGTATCAACAAAATAGCACGTACCAATAAGTATATATTATCTGCATTTTGACAGCTAGATATCGTAAAATATTATCCCGTGAGCCAGAATATGAAGTTTGGGGCGAGTGAGCGTAGCGAACGAGACCCAAGTCTTCATATTCTGTCGAGCGGGATGATATTTTACGATATCTAGCTGTCAAAATGCAGATAATATTTTTATCATCTTAATTACTAATTTGAAACGTAAATATTTGTAAACTTTCTAAATTCTCCCAAATTATCGCGGGAAAAGTATGGATTCTTCATCCCAACGACAACAACACATACGTTGTTTACCATACCAATAAGTATATATATATGTCCTGAATGTTCATGTAAAATATCTTATAAACGATATAAATACATACATTAGGGTGTATTTTCATTTTTTTAAAAGAAAATCAGTCTGGAAATCTTTGTTCATGATTTTCCGGGAAAATAAAGAACCCGCTTTCAAACTTGCAACCTCGTGACGTCATAGTCCGTCTCGATTCGCGAAACAACTTCTGACTAAAATATGCGCAACATAAAATAATCACTCAACTTTAACCAAGGACACGACATATTTAAACATCATTTAGTTGTATTAGTACTAATTCAGGCGAAAATATGGACATAAAAATATAATGCGTACATTTAATAAATTGTTTTAATCGCAAATAATGAAATGCAATGGAAAGAGCGGAAAGAAGTCCCAGCAGACATTATCAGCATCGAGGAAAGACACATTTTGTTGATGTCACTTTTATAAATTTCTCCATCATTCATTTAAATAAAACGCCATAATATAAAATATGAACACCAGATCTTGATATATTTATTAATATTTTGCAATTTTGAAAGTTATTTAATAAGTTCTAAGCTGCCAAACGTTGGGAGAATTTGTTGATAATGCCTGCTGACTGTTGATAACTCCTGCTCAGCGCACGCGCTTCTTGATACGAATTTTACGGAGTTGCTCAACAAGCTGATAGAATTGCAGGGAAGGATGATAAATATTCTTAGATTGAGCGGCCTAGTTTCGGTGTGAATGTTTACTTGAATAGCTCGTAAGTATGCTAAAGGCTCTGTCCATTTCAAAATTCAACCTAATGACCGAAGCAAATTGAGAATACAAAATGCTTCCAATGGGCAACAATTGTTCCCAGTGGCAGTAATAAATATTAAATGCGAATTATTTATCCCTCCTTTTGCCATACTTCCGAGCTCTGCCTTCTGCGACATTTTAGACCAGAATAATGAGTGTACAAAAGTCAGATAATTGTGCTTGTTTGATATATATGTACCATATTTTTTGGTCAATTTTCATGCATTCAAATCAATCAATCAATTCTAATCAAGTGTATATTGTGAAGTTTAATATTTAATTGTTCAGCTCATTACTGGGCTTTGTAATGGAAAGTAAAGTTGTCGTTGTTGAAATGATAGTTGGACAAACTAGGAACTCATGACCTATTTTGGCGTTGACAAACCTGGACGAAGAAAGCAATCTTTTTATATCGCTTTCTATGATAATGGAACTAATCACCATCGGATTAGGGGTTTCAGAGGATTAATGAATGACGAGGGAAGCGAAGTCGTTACTAAAATCCAAAGCACATTAGGTCAGGTGAACCATAACATTGATCTAATTTTCTCATACATAGTTATTTCTTTAGGCTAAACAGATTTCATGTTGTAACATCTTTATTATTTAATGAAGTAAAAAAGAAACATAAATGATAAAGAACATTAAACGAGAAAATATCATTGGTAATCTTCTGTGTCATCGCCGTCATCCTGGAGGTAGAAAAATAATACAATATATGAATATTAGTACATTTTTCATTGTTTTATATCACAATGTATCATACTAACAAAATTCGTTGATGAGATTGTCATTTTATCCAAGATTTATTTCTTATTAAATCTATTTTTGTAAAATATTACACAAATTGTCTTGCATTGAAAAATAACATATTAAAAAATATATCATTAATAATATCTAAATAAAGTATGATATTTATCACGAAAATAATTTGTATACAAATACCATATTAATTGAAAAATATTTTGTCATATTTACAAGAAGCAGGACAGATTTTCTGTCAGTTGCAAATAATTGCAATACATCACCTTAAATCTTTGCAAGCGGAAAAATAATGTGTTTTACAAATTAAAGATTTGAACTATCTAAACATGAAAATCTTTATTACCTAAGTTACAAAATTTTCATATGAATGGTTTCAACATGAGATATAATTGCCATTTCAAATCAGAAATTTAGTCATTGTGGAACTGGTACATAGTACTGTAAAATAATTTCCACAACTATGCAATTCCCAGTCTTATAATATCTGAGAAACTATAAAATACATATCAAGTAATTTTGTTGACTCCCTATATTTTAAAAAATACATCAACCCTTTCATTACATACAACTAAATAAAGGCTAGTGTCCTTTTAAGCACTCATGTTTAGAATTGCTTAGCATGAACCAATATGATTTTGTACTGGGAAAAGACCTTTTATTATTTTTTTTTCTTCTACAAGCAGTTTCAGGATTCCTTTGTATTGCTGGTCATGAGAATCGTATATGCCAATGCAAGAAAAAGCATATTTATGATGTAAGTATCGTTAATAAATTCTCAACATTGTTATTTTAATCATTCTGAACTGGAAGTCTTGATTTACAATCTCTTTATTATTACAAAAATATGTATTTTTATCGCTATAAAAATCCTAAATTAAAAAAAAAACACATTACTGAGTCTGTAAATATACACAATCAGTATGAGTATTCTTTCATTTCAACAAATAAATAATACTCTGTTTTAATAATCTCAGACAAAGACCTTTCTTTCCTTTAAGAAATGTAGTAATAACATGTAATATACCTTGGAAACTTTAATGACACAAGGTCTACAACGATAAGTTGTGAAGACAAGTTTATGACATGCAAAAAAAATTACCAAAAGACAACAACACAGACAAATTATACAAAAAAAAATAGTAAAAACCAGGGTAAATCCATTGCTCTAGAACGCTCCAAAGTCATACTCTCAAGTTAAGTGCATTATTACATCGTGGTAGACATTTTGAAACAAAGCTTAATATAATTTTAATACTGATTAAAACTTTTGTGCTGTTAAAAATTATAGTCATTGGTTGCCCCTATAGTATTATGGATGAAATTTAGATATGTGTTGGTTTATTTAAAAATGTGTTTTATCATCCCTTAAAAACAACAGTATCTTTTTATTCGATGATAAGCAAAAATACCTGCTTTGTAATCATATAACAAAGATTAAACCCAATTTTACTTCTTCTTCCAATCCACACCGGTTACACCGTTTTTTATTTATCAAATTTTACCAAGTCCAGTTGAAAACAATGAATTGAAAACAATTTTTTAAACTGAACTGCTATACAGGATGAACACAATCACATTCACACATCATTGCTTTCACTTGGGCATGGCAAAGGATAAAGCCGTCTAAAGCCATTACCGGTGCGGGCTGCATACAGTAGTAATACACATGGATTAAGGCACATGTACAATACAATGTCAACAGGATAGAACAACATTCTAGCACTAACAAAAGGAAATAGCAGTGCTACGTGTCAGACATGATATTCGTGAATAATAACTAGCTGATGGTGGCTACATCGACAAAGTTGTCTTTGCCATTTACTTCTTTATCAGTGAAATCGTTTGTTGTTAGTTCAGCCATTGGGTAGTCATGTAATGTTTTCGCTTCCTGTCTTCGATAGGCAAATCTGGCCAGGATTGAAATCAAAAACATTTCTACTGTCAGCAAATAATGATTCAATCCTGTATAAGAAAAAGTGCATTTTAATTTGTCTGCATATTACATGTCATCAAAGTGATAATTAGACACTTGATCAAACATTAGTAAATTGACGCGTGAAAAGGTGATATTTCAAAGAGTTTCTTGATGAACATTGATATAGTTTCATTTTGTGAAATTGGACTTGTACAGAATTACCTGCTTTTTAATTATATTCGGTTTTTCATGCATTGGTTTCTAATGCCAAATGACCCCATATCCTGTATTAAAAATAACTGCATTCAATCTGTTTCAATAATTAAAAATTAAATTTGTAAAGAATGAACAAGTTAGGCTATTTTACTTTACACTTTCAAATATAACACGTAACGAGCTTCTTTTTAATTTAAGATATATAAACACTTACTTGAGCCTCGTAATAACGGTCCCCTACTTCCATCACAGGCTGGAATGTCATTTTGTCCTAATATAGATATGATAAATCGTTGTAAGTTTACACACATAATAACCAGTTGTAAAGATATAAATTTCATTCCAATTCTGAACATAGGTAACTTCACCCTAGTCGAACGGTATACAATTTGCAGGCCCCAAATCCCTATTACTGTTGACACGCTACTGGCAATGCTAATTACGAAAGTGACACTACTTTGTTGTCCCTGAAAAAAACATACAAAAAGTACAATCTGTACTATATACATGTATTAAAGTAAATATAATTACCAAAATTAATTACAAAAGCATTTTTCTGTCATAATGATGTTGAATGCTGTTTACCTGGGTTAACGTATACATTTTTTTTGGTTTCTGTGTACCTCGACCGATTACTGTGTAAAAAGCTTAATGATTCTTCGTAGGATATGGTCATCACTCTAAAACAATTATTTGATTTTTTTAACTGATCGTGTGGTGTTAGTATTTAAAAATAACACTATATGTACCATCGTTATGATCGTAAGTGAAAAAATACAGACCTATTCGGGTTCATGGTGGGATTTAAACACCGACAGCACTTGATGATTGAAATCTGAACTCTAGTTTTCTCTATTACAAGTGTAAGTATTGCGTACAGTAAATAACCACTATCCATGTTGTTTCCTTTGTTCTTATACGTGTATTTTTCATCTCTATAAATCCTGGGTTTTTGGGTTTTTTTGGATTACCCCTTGTTTTCTACTTTCTATAATTTCTTTTGTAACGCAATACAGAGGACGATTTAACGTGTGTGAATATAAATATACTAACCTCTTCTCCTGGGTTATATTTTCCATCAGTCCATAACACTGACGCAATATACAACACCACTGGTCTAATTAATGCTATTTGTAAAGCAAATGCTGATGCAATACTAAGGTACTTCCTGCAAATACAAAACAAAACTTACTGATATCAATAAATTGATACAAGTACTAATAACGTCATAAAATTATATAACAGGTATATACTTGTTCTAGTAGGCGCTTCTTTCTTGGTTTACCTTGTCAAAGGTTTATAATTCACTTAATGAAAGATATGTGGAAACTAATATAATTTCCCATGAGGGGTCTTGGAGTTGATGCGTCTTCTGTCGAATAAAGAACCGAAAATTTCCTGAAAGCACTATATTTTTTCATGTATTTCTACTCACTTGTTGAACGGAAAATGGCATCTTTTGCAACATATACAACAGCAGCACAATGGACCTGTGGCAAAAGATAAATCTTCCTCAGCCATCACCTCCAACATTTTGGTTGTCCCACCAAAGAAGTCTATCAGCATATTGAGGAATATCACAATACAGACAGAGAGGTATCTGAAATTAACAGTAAGTTCATCGTTGGAAACCCACGGCCAGTCGCGCTTATGCTTTGCTACACTTGGCATAATGCTAAGCATAAGCCTGATCGTCCATGGCTTTCCGACGATGCAGTCAGTTATATCTGACTCGATTCAATGCTCATGACACTAAAGTCAAAATTTTAATTTTCAGGGAAGCTTATTCTAAACACCATACTATTTATGCTATGCAAGTTGTTTAAGCTAAGTGTTTCCCTTGTCGAAGACTTCAATCTGCAGATCTGCAAACTTTTCATTTGTGAACTTTTCATGGCCGATATATCGAATGGGTGGATAATTATAAATGTAGAAGTTCTAAAAGTGATATTATGGATGATAAATATTCTAATTTTCAGGGATATAACATATGGTCAAGATTTCTCCTACTTCAACATAGAAATACTAACTATCCCGCAGCCGAAGCACCGGCTTTCCAATAATCGCGATGAGGAGTATTTTCAGAACCCTGAAATTCAAATAAATCTGTTTCGATAGCTTTAAAATATCCGCATTCAAATGTTCAATTCTAAATGGTTTGACTGCCCACCTCTAAATACTGTTTTGGTACAATTTTATGAATACTTACATTGAGGCAATAAATTCATTAAGTAAAGTTGAAGTCGGCACTAGCAGTGATAATAATGAAGTCCATCCTACAATCTGAAAAAAGTGTTCAAAACTTTTTAAAACAGGTTTGAGAATACCCTGTCCATTGCCACATCAAGAGGGGTGGTTCTAGAATGGAAATTGTCCTTTTGACATATTTTCTTTTTCTTTTCTTTTTAATAGGGCATTATTTTAGAAGTATGAAGCTATTTTTGGTTAAATTTTTATCTGAAGTCCTATTTTTAATATCATTCTTCTTTACAAATAATCTTGATCCATGTCACTAACATATGTCGTCGATTAAAGAATTAGCAAACGAAAATTCGCTCTGTCTAAACTTATTCAAGACATCCGTATGTCACTTAGTGTCTATACCTGGTTTTCACAAGACATCATGCTGGGTTGATTTTTTCTCAACCATGTCCCAAAGACCGAAAACTATAGCTTGCCAGGAAGAGTTTATAAACTTTTAACGAACTTACCGGATATATTGCCAGTAAGAACATCATTCTTATTTTCTGTCTACTGTTACTGTAATATCTGTATATAAATATAACTGCCTCCAGGTACATTACCATCATAATTGTACACAAAAGACATACTATAGACAATAGTACAATAATTTCTGGATACTGGTTTGTTTTTAGGTCTGAAAAATATAAATAAAACTACATTCGTAATATTACGAGGAGACTGGGTATATACTGGTAGTGTCTACAGCACGTAGTTCAGACAATGCAGGTTGTTAGCTAGTCAGATATTTAAATGGTTGTTCTAGTTTGAATAAAAAGGAATTTAATTTAGAAACGATGACAAAATAATGGTATGTCGATGCGCTTGTCTTTGAGATGTATAATAAGCGATAAAAAAGTCTTAGAAAATGGGACACCCTGTCTCAAAAAAAGAGATATACATGTAATAAGGATTTCATACTCAATTTTCATATAACAAAATTATGAAAATGAAAGAAAAAGCGTAAGAGGTAAAGAGGGTGGTCTAGGTAGTTCGTAATGACTACTAATGATCACTAGCCTGTCAACAATGAGGTTGTTGGTTCAAATCTCTCCTGTGGCGGGGTGTGTTCTACTACGATCTTAATTGACAAGGATTGCGAATTTTCCTACCAAAGGTCGATGGTTCTCTCCGGATATTCCGTCTTCCTCCACCAATAGAAACTAGCCGCCGCCAAATAGCCAAATGTGCTGAAACAGGCGTAAAACCCCAACTAAACAAACTAAGTAAACACATTGTTAGTGTCAGCTGCCATCAACAATTAATCTTCTAGTTCTTTCCTTGAACGCTTTTGTCTTTTGCCTCCAAACGGATGCATTAAACACAGTCCATTGCGTAATTTGTGTAAATTTCAAAAAGTGTTTGAAGGTGATTCGTTAAAGAAACAGAAATAAATTCAGATTTGTGGAGAAATTATATATTTGCGCAGACGCATTTCACTGTCGTTAAATTTCAATTTTTCCAGAAACTTTAAACAGTAATATCTTTAAGCAGTATATTTACCTCTGTATAGGACTTCGCTTTTTGGATACTCGTTAGAACAGTTCAGCATCTTCACCTTCTAAAAAACATTAAATATCATATTATATTAGTATTAGTATTTTAATGTAATATAAAACCAGCATCAGTAAATTGGATCCGATCATCAAAAACTTGTGGCTTTTAGAGCGTAATTTTATCTATCGTCTAAAAAATAAACTGTTGACACAGAGATTCGATAAATTCGAAGAACAATCTGATGGACAGAAACATTGCTAATTAATTGAAAGTCGCTGGACCATGACTATGCAGGGCTACTTAATGGTCGTCAAACTAAGATGTACTGATGGTAATGCAACTTTATAGAAAATATCATTGATGTACCGCAAGTAGTTCCTATCTTGAGCAGAAAACTTAACATTGAAAATTGCTAATTAATTGAAAGTTACTGGACCATAACCTAGGGGCAGGGCATCACAATGGTCGTCAAATTGAGATGTGCTGATAGTAATGCAACTTTATAGAAAATATCATTGATCTATCACAAGTAGTTCCTATCAAACTAACTTAAGCAGAAAACTTAATATTGAAAATTGCTAATTAATTGAAAGTCACTGGACCATGACCTAGGGGCAGGGCATCAAAATGGTCGTCAAACTGAAATGTACTGAACGTAATGCAACTTTATGGAAAATATCATTGATCTATCACAAGTAGTTCCTATCAAACTAACTTAAGCAGAAAACCGCGGACCGTAGTGGGTAACTTGTCTGGAGAATGCCACACTCCCTACACGCTAAAGACCCCTTCTGTAGTTTTCGCATAAGAGTAGGTTGATGGCCGCTACAGAAGGCTAAATTATCCAGCCCTACACAACAATCCTCCTTTTACAGTGGCAGTCAAAATTGGTTCCATTTGTGTCCCGCCCCACCCCTATTTGAATTGTTTGATAAATTGAACTGGTTCTCGTCCTGAGGTTCTCGTCCTGAAGAAGCATGAAATATTTGCCACTGGACGTTAAGCAGCAATCAATAAAAAATAACAATCCAAAGATACTAATATTAGATATAGTAAATTTATATATTATACAGCATTTATATGCTGTATACGACGCATTTCAAGGAGATACCTCTCATCAGCAGCATTAAAACCGAAACATTTGGAAGACCAAAAACCAAACTTATATTAAACAAGAAGTACTTAACCAAAAATACCGAAATAGGAAGCCACATTTCAGCTAAGGAGATCTACCATGTGCAATACAAGGAATGAACCCTTAGTATTTTTTATTATTTTTGAATTTTGCTAAATACTGGTAATTTCTGTAACAAATCAATGAATAGTCATGTCAGACAAGTCAAAACCTTACTGATATCAAATTATGAAAGCTTTTAAAACTAAGGAGTATTTCCCTCGTGTATAGCTCTGAACAATGGTGGGTTTTGGATCTACACTATACAAACGTTTTTGTTTTTAAAACTGTTGCTAATTTCCAGATTTCTGGCCTTGAGTAGTGCTAATGAGACATGAATGTATAGTTGTAATGCTTTTACAGTGATTATTCTTAACACTGACTCTTGGCATCTACTAATTTAAATTCCCCTGGGTTATCCACGGCACACAATGGTACTGATCATGAAGTTGATACTCTTAATTTTCATTTTATAAACCTAGAAAATATTTGGGAACAAATGGGCGTCTCCTTCATTCATATCTCGGTCTGTAAACGGTGTTTCGGTTTTACACTTTCATGTATCAGTAATTTTGCCATTCGGCTAAAGTACACTCACACGTATCGGCCATTTAGCCATTCGGCTAAAGTACTCTTACATGTATCGGTCATTTTGTCATTCAGATTAAGTACACTTACAGGTATCGGTCATTTGCCATTCGGCTAGGTACATGTAAATGTATAGATCATTTTGCCATTCTTCTAAAGTACACTTACATGTATCGGTCATTTGGGGACATTTTGCAATTAGAGTAAAGTAACCTTACATGTATTGGTTATTGGTAATTTTGCCATTCGGGTAAGTAAACTGATATATATCTGTCACTTTGGCATTGGGGTAAAGTTAACTTGCATGAATTTGTTATTTTGCCATTAGTTTAAGTTTCACTGACATGTATGGTCATTTTACCATTCGGGTAAAGTACACTTGCATCTGGTGTTCTTTTTGCCATTTGGTTTATAATTTACTTACATGTATCGGTCACTTTGCCATTATTATAAAGTACACTTACATGTATTGGTCTTTTTGCCATTAGGGTTAAGTATACTTAAATGTATTGATTCGTCATTTTTTTGTCATTAGGGTAAAGTTCACTTATGTGTGTTGGTAATCTTACCTTTAGTGTAAAGTACACTTACATGTATTGGTCAGTTTGCCATTAGGGTAAAGTACACTTACATGTATTGGTCAGTTTGCCATTAGGGTAAAGTACACTTACATGTATTGGTCAGTTTGCCATTAGGGTAAAGTACACTTACATGTATTGGTCAGTTTGCCATTAGGGTAAAGTACACTTACATGTATTGGTCAGTTTGCCATTAGGGTAAAGTACACTTACATGTATTGGTCAGTTTGCCATTAGGGTAAAGTACACTTACATGTATTGGACATTTTGCCTTTAGTGTAAAGTACACTAACATGTATGTATTGTTCATTTTGACATAACGTAAAGTGCACCTACATGTATTGGTCATTTTGCCATCAGGATAAAGTTCTATAACATTTCGAATTTCCATATTTTCTTGTTAATAAGAAATCGATTACTATAAACGTTCACATTAAGTGCATTAAAAAATGCTGACACAAAATGTATATTCAATTCACTTATATCACATTACTTAAAAAAAAACGTACACTCAAACTGTACAATTTAAACCCGAATTTGTCTGCACATTATGTGGTCTTAACTTTTTTCTCAGTTGAAGTTCAAATTTCATCGTCTTTCAAGGGCTTGTCAAGATTGATGAATTATAACCATCACAACTATACTAAATGATACCAAATCTGGTGTTTATGTCTCAATGCCGCAAATCAAGTTATAAAACTAAACCGAAAATGAAATTAGAATTGAGGCAAATTCAATTAAGTGCCAAAATAACCAAAAAGGGGTAGAACCAACTCGAAAACCAAGAAACTTAATTTTTTAGGGGTTCAAAATTTCGTGTGAAATAATTTCCCGTTTACCACATGGTTTAAGAATAATTGTGTTATTTTACAGCTTTGATAGTTAAATATAAAGTCAGGAAGCCAAATGTACGCCTTTTGCGCTCAAAATGTATGTACTACAAAAAACCTGGGTTATGTAATTGGGGACTTATAGTGTCATTATGCAACCGTTTTCACGGTTTATCAATTTCTTCAATCTTTCCGATGTTTAGGCCCGGCTAATTAAATCAAAATGTAGTTTAAATGTTAATTGTAATTATCCATTCGTTGTGTATATGCATGTATTGCATTGTTTGACTTCATTTAGATGCACAATGCTATACACACGTGTAACTATATTGATTACTTTTGCATAAATTGATTACACTTACCTCTAACCTTTTCCCACAGGTGAAATAAACTGTGTATAAATACAGGATTAAACATCTACATTGTACGTATATAAATATTTATATTGACAAAATCCTTCACGTGACTATAATTTCAACAAAAGACAAAATGGCGAAGAAGAAAGGACGTCTTAAGATGAATTATTTATTTAGTTTGTGTGTATATGCTTTTCTTCCCGCTAGTATTCTGGCAGTCTCCATTATAACAGATCCCAGAATTGTTTCAAAAGTTGAATTTATAGCAGGTAAGTGCTTATTTGTAAATTTACACGTATCAGAACGAAGTAGTTTCCATGGGAAATACGACGCTTTTGTAAGCCAAAATTTGTTCATATGAAAAAAAACTTCCACTGTCACAAATTTTACGTCATATTAGTTCTGGGAGAATTTATTTCATAGGATAATTTAAATGAAAATTATTCCACAATGAAAAATTTGTTCCGTGATTTACCTGGTGAAATATGTTCGATTGATTATGAAATTTGTTCCTTACCTGGTGAAATCAAATCAAATCAAATATTTTATTGAAAAGAGCACATAAGAGGCGTGATCCAAACACATTACATAAACATTACATGTATAAACATTTAAAATATAAGTAATCTCAATGTATGTAATAGTTTACCAAACAATGAGTAATCATAGTCATACAGTCACAATTCATATATCTCAACAATGAATATTGACAGGACTTTTTAATGAGTTCTTTTAGACATTTCGACCATGAGTTTTCTTTGTCTGAAAAGGATTTATCCGTTTCAAAAGCAGCCTCAAGTCTCATAAACCATAACTAGCCTTTTTCAACTATCCACACGAACCCCAACTGAAAAACGAAATTTATGACGATTTCCTGACCTGAACCTCCACAGTGAAAGTAGGTCATTCACCGAAGGTAATTACCTTCTTCTTTTTTCAGTTGGGGTTCGTGTTGATAGTAGAAAAAGGCTAGTTATGGGTTTATGAGACTTGTTACATGTCTAGAAATATAAGAAAATTGTAAATATGAAAAAAAATCGATTTTTTTTTTACATAGGGGCCTAAAAGGGGGGTCCATGCCCCAAATACCTGTGGTTAATTCGGTTGCATTATGATGTTAACTTTTCATATGACGAATACGGACATGCAGTACGTGAAGCTAGCATCTATTCCCCACTTTCACCAGAAATTTCTTTTTCAAGTTCACTTACCTTACATGCGAAGATCTGTAAGTTGACATCACCATACGGACGGACTTTAAACCATTTTTGCATGTATATCAAATGCCTTGGGGAAATTAATGAAGTATTTTTTTTCTGTTTAGATTGTTTAGATGACCTGGGAAATATTAAGAACCATGATGATATATGGGAAACAGCTGGTGGTTGTGACCGTAACCGATGTTTTCACGGAACATTCAGCAAATTCTTAATTAAACACAGGTATTGATAATAATCATTCTGTTTGCAGCATGCAAAGTGATAAGTACTGGGTCATTCATAATGGACAAAGTAAAAAGAAGTGTGTATAGAGGTTATTATAAGAAGATGATCTCTCTAACGTCAAATGGCCTTTTCCTACTGGCTTCAAAGGTTGCATGGACTCTCCAGACCCTGTTCGATGTCAGAGCAGAATCTTAGACTACATGATACAATGATAATATTTAATTTTTAACAAGGATTTTTGTCCAGGCAAAAAACTGACGTGTTTCGTGTGTTTTGTTTTGTTTTGTTTTGTTTTTTTTTTGTGGGGGGGGGGGGGGATTTTTGAGTATCATTGAGCTGCATTTTATTTTAGGTGAAGAAGTGCACGGTGTCCTTATTTACAAAACTACCTAGACTTAATTTCAGATATAAATATATCTTAATGCAATACTAAGGGGTTACGACCGAATTTACTTCAAAGGACTTTTGTGAATTTTTCCTCACGTCATCGATTTCAGATGATATTTTTATTAAATATTTTAGCCTACCGTTTTGGAATCTGCATTTTTTTCCAAGATTCATTCCTTAGCTCCATATTTAAGATCAAATGGTCGTTCCCTTGAGTCTGTAAGCTACTAATTTATAATAAATGTGTATAACTATAAAAAAAAAATTAATGTCTCCATTCACAGGCTTATGCAGTCTATTTCTGGTGCTAGAAAGTGGAGTTTATATGCTCGTTTTTGCTTGTTTTTTTCCAAAGTATTCAACATTAAAATAGCTATATACATGTAATTATATTTAAATTGCAGCTGTACAGAGATTACAGAAAATCAGAATCCCGATAGCCCTAACTGTCAGCCTGTATCCAATACTACTTTGACATTCCCCGCTTGTTGTCCTGTGTTAACTTGTGCTTCCTCCAGTCCACTCACTACATTGTCACCTACAGGTTAGTCAGTTCTGCATAACTAAAATGTTGAGTTCTGTATCGTTCTTGTGTATATTGCGGATAATATTGGTACTGTGTCAATTGAATTAATTTAAATGAGGGTATTAGTTTTGTATCTTACCGACTTCAAACCACTTTATGGTCTCTGGATACATTTACATAAATTTTTTTTTCTCTGCACTCAGTGGGCAAAATCAGAAAAATCTGGATATGTCAATCTGGCAGAAAGTTTAATAACACTTTTACAAATTACTCTACTACAAATCTACACTTAATATTTTCTTTGCAGCGTGTTATGACCGATCTTCAGCTTTTGCCTGCTCTTTTTGGTACAACATGACAAATGGCTGTCAATCAGGTTTTGATGGCTACAACGATCGTTTATATAACTATACTAAAACAGGATGTAGAAAGCTTTGTGGGTCAGTATATTGCAAAACATCTAATGACAATAAGATCTATTATTCTTAACTTCTTCATTGATTTCTATTGGTAGCACATTTAAATTTTAAGGATTTTCTTTTTAGATTTTGAGAAAAAAATATTAACGGTTAGAGAGAGCAGTTTTTGGCAAAAGATTTGTAATTAAACATTTTTCTGTTTATTTTCAGACATGATAGATAAAGGATAAATGACCGTATCCTCCAAGTTGTGAATTTTATGTATTATTTTAGATTTGAATATAACTATTTTATGATTTTCCATGGTCTGATAATTGATAAAATGTCATACTGCAAGGTTTTGCTGGACAGTTTTCAGACCTTTTTAGATTGGTAAACATTTGTTCATAGGCTCTCTTTTACCCAAATTATAAATTTAACTGTTGCTGAATGGTTACTTAAAGGAATCATGTGCCCAGAATGTTTTTATAAGATTTGTTTACTTTATACAGTCTAGTTTAACTCAGTACTATATGTTTATTTCAATCTCTAATTTCAGGCTTTGTTAAAGAATAAAGCAGGACAAGACAAGTTGTAATCAGTATATAGACTGTGATATAAATTCATGATGTTTTTACTGTGATATCAATGGGCTGGTCCCAGGCTTTCCTTCGATGCAATCATCTTTTATGTATACACATGATTATTTGTTACTTTTAATTGTTAAATTTTTTTTAGAGTTTTAGAGAATATATATCCAACCAGATCTGAAATATTTAAATGAATAAAAGATATTTAAATTGCGACTTTACTTTAAATTACTAAGAATTTAAAGGAGTATCTCCCTCATGTTTAGCTCTGTCCTTTGATTGTTTTGGCTTTACCCCTTTTGGTCATTTTGGTATTTTTAATTTACTCTTCAACTTTTTGAATTGTTGTTTTGGTTTTCAACATTTTAGGCCTTGAGCACAACTGTTGAGTCATAAATTGACAAAATGTGCATCAAAATTGGTATCAAAGAATTATATTTAAAACTTTTTCATATAAGGTGGCTTCAAGTGTCTTGACGTGCTTGTATATATTTAAATTTTTAATATTGCAAATTATGCAACATGGTACCTTCAGTGTATGATTTAATATTTAAATGACTCTACATTTCTTGTTACAATATGACAACATAGTTCCTTGTAATAACTGGAAAAATTCCAGACTGCCTGAACAAATTTATAGAACTGAAAGAATTCAGCCTGAAAAAAATCACTAGCCCAATGCTGTGACTAGATTTTTTAGGTAGGCTATCATATTTTTTGGTATGGCAAGTACCACTTTATGCGATCCACACTGTCGACGGCAGGTTGGGATTTAACAAATTTTTCCCACCCCCTCCTTTCATCCAATAAAGCAATGCAGTCCAAACAATTTTACAATTCATTTTCACTTGGGTGCCAGAACCTCTGTAATTCCAATCAGCTGCAACCCATTTGTACTGGATACGTTCAATTGACAGCTACTAAATTATTGACCTTAAAAAATATTAGTCATCTATAATTACTCTATCTTACTGCTTAAGTATTCCTTTGATCATATCCTCAATAGTTTATGTATTTCCCATAGCTAATTTAACATGGATAAACTTTCATATTTTAATTTCTTGAACTCCTGAAAGCTTACTTCAAATACTAAAAAGATCCATGTTACCAGGTTTTGCTAGAAAATTTATCCCCTGACATAAAAGAACATCTTCATTATTTAAGTTTCCTTCAAATTGAGCAGAAATCAGATTTTAAAATTCAAATGACAGTGACCTTAACCTTCTGACCTGAAAACTATAACCAGTAGATTTGTTCGTCCCCTTTTTCATTTCAAATTGTGACTTAAGGTATCATATGTAAATAAACAAATGAATGATAGATGCAAACATGAAAGATGAAGGACAATAGCAAATAATGTCTCTTAACATGTTTCCTGACTTATCCAGGAAACATGCCCTTAGTCACTGATTTTTTTGTCTTACAACAGTCAAAATGAATTAAGACAAAAATCAATAATTTTATAAAATACATTATTTTATTCCTTTAACTTGACCTTTTGCTTGAAATTGTCTGTTTTCATGTATCTTAGTTTTTTAGGATTTATCCCATAAGCTAACAGTCTCTCATCAGATAACTTTGGTAGCTGCTGTTTCTTTTTCTTTTTCTTCTTCTTTTTCTTCACTTTAGAATCCTTGATTTCATCAGATTTTGTGTCATTGGTAACAGAAGTAGTCTGCTCTTTCAATCGTTCATTATCTTGGTTCAGATCTGAACTACTACCAGCTGACTGTGTTTGGGAATCAGAATGTGCTTCAGATTCATTTTTCTTCTTTTTAATCTGAGTTTTGTCTTTATTTACAACATCTGGTTCTTTTATTCCAGTTTTCTTTTTCTTCTTTTTAACTTCTAATTTATTCTGTTGATCTGATAACTTTCTCTTCTGTCCAGTAGTCTGTGTATCACTTTTGTCATTTTTCTCATCTTGACTACTCACACTTTCACTGATTTCTTCTGTGTCTGGATTTGGTATTGTATGTGAAGGAACACTACTTTCTTTATCTGACTCCAATTTATTTTTATTTTTCCTCTGTTTTTTCTTTCTTTCTGGTCTGTCTTCTCTGAAATAAAAATAAGACTTATTCAGATATATAAATACTGCATTTGGTCATATTGATTGTGATTCAACTCTAATCAGTGCTGAACTTCAATTCTTGCATTGCTTAACTTTGCTTATGTGACCATGGATACCAGACATCCCCTTGGCAGATACTTTTTTAAAAATGCTTGAAAAACAAGACCAATCACATGTCTGGACCTGTGTCGCATGCAAATAAGAGAATTTTTAGCAATTTTATCTACAGTAAAAACAGAGTAAATTCTGCAAATTTCAGAAATGCCAGGTGAAAGGTACTGGAGTTTCAGATACGCAAACTAAGTACCCTTCAAACATGATGTGCCTAAAATGACTAAGCTAAACAAAAGATAAATTTGGCATTTTTTTCTCAAATCACCCCAAAATAACAAGAGGTACACATCTTCACTGTGTTCAGAATAAGGGTACAAAATTTCAGAAGTGCCTTATTTATGGCGTTGGAGTTTCAGATTACAAAAACTAGGTATTCTTGGTACCGAATGCACCTAAAAATGACTAAATTTAATAAATGATAAGTTTGACAATTTATTCCCAAATCACCCATTCTGTGACGGACAGACTCTAAGACCTGCTTCCGCCTTCAGTTAAACAGGTTAAAACTTTTAATCCATTTAAATTTTTTAAATAAGCAAAGCAATACCTTATCATCTCAAGCATAGCAGCAATGCAGAATTGGCAGATGTTATGATAATAGAATACTGACACACAAACTTAAAATATTAACTAGAAATACTGTGAGCAAAGCTCACTAATTGATACCCCCGCACCCCCTATCACAAGGAATGGCAAAGTCAATGTTTTGCTATGGAAAACATAAAAAGTCGGTCTAAAATAGGAGGTGCACTACAGCATCATGTAATAAAGATCCTCTGAAAGTTTCATCAAATTCCATTCAGTGGTTTAGGAGGAGTTGCGGATGGCATCATGGTACCCCTATCACAATGAATGTCAAAGTCCATGTTTTGGTATGGGTAACCCCAAATATTCATCAGATCAAAATCTAAAATAGGAGGTGCACTATGGCATCATGTAATAACGATCCTCTGAAAGTTTCATCAAATTCCATTCAGTGGTTTAGGAGGAGTTGCAGATGGCATCATGGTACCCCTATCACAATGAATGTCAAAGTCCATGTTTTGGTATGGGTAACCCCAAATATTCATCAGATCAAAATCTAAAATAGGAGGTGCACTATGGCATCATGTAATAAAGATCCTCTGAAAGTTTCATCAAATTCCATTCAGTGGTTTAGGAGGATGGCATCATGGTACCCCCTATCACACTGAAAGTCAAAGACCATGTTTTTCTATGGGAAACCCCAAAAATTGGTCCGAACAAATTCTAAAATAGAAGGTGCACAATGCCATCATGGGATAAAGATTCTCTGAAAGTTTCATCAAATTCCATTCAGTAGTTTAGGAGGAGTTGCGGATACAAAGGTTGGACGGACGGACGGACGGACACAACGAATACTATATACCCCGCTTTTTTCAAAAGCGGGGGTATAATAATGGAATATTTTGCTGACTGTTGATTAATGCGTGGAGTTGGGGTTTAGATCTTTATTCAAAACATTGTGTTGTCTTGCAGCATCTAAACCAATTACTCGATATGAAAGTGCACCTGAAACTGTAATGAAAATTAACTTATTGTTCTTTTTATAAAGAGTTTTAAGAAAAATCACTTTGTTCCTTACATTGGTATTAAATGGAGATATGAAATTTTTCAAAATTTATAAAATTCTACAATAAATATATTCCTGTGTTAATGGTACATACTGAATTACAATGATAAAGGTACTTCTTCAGGATAAACAGGTTTCCATCAAATACACTGTATAAAAGTAAAAAATCTAAGCTGTGACTGTTTTATGATTCTGCTACACAATATAGGAATACAGAATTATGAACTTAAAAACTTACGAATCAGGTTTCTGCCAGAAACTTGTGAGTACTTTAGATTTCTTGTCTGTATTTTTAGATTTCTGGGAAAAAACTTTCAAGTCATCTGTTTCTTCTTCTTGCGTCCTGAATCATAGAAGAGGTAACCAATTCAATGTCTCTTTGGACAGAACATAGTGAGCAACCATATGCTCTTGTCTCAGAAAAAAAATTATATGCCAAGAGAAAGGAAAAGGTCACCAACTCTGGCAACACAGTTTTATGCGCCTGCATCGATTTCCAAAGAATTATCTCTTCCACCTTTCGGTCTCGCTCAAACTGTCTGGATCAATAAAAAAAATATTAATTTATCATCACGATGTATGCCATGTATACCTTACTTGCCAATCAATACTGCTATAGCCATGTGAAATGGGTCAAACGTGAATTATTTATCACTACTACAATGAACTGCAAATTTGACGACAAGGGCCAAAGGAATTGCTGCCTTTTGATTGGCTAACTCAGTATGCTAAAATTAAAATAGGAAACATTCAAAATTTCCCAGGAAGACACTTTTGTAGCAGTGATAAATAATTCACGTTTGACCAATTTCACATGGCAAAAGTGCTGTTGATCTGCAAGTAAGGTATGTGTGTCATACATCATTGTGTTGATAAATTAATATTTTTTTTATTGATCCAAATGTTTTGAGCGCGTCCTAAAGGTGGAAGCAATAATTCTTTGGAAATTGAAGCAGGTGCATAAAATTGTGTTGCCAGAGTTGGGGACCTTTTCTTTTCTCTTGGCATATATAGTAATTTTTTTTCTGAGACAAGAGCCTGTGTAAGCAACTACACATACAAAAGACCATTGATTTAATGATAACATATCATGTACATGTATTTCAAATAAAAGATAAAAACAATACACATTTTAAAGTTGAAACAATATAAATTTCATTTAACACTGAAAAGAAGAACCGCAAACACATGAAGTCACAAAATGAACTAATTAATACCTGTATTGACTCATTTTCTTCAAAGATACCCAAGCATTTAACTCTTTATCTCTACAGGTTAAAATCTGTAAGTACATATGTGGTAGAGTGTATTTTTAGTTGTATATAATTAATTAGATATTTTATTTAGATTTTCAGAGTGCAGCAATTAATTTGTCTATGATTAATATTGATTGTAATGTTTATTTATTGATAAGCTGATTGCATTCATTTAAATATCAAACTAGATTTGATATTGAGTTTTTAATAAAGATAATTTTGATTACACTGTAGTTTATCAATAAAGTCATGGTTCAGTGACTTCAGGTTTTAATATACCTATAGTCATGGCTCAGTGAAACTTGTTTCTAAATATACCTATGTTTGCTAATTATAGCCATTTTCACCTTTGCCATCTAATTTTCATACTTCTTATTGGTCACTTTGATTTTGGAGGGAAATCTCTCTATTCCTTTGTTCTAAGGCAGAACTGGAAAATTTGTCTAAGAAAATGGAGACTTTGTTTACTTTGCCTAACTGATTTTGTTGAAATCTAGTCTTCACCTTTGGTCAACCCCAGAACTATAAAACTTCATATCTAAGGTTAGTTTCCTACTAATTATGAACTAATAATCCAAGTTTTATAATATTTAGTGTGAATTTGGTATGAATCTGTGAATGTATGATTCCTGAATGAAAATGAGAATGATCCCTGAATGATAGTTGTAAAATTAAAATAAACCATAATTAAAACCTTAATACAATTAAAATGGTTTAAAATAATAAAATAAAGATAAAATAAAGATATCTATATAAAAATAATATAAATAATAAATAGAGTAACAGTCAAGTTAAAAATGAGTTTACATGATTTATAAACAGAGTATTTTTAATATGTAAATAGAGTATATGGACAGAAATATAATTCTGATATTTTAGGAGTGAAATTTTGAGTAAATATGAGCTATATGTGAAATATGACAGTATTTTGAGAATAGCTGCAATTTGTGTATAGGATATGGTTATTTATGATTTTGATATTTGTTCCTTCAGATTTATACCTGATGTACTGATTACACTACTGTACTTGATATTTTTGATGATGATCTGAAGATTGTACCAGGCAATAACCTTTGCACCTCATGCGAGGTAGGTTTTGTGTTACTGTGCTTTTAATAATATGTTTTTGCTTTGTTTTGCTGCTTTACTAATATTGCTTGTTGTGTGCTAATTTATGTCAGCATACAAATATGTTTTTGCTATAATTTTTGCTATGTTTGTATTATTTTTAACTAATTAATTTTTGTATGCTAAGTATGCTGAAAATTGACTCAGTAGCTAGAATAATATTTATTGATAGTTGTTCTTTAGTGGAATCTGCATAATTTGCATATTTTGAGAACCATATTTAAAGCCGTAGCATTTCTATGAGTTTAACATGTTTAAGTAATATTTCTATAATTTTGTGTAGTAATTTTTGGTATTTTTATATTGGATTTATAATTTACCTTGAAAACTAGTCTGAGTTATCTCTCTTTAGACTGAATATTTTGTAATTGTATTTCAGGGTATTTTTACCATTGTCTACCGTTAACCACAATAAAGTATATAGAACCTTAGACAACTGGTGTTTGTTATTAGCCAAAAATACCACCGGTTACATAATGGCGCCCACGTAGCTTGTACTTGTGGATTGCGGATTCAGTTCCGGGATCAGGACCGAGGACTTTCTTTTATCCAGTTCCGACCCAATGTTATTTTCCGGTGCACCGGTACCAGTCAAAACAACGTGAATTTACAGATACAGACTGAACTTTAGCAGTGAATTTGTAGGTTTGTGAGACATTTGTGTACACAATTCATGCTTTATTCTGTTTATTATTGAATATATTATACGCACGTTGTACAACAACTGAAAATTCATTTATTTAGTGACTGAAAACTTTGAAAACATTGTACGAAAATGAAATCCAGTTTTCAAGTTTGTATTTTGCTTCGTTTACACTAGTGTACATTGATAGAGTAGACTTATACTTTAACCAAAGGTTGTTTACATAGTATAGTGTTACACTAAAGGTAGCTTTATGTAGGAAAATACTTTACACTTACTTAGAAGTCATACCAGTCAGACTTTGTAAATTTTTGAGATACTTGACCCGACCCCCCTACTTGTTAAGGTCAAGGTCAACCGGAAGTAAACAAGACACACCCACACATGTAAACATACAGCTGTCACATTACAGATAGACTATTTAGGTCTCATCAGTAGCTGTTTGAAGCACATAGTCATACAGTATTGAAACTTGACAGCACATACACTTGCAAACTACACGCATACACAATTATTTGACATTTTTCAAACTTTTTGAGACTTAGTACCCATACGTATAGTATATTAGTCTCCGGTCATATATACCGTATACCCATACATACATTATTATAGTACTTGACCATAGATACCCCATACTGGTATTTAAATATTATACTCATAGACTTAGATCATTATTCATATGTGACTTTACTATCCATATGTCTTGTATTGTCATACTTGTAGTTTATATGTCTTGTCTTGTCATATGTGTATGTTATATGTCAGTGTTGTATTGTACTTTGTCAAATCTGTGTCTTGTATTGTACTTTGTCAATTTTGTGTTTGAAATGTACATGTATTGAGTACCGAATATACATAGCAGCTATAAAACAGTTTGAATATTTTTGAATTTAAATAATTTGAATTTAAATATTCATTAATTTAGAAATAATTTAAACTTAGATTTAAATTTTCAAAAACTAAATCTCAAATAAACTTTGATAAAAGTTTTTGATTTTAATACGTGACATATTAACTAGCGTATACTTTAAAATATCCGAGACGTGAACACGTAGCGAGTTTGAGATAGCATTCGTGCATGTAACTCCCATTTACCAAACCTTATACTAACTCGTATCCGTTTTTGGACTTAGTTGATTGAAATCTTGCTAGTTTGAATACTTCGTGTACTTTCAGTGTACTTTGAGTGTTTTCATTGTCCACTTACCTGACTTAGTGACTTTCTAGGTAGTTGACACTCTATTTTTCTAGTTACCTTTTTCCATTCTTTTGGTTACTAGGACACTTGCTTGAGACTTACTTTAATAGAGAGCTTACAGCATATTGACCCATACACTTGCTGATACTGAACCTTATGATTAGGTGATAGAGATTTGTTGATACTAGATATTTGGTGAAAGTTTACTCTTGTACAATTATAGTAGTAGTATATACTCGAAATTTTTGTACACCGTTCGGAGATTACTTACGTAAGAGTCTAGTATATCTTATCGAGTTTTTGTATACAGACTTGCAGACAAGAGATTGCTTACATAAAAGCTTAGCATATCTCTTTCCAGTTAAGAATCCAGAATAGCAGTCATAGATAAATGCAAAGGTATGTGCACCTTGTGACTCAATTGTCCATTGAATTGATTGAATTTTATATATATTTTGATTCACATTTTTGTACTTTGATATTATACACATATGCATTGACAGTCTTTGCATTTGTGATGAAGCAAGCTTAGATTAGATAAAGATAGACTTAGTTTAACGATACTAGCCCTTATACTTATAAGGTAAGATAATCCTTGTGTAATTAATCACAGTTCTGTTCTATTTGGTAAGATAGAACATTATTTGTCCCTTTTTACAGATTTTGTTTCACTTTGAGACAACTCTGTAATTTGTTGTGATAATTTGTATATAGGTATTTGACCTTTACTTATTACTGGATTTGACAATCCATACTAGACATCACCATGGCAACAGGACCCAAAGAAGATACTACTACTGACCTACCAACAGGTCCAGAAGAAACAACTGAAGGATTTGACAACTTATTAAAGACATTAAAGGCTATGAAGATTAACCCAAAGGCAGACAACCCACAAGAACTAAAGAAGTGGATGAAAGACTTTTTGGCATCAGAAGGAGAACTTGAAGTTAAAGCTGAGCCTCCACTACCAGAACCAATTGTAAAACCCAAGGTGAAACCGATGACCTTACCTGCTGGTTTTGACATCAAGCCATCCACACCGCCTTCAACGAGTTATCCTCAGCCACCAAAGTTGTCCGTATTTTATGGATCTGAGAAGAAAGGCGAAGTATCGTATGACCTTTGGAGACACCACGTACGATGCCTGTTGAAGGACAAGATTTACAACCAAGACATGGTCCATAACAACATCAGACAGTCATTAAGAGGAGAAGCAGGAAGAGTTGTAATGAGACTTGGGGTAAATGCAACCATTCCACAGATACTGGCCAAACTTGACAGCATTTACGGAGATGTCGACAAGAAAGAGCAACTAATGGCTGAATTTTACAGTGCCCGCCAAAAAGATGATGAAGATATTACGAGTTGGAGTTGCCGCTTAGAAGATATAATAGGAAAAGCACAAGAACTTGGACTGGTTGAGCCACATGAGGTTGAACGAATGCTCCACTCGATGCTATGGACAGGACTACGTCAAGATTTGAAAGACATAAGTGGCCATAAGTACGACACTATCAAAGAATTCGACAGACTTAGAGTTGCCTTACGACAAATAGAGAAGGACCATATGCCACCAAAAGATACAGGTAAGTCGAAGCCGAACACCGCCAAGGCAGCTGCAACACCATCAGAGAAATCAGAGATAGAGGAACTTAAAGGAATAGTCCAACAACTGGTACAGAAAGTAGACAACTACCATCAAAGTCCAGACATGAGAAACTACAGAGGCAACTATAGAGGAAATAGACGAGGAGGTTCAAGATGGGGATATCGCCCGCCAAGACAGAACTGGCAACAACGACAACAACCGAATACCCAAACACAACAGCAACCATCAGCATCCAATGATAACCAACAACAACAACAACCAACATCTGACCAACAACAGGAAACATATGAACCTCAGTGTTACAGATGTGGACAATATGGCCATCTACAAATAGGATGCAGAGTAAGAAGTGACCACCTTAGAAAGAATTTAAACTTGAGGAAGCCTACTACGAGGGGCCGGTTTTAGGCTTAAGCAGAAGGACAGGACATGGTCCCAGTATCAAGAACAACTTAGTACGTACCACACCAACTGGATTATTTGGACAACCTACAGAGACAACAGTACTACTAGAAGGTAAAGAAGTTCCATCACTGCTTGATACTGGTTCCACAGTTTCAACTTTATGCGAGTCATACTACAGGAAACATCTCTCAGAGTCAACACCACTCAGAAAGATTGAATCAATATTAGACATAGAGTGTGCAGGAGGAACTCAGTTACCGTACTCCGGTTACATCGAAGCCAACATTTCAACACCTGGAGTCAACAACTACCGGACACATGTTTTACTGATAACACCAGACAGTAACTACAGCCAACATGTACCATTGTTAATAGGAACCAACATACTGGACTCTATGCTTTTCGACCTACAGAATCAACACGGAGAGAGATTTTTACAGAACGCCAACTTAAAGACACCGTGGTATCTCACTTTCCGATGTATCACCTTGAGGGAAAAGGAACTTACCAGAAACCAGAATAGACTTGCATTGGTTAAAAGTTTGGAACCACACAAGATTACCATACCACCCAACACTACTATGAGGATTCAGGGATATCTTGACAAGGAACTTATATACAAGGACACATCATCACTTTTACAGTCTTCAACCTTAGCATCAGATAATCAGGACCTTGACATCGAACCTCAGCTTCATCAGTACAGATACAAAAACAACGGAACGATAGAAGTCAATGTATCCAATGTAACAACACGAACCATTTGCATACCACACAAAGGAATCATCTGTGAACTCCAACCAGTTACCATTCAACCCACACCACAGGAACCAAACATCGAACCGGACACATCCATTTTAGACAAAGTTGACATCACCAAAAGCGACTTAACCGAAGATGAACTTCGGAGAGGGAAAGAACTAATACTTACCTACACAGACATATTCTCCAAAGGTGACCATGATGTAGGCCATACAGACAAAGTACAGCACAGAATTGATTTACTGGAGGACAAACCATTTAAACAACGCTACCGGAGAATACCGCCATCAATGTATGAGGAAGTTAGATCACACATACGTCAACTTTTGGATACAGGAATTATTCGACCATCTCATTCTCCATGGGCATCCAATGTAGTTCTTGTAAAGAAGAAGGACAATACCCTGAGGCTATGTGTCGATTATCGTCAGCTGAATCTAAACACTAAAAAAGACAGTTACGCGTTACCACGTGTGGAGGAGCTCCTGGATTGTCTCAATGGCAGTCGATACTTTTCCGTCATCGACATGAAATCAGGCTATCACCAGGTAGAGATCAAGGAAGACCACAAAGAGCGCACAGCTTTCTCCGTAGGACCCCTTGGCTTCTATGAATACAACCGTATGCCTTTCGGACTCACCAACTCCCCAGCTACATATCAAAGATTGATGGAAGACTGCCTTTCAGACCTGAACCTCAAAGTTTGCTGCATTTTTATTGATGATGTGATTATTTATGGAAAGACGTATGAAGAACACCTGGAAAACATCAACTTGGTCTTTAACAGAATAAGGGAAGCCAACTTGAAGCTGTCACCAAAGAAATGTGAATTCTTTAAGAGAAAGGTAAAGTATGTTGGCCATGTGGTATCAGAAGAAGGGATAGAGATTGATGGAGACAAGACAGAGCGCATTGTGAATTGGCCGAAGCCGAAAACACCAGAGGACGTCCGTAGATTCCTAGGCTTTGTTGGGTATTACCGACGTTTTATCCAGAACTTCAGCAGGGTAAGCCGGCCATTGACTGACCTCATGCCAATACCATCTGGTAAGAAACAGAAGAAGAAACCAAAAGAGAAGAAAGAATGGAGATGGGGAAAAGAACAAGACCAAGCATTTGAAACCTTGAAAGAGAAACTAGTCACAGCACCAATACTTGGCTATGCAGACTACTCCTTACCCTTTGAGCTGCACACAGACGCCTCAGGTGATGCTTTAGGAGCAGTGCTGTACCAGGAACAGAATGGTCAGAAGAGGGTCATAAGTTATGCCAGCCGTGGATTGAATAGAGCAGAGAAGAACTATCCACCACACAAAAGAGAATTTCTTGCGTTAAAATGGGCAGTAGCGGACAAATTCAAGGACTACCTTTATGGCCGGAAGTTCACTGTACTAACCGACAACAACCCTGTCACCTATGTTTTGACGACAGCAAAGTTGGACGCCACTGGGCACAGATGGTTGGCCTCCTTAGCCGCCTTCACTTTTGACATCAAGTACCGCCCCGGAAGAACCAATGCTGATGCGGATGCTTTGAGTCGCATACCACCAGACACAGATTCTGACGACAGATGTTGTATTCACAGCGAATCAGTCCAAGCCATCTGCAATTCAACACTTCCGAAGACTTATGTTGAGAGTTTAGCTGTGTCACCAGAAGTTGTTCAGACAGATTTAGACAGTGAACCAGAGGGAACAGACATTTGTGATCTGATTGATTGGAAGGAGGTACAAGCACAAGACCCAGTACTGAAGAAATGCATTGATTCCATCAACATGCACAAGAAGCCATCTAAAGAAGAAAGTAGCAGTAATCCCCTCATCAGGCATTACAACAAACTGAGACTGATTGATGGTATACTCTACAGGGAAGTTACAGTCAACGAGGAACTTAAAAGACAACTTGTGTTACCAGCTGCTCATACCTCTACAGTACTCCCAGCTCTCCACAACGATATGGGCCATCCTGGAAAGGACAGAACACTTTCTTTACTTCGAGACAGGTTCTACTGGCCAGGGATGTACAAAGACACAGAAGATTGGATTGAGCAATGCGGAAGATGCTTGAGACGCAAGACGCCAACAAATCAGCGAGCACCATTGGTACCAATAGCCACTTCCTCTCCACTGGAATTAGTTTGTATGGACTACCTCACCCTCGAGAAATCCAAAGGAGGTTACCAGCATATCCTGATCATCACAGACCACTTTACCAGATATGCACAAGCTATTCCAACTAGAAACCAACTGGCCAAGACAACAGCAGAAGCCCTGTTTAATAACTTTGTGATTCATTATGGCATTCCTTTGCGGATTCATTCCGACCAGGGTGCTAATTTTGAAAGCAAGGTTATTAAGGAACTTTGTCAGCTCACAGGTATGAGGAAGTCCAGGACAACCAGCTATCACCCAATGGGCAACGGGATGTGTGAGCGCTTCAATAGGACCTTGTTGAACATGCTAGGCTCACTGGAACCAAACCAAAAGGCCAACTGGAAAGCTTATGTAGGACCCTTGGTACATGCCTACAACTCAACTCGCCACGAGTCCACAGGACAAACACCTTACCTATTGATGTTTGGACGCAACCCAAGGCTTCCAATAGATGTTACCTTTGGACTTCACAGACACGAGAAACAGCTGAGTACCAAGTGTATGAAAGATCTACAGGACAGATTGGCCCAAGCATACCAGTTAGCAGCTGAAGCCGCAGAGAAAGCAAGAACCAAACAGAAGGAAGGATACGACACAAAGATCAGAGGTGGAACCATCATGCCGGGGGATAGAGTACTGGTGAAGATTGTCGCATTCGATGGGAAGCACAAGTTAGCTGATAAATGGGAGCAGGAACCTTATATAGTCATCAGCCAACCAAACTCTGAGATTCCAGTCTACAGTGTCCAGAGAGAAGATGGCGAAGGAAGAGTAAGAACGCTTCACCGAAACCTTCTGCTTCCCATCGGATACACAACAGACAGAAAGACATCACCTGTACCAGCACCGAGACAGAAGAGACCTATTCCTGCCAAAAGAAAGAAGAATCAGCAACTAAAAGAGACAGAACAGGACAAGACAGATTCAGTACCCCCAGAGCGAGATACATCATCTGACGAGGAGGCAGAATTTGTCTACATCAATGAGGACAGACAAGGAGACAGCGATCCATCCATTGCTGAAGACACTCCTGTCGAGGACATTGATGAGGAACCACAGCAGGATACCCAGGAAGCTGTGATGGAAGAACAAAAACCAGATGGGGACGCCCATTCTTTATCAATTGCTGATGAAGATGGTTCACAGGAAAGCGCGCTGGAACCAGAAGATCAGAGTCACCAGGAAGAGTCATCTGATGACGAGTCTGATGAAGAAACACCTGTTCCTGTTCGTCGATCCAGTAGACAGCGAAGACCACCAGCTTGGTTTACATCTGAAGAGTATGATACCAGCAAGGCTGCAGTGCACTGTGACACCAGAACGGATTGGATGAAGAAGGTGGATTGTATCACCAATTTAGTTAAATCTGATTTATTTTCAGGGTTGCAGCAGGAAGCAGGAAAAGCCATATTAGAGATTCTCAAGACACCGAACTCCAACTCACCTACCTGATAGCAAATGACGAGACGTCATTTTCCGGGTGGGGGGAGTATGTGGTAGAGTGTATTTTTAGTTGTATATAATTAATTAGATATTTTATTTAGATTTTCAGAGTGCAGCAATTAATTTGTCTATGATTAATATTGATTGTAATGTTTATTTATTGATAAGCTGATTGCATTCATTTAAATATCAAACTAGATTTGATATTGAGTTTTTAATAAAGATAATTTTGATTACACTGTAGTTTATCAATAAAGTCATGGTTCAGTGACTTCAGGTTTTAATATACCTATAGTCATGGCTCAGTGAAACTTGTTTCTAAATATACCTATGTTTGCTAATTATAGCCATTTTCACCTTTGCCATCTAATTTTCATACTTCTTATTGGTCACTTTGATTTTGGAGGGAAATCTCTCTATTCCTTTGTTCTAAGGCAGAACTGGAAAATTTGTCTAAGAAAATGGAGACTTTGTTTACTTTGCCTAACTGATTTTGTTGAAATCTAGTCTTCACCTTTGGTCAACCCCAGAACTATAAAACTTCATATCTAAGGTTAGTTTCCTACTAATTATGAACTAATAATCCAAGTTTTATAATATTTAGTGTGAATTTGGTATGAATCTGTGAATGTATGATTCCTGAATGAAAATGAGAATGATCCCTGAATGATAGTTGTAAAATTAAAATAAACCATAATTAAAACCTTAATACAATTAAAATGGTTTAAAATAATAAAATAAAGATAAAATAAAGATATCTATATAAAAATAATATAAATAATAAATAGAGTAACAGTCAAGTTAAAAATGAGTTTACATGATTTATAAACAGAGTATTTTTAATATGTAAATAGAGTATATGGACAGAAATATAATTCTGATATTTTAGGAGTGAAATTTTGAGTAAATATGAGCTATATGTGAAATATGACAGTATTTTGAGAATAGCTGCAATTTGTGTATAGGATATGGTTATTTATGATTTTGATATTTGTTCCTTCAGATTTATACCTGATGTACTGATTACACTACTGTACTTGATATTTTTGATGATGATCTGAAGATTGTACCAGGCAATAACCTTTGCACCTCATGCGAGGTAGGTTTTGTGTTACTGTGCTTTTAATAATATGTTTTTGCTTTGTTTTGCTGCTTTACTAATATTGCTTGTTGTGTGCTAATTTATGTCAGCATACAAATATGTTTTTGCTATAATTTTTGCTATGTTTGTATTATTTTTAACTAATTAATTTTTGTATGCTAAGTATGCTGAAAATTGACTCAGTAGCTAGAATAATATTTATTGATAGTTGTTCTTTAGTGGAATCTGCATAATTTGCATATTTTGAGAACCATATTTAAAGCCGTAGCATTTCTATGAGTTTAACATGTTTAAGTAATATTTCTATAATTTTGTGTAGTAATTTTTGGTATTTTTATATTGGATTTATAATTTACCTTGAAAACTAGTCTGAGTTATCTCTCTTTAGACTGAATATTTTGTAATTGTATTTCAGGGTATTTTTACCATTGTCTACCGTTAACCACAATAAAGTATATAGAACCTTAGACAACTGGTGTTTGTTATTAGCCAAAAATACCACCGGTTACACATAAGCAAATTATAGGATTATATAGAAAACCTGTAGTTAAAGAAACATAAGCTATTCAAGTTCTAGCAGTTTTGAAGAACAAAAGTTTCTGTGGAGGAACTGACAAAGTTGACCAAGATATCCATTACATATGAGTAATTGGAGATAAACCAACAGATTTTTCGCTGTATATTTTCCAGACTTATTCCGTACTTGCGGAGCTCAGGATGCATACGTATTTTATAATTTTTTGACAGAGTTATCCTTCATCATAGCTGGTGTGATTTCGAGGTCAGTTGTGGCATTTCGCCAGAATTGAAATGAAAAAGATTGAGGAGTTCGAACGAAAAACGGAATTCCCTACCAACAATATTAACTATGCAATCCAGAACTTAGGGCTTTTCCATTTTTTTACACTGATAAGACATTGAAAATTTTCATATGTATCCAAACTACATAAAATTGACAGCACATCCTATATAATGAGGAATTCCCTTCATCTTTCGGGGTTTTCTGTTTTATCATTCGGATTGAAAGATAAATTGGCATGTTAATAGTGAGACACCTGCTGTAAAGAACGACAACTTTTGGCGGGATAGTCAACCGCAAGTCAGGAATAATTTGTTGCACCAATGTATGTAATATATATCCTTACACTTACATTCATCAGTTTTGTACCTAAGAATTTTATTTGTATTATATTCACGAAGCTGAACTCAGAGAAATATCTTTATTATTTAGGCTTATTTTAATGTAGAATTTTCTCTTTCATATTTAGATTTTCCAACTGTCTAGCTGCTGGTTGGGTTAACTGTCTGTTCAAAACCATAATAAAGGAAAACCTGGTTGGCTGAGAATTGAAAAGTTCACTTCTTATTATATCATACAATCTCTCTTCTTGTTAACCTCCAGCCAACAAGGTATTAATATATTCCTATAATGACTGTTTTAATTAGTTAGTGTTCTAAACATTACTAACCTCATTAACAGATAGTCCGAAATCATTAGGAACAACATTCCTGTATCTGAATCTACAAGGTTTGTCATCTATAACATCTTCATAGTCCAAGGCATAATATTCATCAAAATAGTCTTCAAATGTTTTCTTATCTAAAAAAAATATTAAATATATTACACAGTTGCCAGAAATCATTTATGTATGATAATATCAATTTGGATTCCATTAGAAATATCAAAACAACTTGCATGCCAAGACATGAAACTGAAACATACGGAGGAAATGACAGTCCTTACAAAATGCATTCTTTGTCTTATCTAAAAGGTTGATAGCATCAGTCAGTACTTTTCTGTTGGAAGTCTTGTTTTATGACAATTTCATGTATGGCTGATCTAGGTAGTTATGTCCCCTTGAATATCACACAATATTTAAACAGTCACAGTTGAATTAAATTTTTTTTATCCAATTACAAAAATTGTGGAATTGGACATACTTTATTTTGTTAAAGAGATATCTTCATTCTGATAAACAGTTAATGATGGCATGAATAAAATCATTTTTTTTAAAACTTTGATGCGGTCTTTGTGATAAAACAAAAAGCGTATCAGACCGGAAGTTTTGGAATCAGCTGACAGCAGTATACAGATCATCAGCCAAAGTTTACCAGAGTTATATTACAGAATTTTGTTGAATGAAAAGTTATTGCCTTTTAATAAATAAAAATGAAATGAAAAGTTTTTGTTATTTTTTTTCTTCTAGATGTCATCAACTTCTTTGTTGTAATGCATAACATATGTATTTTGATAACCCAGATGACTTACATTTTAAATATACAAACTTTACCTTGTACATATTTTAATACAACTATAATCCAACAATCTTTTATCCTATCACAGTGTTATATTCCAGTAAAACATTTTAAATGCTGCAAAAATGATTTTAAAAATTTTACTTTTTATCAGTAAAAGATATTTGTGATCAAGAAATGGTTTGTTTACATGTGTTTATTATCTCTAATCTGTTTCTATTTTTGTCATCAAAAGTGTTACATAATTTATTTTTATTTCAATCTGAAGTGATAATTGTTTATAGATTTGAAATCAATTGTGAATTACTTTGAATTAAAAAAAAATTTTGCTTTCACCTGTGCACATAGTTATTTACATTGGAAACAAAATGGCGGCCACCTATTTTTGTTAGTCAATCGCTGTTAGAATGAAAGACACTGAAGGAACACAGGACATTCTTTATTCAGTTTTAGCAAAGGAAAACAAAAAGAGAACCCACTTTCAAACATTTTTATTTAAATAACATGAATAATAAATATGTCTTGGTTTGTCACAATCTAAGTTAGCAACTTCGATCATTTGAAAACTTCCATCAATCTACAAATTGACAAAAATAAATGAAAGTTTGTTTCAAAAGACATTTTTATGAATTTTCACCAATTAATTGCAAATGATCATCACATTTTACGAAAAAAATGCCAGAATTTTCTTTGCTATTAAGTGAATTTTGCTATAAACTGCTTTGCAATTAACAGACATATTTAACATTAGTTGAACGGGAAATGGTTTTGTGCTGGTAATATTTTTGCAATTAAGTGGAGCTGACTGTATCATCACAAGTTTGGCTGAACAAATACTGGTATTTTCAAGGGATCTTAATTTAAATTTCAGATGTTTAGATTTCAAAAAGACTATAATACTATGTATTACATACTTGGATCAAATACTGGTTTACTTTTTGCCAGTGCTTGCTTGAATTTTGACCTTTTCTTCTTTTTACTGGATTTTTCAACAACTTTTGTTGGATCGTAATCTGCATCCATCTGTTAAAAAAAGTATAAACATATAAATCTAAACAAATATTGAAGTATAAGAGGTCTATATTTTTTTATTACTAAAGCATGTATAAAAAATTCAATGTAGAAGTTCAGTCTAAATTAGTCCAACTTACAATAAAATCTGGATCATCCATATGTGGTTCATCAGGTACAATATCTACATCTGGTTCAGGACCAGTCCAATTATCCCAGTTTTCTGAAATGTGTCAATAAAAACACTTTTGCAAAATCACTTTCAGTATTCTATCTTCAATAATTTACCAGATTAAATTAAGCTAACTAAATAGTTCATGAAATTAACTTCTTTATAGGTTTTTTGCACTAGTTCAAATTCTTATATGATTTTTATTTTTATTTTTGATTTCATATACATATTTTTGTTTTTAATTCTAAAACCAATTTGTTGCTGGAAATGATCAATAAACAACTTTTCCCACAAAGAAACAAGTATTTCTTTTTATAAATTTAACACTGTCCCATTCTTAGTACTATTCAGTGATCAACTGAAATCCTATGCAATGAGAGGTTATATTGCAGGATTTCCACAAGTAAAATGCTATAAATTTGATAAATTTAAAGTATTAAACAACTATGTGGTTCATTGTTGATTTTGGTTATAAGTTGAAATTGTAAACTTCACAGATCTTCACTTAAAATGTTTGGCTACCACTACATTTCAAATGTTATAATTTTCAAAATGTGCATATAATGTCAAGGAAGCCAAATTGCCCATTCATTCTAATTTTTCACATGAAGCATTTGAATAAGTTTGCTGGAAATTACTAAAGAATCATATTATTACATACTGTATGTGTATACTGTATGTTATAGTATTTTAATGCATATCTGATGAAGGAACAGAACATGGGCAATTTGGGTACCCTCTCAGTTTTTATGGTTGTCGGTTACTTTAATGCTGTCATTTGTAAAGAACCAGAGAATGAGGTGTCAAACATATGCCTTGAAATCATATCAGATGTATACTTCATATTAAATTCGTTGCACCCATTTTTCTTCTGTGCTCGAAAAACACTTCCAATTTGGGTACCTTGACCTTATATTTTGTACTTTGTATTGTTGTTCATTGATTAGCCTTTCCTGTTAACACTTTTTTATATGAACTTAAATTTTTTTGTGTAATAATAATACAGAATACAACATTTACCAGGATTTAAGTCATCATCATCATCAGTAAAAACAGGCTTTGTCATCTCCTCTTCTCCTTCATAATAATCATCATCAAAATATGCCTGAAAGTCAAATAATTTAAAAATCAATACATTATATCCAGAAACTAACATCATTCTTAGTAAATGTTAAAAATTGTTTTAATCAAACAGAAAGAGGAAATCGAATTCTGAAAACTATTTACAATTTTCAAAGTTAGATAATCTGTGCACTTTCTTCATTGTAATTAGCAGGGTTCAATTATTTGTTACAACATGTAATAGTCTCAATGATACATATTTTACACATTTTGTTACATCTATAAAGAAACAAAATAATTTATTAAGTAATTAGTTCACCTTCATCATTTCATCATGTTTCTGTGGATCAAAGTCCTCTTCTAGGTCTTCTACATTTAACTCTAATGACTGGTTCCCTGTTACCTCCTTTAATTTGTCTATTTTTCCCACAATTTCTTGTTTCTTCATGTTCTTTAACTGTTTTATCTCCTGTTTCTTCTTCTCTTTTTCCTAATAAGTAAATAATAACTTACTTCATCTTAAAAATTATGACCTCCTTATAAGTTTTCAATTTCTGAAAACAAAATATGCAAATAATAAGATTATTTAATATTAATCCACCAATGATAAATTTAAAAAATTTTACCATTACTGAAAGAATGCAAAACATTTTCAATAATGCAAGCATCTACATTAAATATTTTTCTGCAAATAACTACTGGAGACCATTAACCAATAAACGAGCATTACCATTTTCTTTTTTTCCTTTTGTTCCTTTCTTTTCTCTGCTCTACGGCTTTCTTTTCTTCTTACTGTATCTTCAATGTTTCTCGGGAATGATTTAATCTGATGACAGATATATAAAATATCAGTAAAGAACATGGATTTTTACATCTTATTCCTAAACTGTATTCAATACATTGATGAAATAATAAACATTCCCATATCTTATAGACAAAAGCAAACATCACTTCAGCCAATTCAAATTTATGTTTTAATAAACATAAAGTGTGCACATCTACATAACAGACAATGTGTTATACACATATAATAAAACTGCAGTGAAAAAATAACAAAATCCACTCTCACTTACAAGTATGGATGATTTAGGACCACTAAAATACCTGGTACCCCTGAAGCACGGATATTATAATATAATTCAATATTTAATACATTGATCTATTGAAATATTTGGTGTACTTGTATGAAATTCATTTATTGTAGTAGATGAGAACATCCAGTTTGAATTGACTGATTATTTACTGCCTGCTTTCAACAACATTTTTGATGTATCCAGGAATCCAGTTTTTAATGGTAAAGGAAATAGAGTACATGATGACCACTTCCAATCATATACAGGAAATTTTAAAATTGTTGTCAATTAAGATCATGTGAGCACTTCAAACTTCAAAATTCAGTGTTGAAAAGCTAATACATTGTGTAATTACAATCTGCTACAAGAAACCTCTTTTTGTATTCAAAATTTAGTTTATACAAAACATTCCATCTGATAAGGGCATGTTAATTTAAGAATTGATGTATGCAATTAGAAATGTTAATAATGAAATTGTCTAAAATTATTGTCTAAAAAAGATCATTCACCAGCATGGACAATGAAACAAAAATATGAGGGAAAGAAATACATCACAGGTATACTACAAAATATTTTGACAAACGTAAAACGTACAAAATCTTGGTCAGGTTCCTCGTATCTAAAATTGTATTTTCTTTCAAATTCTTCTTGTTCCTCAAGATTTTCTTCATCATCAGATAAACCATCTCCATCATTTACAATTTCATCATATGTAGGTATTCTGAAATAAATATCAGTCTCAGAATACTAGTTCCATTACTAGTATTGATAACTACACAATATCCTGCTTTAAGAGAATTTGTATAATGAAAAAAATGTCATCATATGATTTCTATAACACTAAACTAGAGACTCAGAGGGCTGTATCGCTCACCTGGCATGAAAGCCATTTTTATTGATTTACCTCAAAGAGAGAAGTCACTTTTCCCTATGATTATGAAGTGTGGTAAGCCTTGTAGGAACCAAATTTTTCTTCATAAAGGTCCTTCTATTTACAGGTCAGCATATTCTAAAATTTGGCTATTCTCCAGAAGATTTTTGCATGTTTTTCCCATGGGGTCTTATGTTAACCTAAGTCCTCTGCTGAAGGCCATTTTAATTAGGGATCGGCAACAGAGTAACAACACTTGGTGAGCACCTTAAGAGGAACATTCAGACCATGTTTGGTTTCAAGCAATTCTGCAGTTCTGTAGATTTTTGTTATATGTCATAGACAATTTCTGTCAAATTTTTCTCTATTTGGCCAAGCAGTTTAAGAGAAAAAAATATTTTTTAAATCAACCACTCAGAAACAAAAATTGCCCAATCCATCGCCTGATCTGGACAAAATGAGGAAACTTTGTAAAAAACCTCAGAAGATTATCAATCGATGACAGCCATGTTTGCCGATCAGGATGAAATGAGGAAACTTTGTATAGAACCTCCTAATTAGATGCCTATGTCAAGTTTCGTTCCATTTGGCCAAGCAACATCAGAGGAGATTTTTTTAAATCAGTCAATCAGGAACAAGAACTGCTCATCGTGGCCATATTTGTATTCCCATCGTAATAAAATAAGGAACTTTATAAAGGACCTCGTATATATGCTTCCTGTCAGGTTTTGTTCCATTTGGGCAAGCGATTTCAGAGGAGAAGATTCTTTTATATTAGCCAATCAGAAACAAGAACTGCTAACGGTGACCATATGTGTACTCCGATCGGGATGAAATAAACTTTGTTAATAACCTCCCATAGATGCGTCCAGTCAAGTTTCGTTCCATTTGGCCAAGCGGTTCCAGAGAAAAAAATTTTTTAATCAACCAATGAAAAACAAGAATTGCCTATGGCGGCCATGTTTTTTGCCCGATCGGCACAAAATAAGGAAAGAACCTTCCATAGATGCTTTCTGTCAAGTTTCTTTCCATTTGACCAAGCGATTTCAGACATTTTCTTATATCAACCAATCAGAAACAAGAGCTGCCCATGGCGGCCATATTTGTAGTCCGATCTGGATGAAATGAGGAAAATTTTTAAAGGACCTCGCATATATGCTTCCTGTCAAGTTTTGTTCCATTTGGCCCAGCAGTTTCAGAGGAAAAGATTTTTGAAAACTCAGCCAATCAGAAACAACAATTGTCCATGGCAGCCATGTTTGTTGTCGGATCAATCTTTATAAAGGACCTTACATAGATGCTTCCTGCCAAATGTAATTCCATTTGGCCCATTGGTTTCAGAGGAAAAGATTAAAATGTGAAAAGTTAACAAATGATGGACGCCAAGTAATGACAAAAGCTCACATGGTCTTTAGCCAGGTGAGCTAATAATAAAAGTGAAAATGATTTACTGTTCAGTATTGTATGCAATGTTAAAAATATGACAATTGCACTGCTGTCAAAAAGTGAAAATGAAGAACCAATACTACCTCCTGTATCTGCTTGTCACAAATTTCACCCATATTGGACAAAATAGTTTTAAGGTTGTACCACATTAAATGTTTTATTACAGAAGACAATTTACTTGCCTATAATGGCTAAGAATACGAATACAATTACTGTTCACGTCATTTTTGTATGTTCTAATACTACGAGTTAACTTTTGATTTACTTTAACCCCTTTTCTCCTTTAATACTGTGTTAAAATCAAATTATATTTCATCTCTCCATCAATATCAACTAAATTGTAAACATAAACCAACCTGTCTGCGTCCTTATCAAGGTATTTCTGTTGTAATATGAAATCTCTCAGGAATTTCTCTCCTTCATCCAACTTTGGATCATTCCAGTAGTGCTTTAAAGAGTCCTGTCAAAAATAAATGTGGGAATATTGCAGGATTATTTTTACATAAAAACTGACAAGAAAAGAAACAATGATAATGACATAAAATACCTGTTAAATACTCCAAAACACCCATTTGATGTATGACAGATATCTTTTGGAACTATTTCTTCCAAAAAAAGTTTATTTTAATTTCTGTACTTCCTGCTTGGATACCACAAACAAGGATATTTTGTGATTTGCAGTCTTCTGTTTTTTGTCTGAATAAAAAGAACTTATATTACATTATTTTGCAACAAGAGGCTGTCGAATGACAGCAAACCAGATTTTCCTGAATGGAAATGATGTTTGCAAATCTGGATTCCCAAACAGGATGAAGTAAAGAAATATAAATGAATTTTTGTAGGGTTTTGTAGGGTTCAGAAATGGAAAGGCAAAAATCAATCTTGACCTCCTATTTATATTAAGTGACAAATATTGGAATTTTTGAGAGTATATAAGTACACACACATTTGTTAAGCAGGGGTTGGTAGGCACAAATCATGAAGTCAATAATGAAAGAAATATGCCAATGAGATTATAACCTTATTTTATATGAATCCAAAGAATCTTGTGGTCACTCCAATAACTTTCCAGATTCCCACTTTCAAACAGTTGTTGTCTTGTAATATATGTATGGTCGATGGAAGAATGATAGTCTGTGGTTTCATCGTTATGAGCTTGGCCTAAATCAAGTGCATGCATTGTACTTTCAAGTTTTTTCAACTGCTCATTTTGTTTGAACTTGTCAATATTGATATCTCCAAGAAGAACTGTGGAATAATTGGGTGTCACGACAGAACTTATTGTATCACAAATGTTGTAACTTGACAACAACAAATGACCTTTGCATGGAAACGACGACTTGAACTGCCTTTTTTCAATTTTTTAGAACCATAACTCCTGAACGGTGAAAGTGAAAATCGTCAATATCGGAACGGTGAAAGTAGAAATCGTCAATATCGAACTTGACCTCCATTTTGTCATCAGTAACAACATATTAAAATTTGAAAAGCTTTGGTTGAACAGTTTATAAGTTATCACACGGACACCACTGGGAAAGCCATTTTTCAATCTTTCAAGAACCATAACTCCTGAACGGTGAAAGTGAAAATCGTCAATATCGAACTTGACCTCCATTTTGTCATCAGTAACAACATATTAAAATTTGAAAAGCTTTGGTTGAACAGTTCATAAGTTATCACACGGACACCACTGGGAAAGCCATTTTTCAATCTTTCAAGAACCATAACTCCTGAACGGTGAAAGTGAAAATCGTCAATATCGAACTTGACCTCCATTTTATCATCTGTAACAACATATTAAAATTTGAAAAGCTTTGGTTGAACAGTTCATAAGTTATCACACGGACACCACTGGAAAAGCCATTTTTCAATCTTTCAAGAACCATAACTCTTGAACGGTGAAAGTGAAAATCGTCAATATCGAACTTGACCTCCATTTTGTCATCAGTAACAACATATTAAAATTTGAAAAGCTTTGGTTGAACAGTTCATAAGTTATCACACGGACACCACTAGAAAAGCCATTTTTCAATCTTTCAAGAACCATAACTCTTGAACGGTGAAAGTGAAAATCGTCAATATCAAACTTGACCTCCATTTTGTCATCAGTAACAACATATTAAAATTTGAAAAGCTTTGGTTGAACAGTTCATAAGTTATTGCACGGACACTGTTTGGCAGCCGCCCGCACGGCCGCCCGCCGTACATCACCAAATTAATAACCGATATTTTCCTATAAAAATCCGGTTAAAAAGGATAAAATTTTGAAAAATAGCTACATTTGTGTATAATCTGGCTCACTGACGGAGGTCACCAGCTATGGATGTTTTTAGCTATTGAAATCACTTGGCATCTGTCGACGGTCTTCCTCTGGCATCCATTGTAAACTTTCCTTTGAAACCACTGGGCCAATTGTGAACAAACTTTGGTGGAATCGTCCTTGGGTGGCCCCCTTCCAATTTGTGTCTAACGTTCCCTACCTCAAGGCAATATGGCATTTGTCATTAAATATAGAAAAAACGGGGGGATGATTCTAAAAAATCTTCTTCTATGAAGAATTTGGCATCAATGATCCTTAGATGATCCTGCTTTAGACTTGTGTCCAATGACCCGGACTGTCAACCAAGATGGCCAGAACAGCTGAACTTATTTTAACATAGGAACCTCTGGGAAAAGTAATTTAAAAATCTTGTCTGAAATGACATGGCCAATTGGAACCAGACTTTGCAACAATTGTCCTTAGATGGGTCTTTCAGAATTGTGTCTGATAACCTGTATTGTGAACCAAGATAACCACATCCAACTTAGCAATGATATTTATCCTATGACAAAGACTGTCAACTAAGATGACCACCAATGACTAACAGGATTGGATTCATAGTCTCCTTTTCTGAAATCTTGCCATGTAGATGATCTAATAAAACTTTCCATTTATCCCAATCACCAACATGGCAGACTTTCTGTTACTGCTTTTATGGCTGTTGATTGGCAAATTGAATACAGGTGAGCAATACAGGCTCCTCGGAGTTTATCTGTGTTAGCATATGTTTAGATTGTATGTTGTACTGATTTTTTTGTCTGTTGACACATTTTATATTTGGGATTTGGATACCATATCCTTTATCTGAATATTTTAGATTAAATTTACCAATTCTACTCCAAATGGTTTCTCCTCCTTTTTTCCTTTTTTCTGTTCTTTCAACCAAGAAAGATAATCTTCTTCTTCTTTGTCCTGTTCAATAAAAAATACAAATCACCATTTAATAACAAAACCCCATAAATAATTTTATCTTATTTACATATTTGTCTTGGGCCAATGACAGGTTCACTATGCAATAAATTCCCAATTATAGGTCTTTTGTCAAACATACATTAACCCAAAATTTTCTGTTTTCTCAAGTTCTTTGGGTTACCAATTGGCATATTTTTATTACAATCAAGGATTCCTTTTCTCTTTAAATCGTTCTTGTTTTATTTAATAAGAAAGAAGACAATATTGATGTATACTGTACCTTGCCCTTCTACCTGTTACCTAAGCACACATGTATTATGACATATAAAGCTAACAGGAAACAAACAAAATAATACCTTTTCCTTCTCTGGTTTTGCTTTCTTTGTCAAAAATTCAGAATCACTGGAATCATTCTCAGAATCATCAAATGCTGCCTTAAAACTGAAAAATGTATTAAAGTAAATATACCAAAACTGTGAGGAGAATATTGCTCCATATATTGACAATACACAATAAACAAATCTCTTAATACCTGCCATGAAGCTCACCTTAATTAAGTGGCTACCAGCCTTCGGCAGTCATTCTGTATTCCATGATAACATTACTTGAATAAGCGGTCACCTGTCTTATGAAGTCAGCGGCCAAATAAATATTTTTTTCCTATCTTGAACATTTGCTTTAATTAAGCGGCCATTTCTCTTTCCAGACTAGTTAAAAATATTGTTGACTTTCGGATAAGTTTTAGTCAGTGGTAGTGCTTAAAGATCTCTCAAATGATTGTTTTGTTAACAAAAGGTTGATTTTCGTGGAAGACATTGTGTCACTTCAAACAAACCGCCATGTTTTGTTAAGCGACAGTATTATCTTGGCAGTTCTAAACCGGTTATAAAAATTCGGATTTGCCACTTAAGCTGAATCTTGATTAAACGGTCACCTTTATATGCACCCACATTATCACAACAATGAATGTTAAAAACAAATTTGACTGTATATGACATATTCAATAGAAAATAATGTATCAAACTCCTTAACAAGAAAAGTTATTTATCTCTTCAGTCACCTTAACATGACATGAATTTCAAAAATAATTTCAAACAATACAATACCTTATATTCATTGATTTCTGGCTTACCTCTGTTTTATTTCTTCCTGCTCTTCAAAATAACTAGGTTTCTTTGGTGAATCGTCATCATCGTAATCTTCACTGTCACTTTCATCGCTAAGTTTACTGTAAAATACAATGACTATCATTCTCATCTTCAGTCTGCTTATAGAGACTCAACAAAGGACAGTACTATCACATTACAGCGAAATCCTTGTAATCGAACAAGGTAAACAAACATGGGACTAATAAAATTCTATGGTCAAAACCATATAATAAACCAAACAAGAAGTTATCTGATGACAGCAAACAAGATTTACCATCACTGGAGACACCAATCTTCCCAACTGCATGTTGTAAACCAATTTGATCACATGTTGATACCTTCAAAATTTCGGACCATATCTATTTTGCTTCAAACACAGCTTTATATATAGTGTAGTCATTTATTTTCAGTTTTGTTAAATTCCACTAGACAGTTAAGGAGGATTTGCACTTGCTAGGTCAATAATAATACTGCACATCAATTAAATAAATACTCAAGTCCAATTATTTCACATCTAAGATGACTGACAGAAATTCATTTGATTCATGTACATCTTTATATAGGTTACTGCCTTCGTGTAAAGTTTGACTGATTCAATCAAACAGTTTAGGATTTTTGCTTATGAAGATATATGAAAAGATGATTCCTTTATAGCTCCTCAAAGGAAAGATCTGGGGAGGGGGTGGGGTGACAAGGGGGTATTCTAAAGAAAATTAAGTGCAATTTTAGTTTTAAATGTGTGTCATTGGGTAAACTTAACATACTGATAGATTAATCTATACTTGTCTTACATATTCCTGTAAACTGAAAGTCATTTTAGTACAAGTAAATATGTGGGATAACCATGAAAGGAATAGAACTACATATACATACCCCCCTTTTTCTAGAATAACATTTCTCTCATAATCCTTCAGATATACAGGTTTCTCCTTCCTTTGTTTTGATACAGAATCATCACTAGATTTACTATCATCTACAAAAGTATAACATTTCAGAAATTTAAATTAATAAGATGTCATTTCCTGAAAATGGTACATTTTTGAGAAGAAACAAATTTAAATCTACACTGTACAAGGTATATTAACAATAGGAAATTATTTTGGTGCGAAAAAGATAAAAACTAACCAAATCGAGCATTATTATGTGAACTTATCCAAGTCAACATCTGATGTCATATGAAATTAACTTGATATACATGTAGGGTTAGTAATATCTTACTTTTGATATGGAATGTATAGTTATATCAATTTCCTGAATAAATGTTTTTTAAGGAAAACAACTAAATGAACAATGAACACATAACCAAACAATTCCAAGTATACCATCATTCTGATAAAATTTGATATTTTTATTATAAATTTTTGGATCTTTGTTCTTTAATGCAGCATAGGTTCTTAACCAGTCCCTCTCAATGGCAGCTGTCAAACCCTGAAATTTTAAAAATCAAAATCTTTTAGAAAATCGATACATATATCTGTACACAATCAGCAAGCTGTTGTTACAAAATGATTTTTGATATAATAATTTTTCCCTCTAGATATCAATTGTAGATTTATATAATACTTTGTAGTGTGGTGATGCAAATGTATGTGCATGGTTCCTATAATAAGGCAAACAAGGAGCTGTCTGAAACCAGAATTTTCTTTTATCAGTGTTTGGAGCTGACAGCTTACCATACATTGCAAAACTTTCCAGTTCAAGGGAAGTTAATAAAGAACAGTTCAATGAATTTTTAAAAATGAAGATATCCCTGCAGCTGGTCTTCAAGTTATCGTTTAAGCAACCAAAGTTCCACTGAAAATATTACCTCAGCATCTTCATCCTCTGATTCAGATGAACTTAATTCAGAATCCAAATCACTAACATCTCCATACTTGTCTTTCACTGAAAATAAGAATGAAGTACAAGCTGTCAAAATTCAGTTTGGACAATGCATGGACGAGTAAACTGACCTGCACAAACATGACCTTGGAAATTCCCACTTCAAACAAACATCGTATGTCACGATGAAACAACCACTCGAGAGACAGCAAATGACCACGTCATGCTGAACCTGTGCGAACATCCAATCAAATCATGTTTAACACACACACCTCCCAGTTCAATGAATGGATTTAGAAATAGTGAACAATGAAACATGTACAATAGTAAACAAACAAAATGCTTTATCATGATATATTTGTAACATAAAGAAAGAATTTGCATCATAGTAGGGTACATGTAAAACAAGGCTTCGCTTTGCAGTCATATGCACAGGATTGTAAAGCATCTTTGCTTTTTTGCACTTTAACGTGAATCTTTATTTCGTATAGTCTGGCAATGAAACGCATAGAGTAACGCATGACAACTTAAATGCAATACATAGTCATTGTTGGAAAATATAAAAATCTATGTCATCAATAAATTGATAGGAGCACTTGAGGGTAATCAAGAGAAATATTTGATATTTTGATTATTTAAAAATTTCTAACCATTTCCAAAACTTATTTCGTTTCCTAAACTTTCTACAAACTATGTGAATAAAATTTCACATTCAGCCAAACAAGACAATTACAATGTACATGTATTTCTTTTAATGTATTCCAGAATTATTTTTGCTAAACCTTTCTTTCAACTTCTAACATGCATAAACATAAGTCTATCTATCATTTTTTCATCATATATTTAAATTTCAAACATTTCTAAATATAATGTGCACAAAACACGTTTGAACTGACCATGCATTACATCGTATTTTCAATGTTTAAAACTTGTGGTTAGATTAACATGTTTTGGTTGTCGTAACTTATAGCACGTGCTGTTTACTATTTTCTTCTCGTACGTAGTAAAATACTTTACAGGTGAGTAACCAAATCTTGACAAAAGTGAGGATAGTAAAAAGCGTGGGTTATACAACAAATCTTTTATGGTAATTGTTATTGCTCTCCACAACAAAAAGAAAATCTCATGCAAAAACAAGCCTATTATGGTGATGACCACCACCGACATTTGATTAGGCCACTAAGACGGAGCTTGCAGCATTTTATTGCAGGATAATACTTTGTTTTGATTTTTATATCACGATTTTAAGTATTGATCATTTGATTGATTGAATTTGTATGCTGAACTTCTTTCTTACTAGATTAAAAGAAATAGTAAAACTTGATTTCATTTATTTATACTTTGGATGGGAATTTCCTTCATTTGCGCACATCAGTCGGGGCATTATGTATTACTCTCCCTAAGTGATTGGGTCGTTGTATTTGACATCGTGGAGAGAGTGTTTGTGCAGGTCAGTGATTGGTTTTTAAAATTGTGACATACAATGTTTGTCTATTTCGAATGAGTTTTGTCTGCGCAGGTTCAGATCTTTGTCCATACTGAATTTTGACGGCTAGTATTGAATACTTTCGCTATTTTACGGTCAAAGCATATAAATATATACAATGATTTGGAAGGCCTATTTTCTGCATATGAACGGTGAAATTTTTTTTTTTTTGGTTATGAAAAGGGTCAAAAGGTCATCCAAAAGTTTTGATACCAAAATTTAAAAGTTCGGCAGGATGGTAACATTGTAGTAATTTCCTCTTGATTGTTGACTGACCTTTACAGAATGTTTTTATAGCAATTTCTTTGTCGGTGCCTTTATTACGCCCAATTACAATTAATGTACACCTGTCAACAATTTCCAAAGTTCAATCGAGGTCATTCATTAGTGACGATCAATCAGACGTTTTTTTTACACCTTTCTGCTTTAACATTAAATCAGTACTTGATTTCTTTGAAATATCTGGATTGCAATTTTACTAACATTTCTGATATTCCTCCTTCTGTCGCCATTTGTCATAATTTTCTGCGTATGCTTTGTTTATTTTAAATTCGTCTTCACACATGTTTCTTGTCAGGGGATATACAATCTAGGGGAAAGTAATGTACAGTACATAATATGTTCTTCCATTTTTACTTTCGAGATTCTCTGGAGCTTTCTTTTAAGGGAAAAAATGAGCTCGAAAAAAGGCTTAAATTTTGGCCATATGCATTGCAGTAAATTTGACTGTATATGCCAAAACTCCAATTTCATAAATGCCTACATGTCATAAATTCCATATATTGTTTATTGTAGTTATCAGGAATGATATTCTTTATTATTAACTTTGTGTAAACTTATCTACTTTTAATGCATTTTCATTGGTTTACAAGAATGTGACCTGTATTTTACTCGATCACCCGCTGGAAAATAAACAGCAGGTGACAATTTTTATACTGTCGCCCGCTCCGGTAAAGAGCACGTGTAAGTATTGTCGTACAATATCTACTGCTATGAATTTATATTAAAATTATTATTACCAAATTGATGTTTATTAAAGAACTTTATTGTAAATCAAACCCTGACTGGTTTAGCAAATACAAACATTAATATATTATAAACAATATATAAAATTCCTAACATAAGAGACATATATAAATAAAGTTATTATGAGTTCCAAATATGTTTATAAAAGTAAGTTTGTCGGTATAATTTTTCAACAAACAATCGGAATTCCAATGGGAACCAACTGTGCTCCTCTCCTCGCCGGTCTGTTTCTGTATTCATATGAAGCGGACTTCATTCAAGGGCTCCTACAAAAAGAAACTAGCCCAATCCTTTAATTCCACTTTTCGTTATATAGATGACGTGTTGACGTGTTGGCGTTATAAATAACGACACATTCCAAGATTCTACATCTCACCTACCCCAGCGAGCTTGAAATTAAGGATACTACAGATACACCAAAGTCCGCTTCATATTTAGATTTGTTTCTTGAAATAAATAATGAAGACACAACTTTATGACAAACGTTTCCTATTGTTAACTTTCCCTTCTTGAGTAGCAATATACCAGCATCGCCTGCATATGGCGTCTACGTTTTTCAACTTATCCGATTTTCAAGGGCATGCATGAGTTACCCTGAATTCCAACAAAGAGGATTATACTGCTGTCACAAAAGCTTCTGAACCAGGGTTTTATCAGGGATAAGTTGATGTCATCACTTAAGAAATTTTACGGTCGTCATCACGAATTGATTGACCGTTACAGTTTTCCAATATATGAGATGATGTTAGACCTGTTTTCATTCAGTATAATGAAATAAATAACAAATTTCTTACATGTAAGAGGGCTAGGATTTAAATAGTATCATTGAAGGAGCCTCCCAAGTTAGGGTTTTGTATCCACGTTCTTTCCTAAAAACCCCTGACATCACACATTAATATTTTGCGGGTCGGAAGTGAATGATTTTCATTGGTTCTTCTCAAGGTCACAAGGGATTCCACTTGCGTCGTAGGTAGAATTTTCTAGATCACACACCAGGCGGCGATATGTTCGACCCGCAAAATATGAATGTGTGATGTCATGGGTTTGTAGGAAAGAACGTGGATACAAAACCCTGACTTGGTAGGATGCATTGAAGAGGGTGACGGAGTACAATGTATATTGTAACCCCTCTAAAAACACTTTCAACCTCGGCTTCGGCTCAGTTGACAATATTTTCTCGGGGTTACAATATATACTCCGTCACCCTCTTAGAAATATTACACTTTATGTAAAAATACAACTTTTTTGGTCAATTTGCGGCTGACATTTAACATTTGTTTTTAAATTACCCTCTCGTGCTTTGTGTAAAAATTGGCGATTTTCTCCATGTACTAGAGAACAGAATGTCAATATGCAGTTCTGAAATTAAAAAAAAACTATTAAAAAAACATTCAATATAATGAATTAAATAACACATGACTGACAGGTTGATAGAGCAGATTGTTACCCGTCGGTTGACAATGTTTTCTTGGGGTATAACAATCTTATCTATCACTCTTGTTTTTCTGCATGAGACACGAGGAGGCATGTTATTTGCTGTGAATTGCAGCAGTAGACATGCATACAAATGTATCCTTAAGCACCGTCCTTTAGCGTCTCCTGTAGTTGAATTGAAATTCTATAGCAACTTTAGCTTTCTGTAAATGGGAGACAGATAAAAAAGAAAAAGATTTTCTCTCTTTTTAGGTTGCTATTAATTTGAGTTCTCTCTCTATTGGCACGAGTTCACTGTTTGACAAATTTAGCCTTTCAACTGTTGATAGGATGTTTTGTTTATATTCATATATGTATTGTGTATGTATATAAGCGTTTATCTCAGATTATAACAGTGAATGTTAACCGTAATTCTCCCTTGTGGGTTGATAATTGGTGTAATAAAATATTGTAATTGTAATTTTACCATGAAGTTGCAACCAATAGCACACTTGCAACTTATACGTAATTTATATGGCGGGTTTTTAAGTACTAGACAATCAATACAATTCCACTATAAAAACTTGAAAGCTACTGTCGGAATCGACAGTGACCCCCCCCCCCCCCCCCCCCGCTCGGAATTAAATTACAAGCATTTTTTTAAATTCACCCCTTTGGGCCACAAGTTTTGAAAATCGAAAAAATCAAAAGCTTTATATTGCACATCTACATGTAGAGTGTGACAATATTGTATAGGAATAAAATGCTTAAATTGTTCAAACCATAAAACGCAATCCATTAGACAGACAAACCCGGGAAGACAAATGAACAACCACAAGCACAACAAATAAACACTGAAAACTAAAAAAAAACAATGAACAACGTGAACTCCTATAAAAACCAGGAGTGTGCTCCTGAAGGGTAAGCAGTTCCTGCTCCGTCTACAGCACCCGTCGTGAGGTTCAACAAAGTCAATCCGGTGGTAGTCACAAATCAACGGAGGTACATGAAATGTTACGTACGACAGTAAATAGGAACAATGTAACGGTCAATCAATTCCTTAAATTGACAGTTTTCGAAATTGTACCCCTGTGGGCCCCAATTTTAGAAACTTGACAGAAAGCATCTAATTGGGAGGTACTATACAAAGTTTCCTCATTTCGTCCTGATCATGCAACAAACATGGCCGTCATGGGCAGTTCTTGTTTTTCATCGGTTGATGATCTTCTTCTTTGAAACCGCTTGGCCAAAAGGAACGAGACTTGACAGAAAGCATCTGTTGGAGGTTTTTTACAATGTTTCTTCATTTTGTCCAGATCAGACAATAAACATGGCCGCCATGGACAATTCTTGTTTCTGATTGGTTGATTTAAAAAAAATGTTCTGTTAAACTGCTTGGCCAAATAGAGCCAAACTTGACAGAAAGTGTCTATGACATATAACAAAAATCTATAGAACCGCAGAATTGCTTGAAACCAAACATGGTCTGAATGTTCCTCTTAAGGTGCTCACCAATTGTTACTCTGGTGCAAATCCCTTATTCAAAATGGCCTTCAGTAGAGGACTTAGGTTAACATAATACCCTATGGGCAATACATGCAAAAAATCTTCTGGAGAACTGCCAAATTTTAGTATATGCTGACCTGTAAGTAGAAGAAAAATTTGGTTCCTGCAAGGCTTACCACACTTCATAATGATAGGGAGAAGTGACTTCTCTCTTTGAGGTACATCAATGAAAATGGCTTTCATGCCAGGTGAGCGATACAGGCTCGGCCCTCTGAGCCTCTAGTTTAAATATACATTAATGTCTGAACTTTTCTTGTTTTAAATTTACAAATGAAAAGTATATGCAAATGTTTTATTATAAAAACAAATTCATAGTTTATACCAGTTTTATTTACTGCTAGTGATTTCATAGGAATAAATACACCTTTTACTTACAGGACATTGCTCAAAAAAAGAAATTTCTGATTCGACTTGGTAAGAAAAAAAAATAATTTGCTTTGATTGTAGTCGAAAAAAAAATTATCTCCATACATTGAAAAAAAAATTCAAACCAATATAAACAAGAGTTGACACACAAAAATGTCTCGCCTGTCGTGTATTTCTAATGAAAGTAAATGCTATCAGACATATTGCATACAGTGTTCGAAAAACAGGCCAAAACACAAAAACTTAACTATAACCACTGAACCATGAAAATGAGGTCAAGGTCAGATAACACCTGCCAGTTGGACATGTACACCTTACAATCCTTCCATACACCAAATATAGTAGACCTATTGCATACAGTGTTCGAAAAACAGGTCAAAACACACCACTGAACCATGAAAATGAGGTCAAGGTCAGAAGACACCGGCCAGTTGGACATGTACACCTTACAATCCTTCCATACACCAAATATAGTAGACCTATTGCATATAGTATTCGAAAAACAGGCCAAAACACAAAAACTTAACTATAACCACTGAACCATGAAAATGAGGTCAAGGTCAGATGACACCTGTCAGTTCGACATGTACACCTTACAATCCTTCCATACACCAAATATAGTAGACCTATTGCATACAGTATTCGAAAAACAGGCCAAAACCACCACTGAACCATGAAAATAAGGTCAAGGTCAGATGACACCTGCCAGTTGGACATGTACACCTTACAATCCTTCCATACACCAAATATAGTAGACCTGTTGCATATAGTATTCGAAAAACAGGCCAAAACACAAAAACTTAACTATAACCACTGAACCATGAAAATGAGGTCAAGGTCAGATGACACCTGCCAGTTGGACATGTACACCTTACAATCCTTCCATACACCAAATATAGCAGACCTATTGCATACAGTATTCGAAAAACAGGCCAAAACACAAAAACTTAACTATAACCACTGAACCATGAAAATGAGGTCAAGGTCAGATGACACCTGCCAGTTGGACATGTACACCTTACAATCCTTCCATACACCAAATATACTACACCTATTGCTTATAGTATCTGAGATATGGACTTGACCACCAAAACTTAACCTTGTTCACTGATCCTTGAAATTGGGTCGAGGTCAATTGAAAACTGTCTGACGGGGATGAGGACCTTGTAAGGTACGCACATACCAAATATAGTTATCCTATTACTCATAATAAGAGAGAAATTAACATTACAAAAAATCTTTAATTTTTTTTCAATTAGTCACTGAACCATGAAAATGAGGTCAAGGACAATGTACATATGACAGACGGAAAGTTCGTAACATAAGGCATCTATATACAAAGTATAAAGCATCCAGGTCTTCTACCTTCTAAAATATAAAGCTTTTAAGAAGTGAGTTAACGCCGCCGCCGCCGCCGCCGCCGGATCACCATCCCTATGTCGAGCTTTCTGCGACTAAAGTCGCAGGCTCGACAAAAACCATAACCCCCTCCCCCCTTTTGAAGTTAAATGGTAGTTTGTTCCATTTTTACATTTTTTTCAAATGGTGATAATAAGATTATAGAACCATTGAATGAGTGTTTTCACATCCAGCTGCATCCCTGTATCCAATACTAAGAAGCATATTTTATTTCCAATCACGGGCCCACTAAGGACATGAATATCATAAGATCATTAAACATTGTTATATAACAGCTGATTCCCTAACTAACGCAAAAATCAAATTATGTTATCTCCCTCTTAGAGATGCAACTTTCACGGTAAGCCAATTGTATTGCCATTCTATTTATATGTACATGGTAAAAATCTGCACTTAATGCTGCATAAAATCCCTACGAAATTTGATACACAATCATGTATTGAGTCTAGGATCTTTCTTTCACGCACGTGCATCCATCATTACAGCAGATGTTGAACTGATGTCATTACCTCGTCGGTCAGGCAACCGTCAAACTTTGTAAACAGTAATGGAACCATATAACTAATTAACAAGAAATTATGATTTGGAGATTTGCCTGTGCTACGTAGAAATAATTGGCTCCTCTTATCTGTTGATGTCTCTTAGTCATGTAAATATTATCATCATTGTGTTGTGAAACCTTCATACGAAGCAGGTAAGTCAGTTTCACTGTCTTTTTCGTCGGATTCTTTTCACCTTATTTGAAATATGTTGTCCTATTTATAGCAATCATGTTCTTGAACGTTTAATCTGAATTTATATATTACACATGTTATAGTACTGTATATCAAATGTAACATGCACAACTGCAAAATTTAAAAATTATTTTCACACTGACAACAGTAGATCGAGTGTATCCTCGAAGATTTGGATATGCAGAGACGTCGACTTCAGTTTAATCATGATATCGCTTGCAATTTTTATCACGAAACAGATATCGAGCTCTAACATTTTAAATATATATTTATCAACTTTATACTGCAAAAGATACGCAGAGCAAAGTTTACTGATACCCTGAATTTTTGCTTGTAAACTTGAAAACGCACTTCATGCTCAGTGCTCATTTATTAATTACATAATTAAATGACATGTTATTTAATTAGGTGTAATACAATTCCCGTATTTACTTTATTTAGTGACTGTAGCGACAAATTCTGGCGTGTTATGAAGCATTTATCTGTCAATACATTTGATTAACTTTAAATTTCAAATTAGGAGATATTTATATTTTGATCCATATCATGAGGCTTCGGTAATTCCAAACTTTCTTCACTGAACTTATAATTGATAAATATATTTCTGGTGCTAAAAGGGTGCATATTTCGTCTATTTTATGGCAAGCCGTTTTACTATTTATTCTAACTTCAAGATATCTCATATAATCTAGTTTTTTATAAGATATCTTATAAACTTTATAAGATATATTCTAAAGTTTATAAGATATCGTATAAAGTATATAAGATGATTCTGTGATGTAATATCAAAACTCTGTCATTAGACTTCCGGTTTTTATTACCATAATTATGGGTTTAATTGTATGCTGAAATATTATTCCGAGTTATTGTTTCGGCTTACATAATAGCTAACTTCTTATGTCATATTACGAGAAATTGAATCTTGATCTTACTGTATATAAATCTTTCTAGTAAACTGCATTGCGGATCATGAAGTGTTTTTTAAAACAATATACGTTTATCATATAATTTATAAGATATCTTATAAAATATATGAGATATCTTATAAAGTATATAAGATATCTTACATAAAAAATATTTATAAGATATCTTATAAACATTATAAGATATCTTATATTACTTTATGAGATAACCATTTTGTAACATGAATAATCAATTTTTTAAAAATCCTTTTTACGCTATATATGGAAATACTAACAGTGTAGACGGACAAGGACTTGAAATCCATTTGCAGAGGCGTTTACTTATGGTAGTTTTTTGAATGTTTTTTTTTTTTTACTATTCACCATTCAGCCCTTTCAAAAACAAAGTTAATTACTCCTTCTGTACTGCATATTTTCTCCTTTCAGAATCATGGAACCTATTAACGACGCTGATGAACAGCCAGGCTGGGAAGATTTACCAGAAATACTTCTTGAAGAAATATATTTATATTTGAATCCAAAACAAAGACACTTGGCATCACAAGTTTGCAACACCTGGTATACAGCATTTTATTCTCCAAGAGTATGGGAAACATTCGTATTAGACAGAAAAACATTGACAAGACGGCGATTCAATTTTTTCAAGGGAATCCAAAGAGAACTTTGTCCAAGAAAAACTCAGATGTGTCTTCTTCAAGTAGGAAGATATTTTAAGAAAATCCTTATCAACCCTCTAAGCGACTATTACAACCTCTACGAATTCCTGAGAATTTTACAAGCGTTTTTGTCTTTTTTCGATGAATATCCCATGCCATTGTTGAAAACATTCCATTTTACCTTTGCGTGCGAAAGTTACGACATAAGCGGAAAGCAGATTCACGGGACTGGTGGAAAAATGCTTGAAGAATTAAAGTCTTTGTTGGGAACACTCAAAGATGTAAAATATCTAACCATAAACCAGCTTCTCTTAGCAAGCGAAGATCTAGAAGGGGTTTTAGAATCCGTCAGCAATCACTGCTCAGAATCAATGTTACGACTAGAAATACTAGATTTTAGTAATAGCCCATATCCTCTTACAGAGGCGGTTTGTTTTGAAAACCTACAGACCTTAGTCTTGGGGCCGCACAACGTGGACGACGAAGTCGTACTTCTGCTAGCAGGAACTGTGCTTACAGAGTTGCATCTTGTTCAGGATAGGTACACATGTGACGCGTTACCGGTATCTGCTGATGCATGGAGATTAGTTAGAGAAATGGCACCGCATTTAAAAGTCTCGCTTGAAATCACAGGAAGGACGAAAGATGAATTGTTATTGCAACCGCATGCCCCTGTATTCAAAATAGTCCTGGCGACACCAACATACAGGATAACAGATCTTTTCACAACTTCTGTTATTTACAATTACCAAGGAACTTTACAGATATTTGCCCAAAAGAACCTTGTTCGAGGGGCAAGATCTTTTCATGATAGGTGTGATTCTTCGTTGCTGTCTTTGGTACGAAACTGTCCAAAACTAAACACTTTGATAGTCAGTGAACGTATTTCAACCATGACTCTAGTTCTAGTTGCAGAAGAAGGCAAATCACTACAAAACCTCTACGTTCGGCGATATGCACTTATTAAAAAAGCTGACTGGCCTCGATGCAGTGACTGGACCCAGGAATACTACCGAGGAGTAAAGTACACAGCATGGTCATACGAGCGAACAAAGAAAAGAATTGAACAAATATATGACAAAACATGGTCGTTTCTCAGAGACAAACAATTTATGTCACTTTAACTTTTTTTTATTGATTTGATTGATCTCTTTTTGGCTTTACTGGTTTATTAACATTTTACATTTTATAAAGTTTATTATTAAATACAGACAATGTATATACAGTCTCCTGTTGCTTATTCTGTTTCAAACCTGGTGAAAACATGTGTGGAAGGAGGGCTATCCAGCATCCACATTTTGTTAAAAAAGGCAAGATCAGAAATTATGTGAAAAGCAGGATTGAATATCCATGAATATCATCAGAAATCAATTAAAGGTATATTTTCGAGGAAAAAGTTATGAAATGTGAAACTTTTTTAGGCAGGTGCAAAGGTTTAGAGGATTCAAGGTCATTCCCCGACAAAAATCAAATTGGTGCCCCATTAGCAATTAAAAATTTAATTGATATACTCTGACATAGTATAAAGTAACAAATTTGATCTACGTAACATGTGATAATAGCATAGATAACGCGAACACTTGGGCTGCTGTCAAAACCATGCATTTAATTTTAATATCTGGTATACAGGGATAAGAATGACTTTTGCACATCATTCACCTTTAAAGTACAAGGTCTCGTCATTTCTTTGACACATATGAATATAAAATAATGGCATCATTTATTTTCCTCAAATCTAAAATCCCAACTATTTTCTTGGACAGGTAAAAAATGTACTTTGAACTTTAGTTATCAAATAATAACAACTACATATCGTTAATATGTTTCATACATCCGCAGACCTCAAGATTCCTGTGTCCCAACCCCTTATTATGTCTGTGAATGTGAACAAACAGAAAAATAATAATTTTAACTTCTTTTCATCAATCTTATGAATCTTTGAACATAAAACTGGTTTTTTTTAAAATAAATTCAGCATTTACTAGAATTTAGTTCTAAGTGTCCTTCATGATTAAAAGACCATTCTAGAGGCTCCTGTGCCTGTTGTTGATCACCTGGAACTTAACTAAATACAGAAATATTCATGAACTGCAAAAAGAAGCATGTGATTTACTTCAATCACACCTGGCCTATTTATGTTGTTTCTTTTTTCTAAAATGAAGGTTGCCATTGTAACAATAGAGCAACCCAAAATTACCTTCCGCACCAACCAGGGAATGAACCAGGAACCTTTGGCTCTACCAAGTGGGCTAAAGGAGTACTCCACAAGCACAGCTAACAGAGGGTGGCTATAAACCTGTTACTGTTCTATAACTTCAGTCGTACTCAAGGGAAGCCCTGTTACACCATATTGATCATGCGTCTGTACTCCAAATTGACCATTGCATCACAGATTTTCCCAGTAGCTCCAAGGTGAGATTTTGAAAGGGAATCAGCTTAGGACTAGTCTATGGTTCAAGGACAATTTTTGATTTTTTCTTAATATTCTTGGCAGATTTTTCCATTCGTAGTAGTCTAGACCTTGGACATATTTTTGAAAGAGGGTCATCCACGGACCATTTAATAAAGAAATGAGACCATTCCACCTATGTTTGATATGAATTTCCCCAAGCCATTTCATGAGATAATTTCTTTTTGCTGAACTTTCTATTTTAGTAGAGCTAGTCATATTGGGTGCCATATATGTCCATCCAAAGACCCTTCCACCAAAGTTTCGTAAAAATTGGCCCTGTAGTACATGCACTTGGCTATTAAGTTACCTGACAGGATAAGATAAAAATGTCTAAGTTGACATACAATGATGACGATCCCCAAGACCTTTTCATTCATTTTCTCAGCTCTACTTCGTAAGCAGGGCATTATAGGATCAGTTTTTCAAACTATGTTTTAAGTGACTGTTGAACAATTTCAATCGAGTCAATTCAATTCAGTTTAAGCAGGAAAAAACTAAAACTCTTTGAACCACTGATGATTTTATTAGCACTCTTATAATACTGAACATTGTCATTCAATGTTACCTTTAATTTACAATAACTTATTCTGAAATTCTTAATTTATCAAACAATGAAACATTCTAAGTACTAAAAAACATTCCACTTCATAACAAAACAACAATTACACACAATGATATAACTACAAATAGTATGGACACTTTTGTATTAAAAATATCAACTACATTTTAAGTTAACCAATTTTTAAATAAGAAATTTCATAATGTATCTTAAAGTTTACAAGTAAGATTTGAAATTTTTGAGTTAATACTCTCTAACAACTGAATTTGTGATAAATATTTCACAAAAATTTAAACACAATGTGATTTGATATTTCATAGAAATGTGAAAATTTATCTTTTAAATAGCAGAATAAGGTAATCGAACTCAAATCTTAATTTTGGAGTAAAAACTATTGTGCACATTGTTTTACACAACATATTTTTTTCAAAATTAATTTCACCCCAGATAATTTAACTGAATTACATGTATCCGAGACTACTGAAAATATAGCTTAGAAAGTCTGAAGTAAATAAAATAAATACTTATTTTAGTTGTGTTTATAGAATGCATCAACATCTTAAGACTAATACCCAGTACACTGTATAGGTATAATTAAAATGGAATTAGTCCAAGAACATACACTGTTTCAACTTACAAAATATTTAATATCCCTGGAAAAGGCAGACAAATTAAATTAACATCAATGCATACATGTATTCTTTTGAATTGTTCCACAAGCAATTTGTTCCCTGTTGGAACATATAAATTTCAGGATTGATTGAATATTGTTTAACACCGAGCTGGCGATATTGCAGCCAATATCACGGCGATAAATTTCAGGAAGATTACTTCCTGATAAATTATAAGTATAAATAACAAGAGGCTCCCAAGAGCCTGAATCTCTCGCCTGTTATTTTTTGTTTAGACCTTGCATCAATGATTATTTTTGCTATTTAATGTATACCGTCACATTTTTTGCCTTTATATTGACTTTTTCAATGGCATTGACTCTTGACCTTCCATTTTGACTTAAACAAGTAAATTATAGGATCCTTAACCCAAATATATATGGTTGCTATGGACTTTTTCATCAGTTGCTATGGACTTTTTCAATGACCTTGACCCTCCATTTAACTTGTACAGGTACCATTTTATTTATTTCATGTTATGCTGAACATTTTTGTTGTTTACAGTTTGCCTTTATCTATAATAATATTCAAGTTAATACCCTAAAACTGCTAATTTTCTTAAAATTAACAATTCAGGAGCAAAAACCCAAAAATTGGTTGACTGATTTGTCTGAAAATTCCATGGAAGGTGATCTTGACCTCATCAACATTTTTACTTTGTGTCAGTTTTCCTCTAACTGCTTTAGTTTTTGATATATGAGCTAAAAAGTGCATTTTCACCTATGTTCTATTTTTAGCCATTGCAGCCTCGTTTCTTGATGGACACAACAAATTAAAAACAAGTTTATACTTGATACCCTAAGGATCTTTCGGCCAAAGTTTGGCTGAAATTGATCTAAGTTTACAAAGATGATGAAAAAAATGTGAATAATTGTCTTTAAAGGGCAAAACTCCTATAAGGGGTCAATTTACGATTTTTATCATATTGGCTTATTTGTACTTACTTTGTTGAGCATTTTTGCTTTTTACAACTTGTCTCTATCTATAATAATATTCAAGAAAATAACCTAAAACTGCAAAATTTCCTTAAAATTAACATTTCAGGGGCAATAATAATAACCCAACAAAGGGTTGACACTGATTCGTCTTAAAATTTTGTGGCAGGTAGATCTTGACCTGATGAACATTTTCAACCTGTCAGTTTTGCTCTAAATTCTTTGTTTTTTTAGATATAAGCCAAAAACTGCAGTTTACCCCTTATGTTCTATTTTTAGCCATGGTGGCCATGTTTCTCGACGGACAAGAAAATAAAACATAGACTTTATTCTAGATACCCTAAGGATCATTCAGACTAAGTATGACTGTAATTAGTTCAGTGGTTTCAGAGGAGAAGATCTTTGAAAAAGTTTATGACAGACGATGGACGGACGGACACCAAGTGATTGCAAAAGCTCACATGTGCTTTTAGGACAGGTGAGCTAAAATTATGTATAAAAACACCAATTTTTAAATAACATGTTCTTCTGAACAAAATTTAAGTCCTGAAATAGCTTCATAATGGCTATACATTTTATATATGACCTTATATATCCTTAAAAACATTTATTACTTAAAAACATGAACTCAATACCCTGTTATTTAATAGAGAATATAAAAGCACCCAAGTCTAGGTGAGGTAATATAAGGCCCAGAAAATTCCTAGATTTTCATTCCCACTAACAAACAATTATCTATTTCCATACTTGTAAAGAAAACTTATTTGTATCCAGAATTTTATTCTGTCCGTACTATGAAATTGGGAACAATTTGTGTTCTTTTTGTACCTTAGTTACTACTAATTTCAAATGTCTGAGCATTCTTTGTCCCCAAATGCCGACTGAAAAATGCACTCTGCCACCTTTTTCGACAAAGTTTGGATGCAAATCTAGCAATTAATCTTTTATAGCCTCAACCAGGTTTTTCACATGAAAATCTTAAATGTTTTGTGAAGTTATTTATAATGGGTATACTTTTGGACTGAATTGAATAGTAGTTTAAGGAAACATATCAAATAAAATGAATGTACTCTCTTTAAAGAAAGTCTTAAATACAGTACTATGAAATTTATTCTGAATGCAGCTTTATGTTTTACCTAAAAGACTGAAAAGAAAGTAAAAAAACATAAAAATAAAACAAACATTGACATTCAATTAACTAAAAAATATCATGAAATTATGGATTAGCTGCATGAATCACAGTAATTCCTACTACCGAGGTACACTCTATGTGCAAAATGTCATCATCATAATAAACCAATAAATATTCCTACTGGAACTGACAAATTCGCTCTCCATTTATATCAATTCATGGGGAGTTGAGAGTATGCTAAATATTATTCGACTAGTGTTTTATCTGAGGCTTTAAAAGAAAAACAAATCAATGACATCTGAAATGCAAAAATTTAACAAAATATATCACAGATTTTCCTTTGGACAAATATCAATTTTTATTTAGTTTAATGCCATCAGGTGTCTCTACAATCCATTACCATTCTTCTAAATCTCTGGGCAGAGCTATGTCTTTCTAGAGGAGGTGGAGGTGTGGGCAAATGAGCAATACCCTTATCTGATGGCATACCTAAAGTTACAATTTGTGCTCCACTAACTCCATCTTTCACTGTCACTACTGTGTGTCTTCCTTTGCCATGACTAAGTAAACCAGATTGAATCCTGTGACTGTCATCATGTACAATGTCACTGTCATTTGTATTATTTAGTTTATTGGTAACACCATCACATTTATTAATTTGATTCACAATTATAATATCATGTGATGCCTTTAATGGTCTATTTTTAGAACTGGAAGACTTTGCTGAACCCTGCTTTGGCGAACTGTCAGATTTTAATACTGGCGAACCTGTAGGTGATTCAATATCCCGTTTTATAATAGGAACTGGTGGACTTCCAAGGTTTCTTATCCTTATTTTTGGAGAGTTTACTGGTTCAAGTTTTCTAAAAGGAAAATAAAATGTTCATGTATTAAAAGAACTATGACAATTTCAGATATTACCTTCCTCTCTGCATGTTTATCAGGTTAATTATCTCATATAAATAATATAATAATTTTCAAATAATAAAGAAACAGTATATCAAATTCCTGTGTGAGTATTCCTAATTGATATTAGAATATCTGAATTTTGTTTCAGGGCAGATGCTCCCAGGAACCTGTATCGCTCATCTGGACTATTGGAACATTGCTGCCAAGCCAACTGGCTCACTGGTTTCAAACAAGAAGATCTTTCAGTGATTTTTCCCATTAGGTGCTATGTTAAACTATGTTAGGCTTTGGTGACCATCTTGGATGATGGGTTAGGTCATCGGAATAATTCTGAAAGAGGACCAACCAAGGACCCTTGCTACTAAGTTTTGTTCCAAATGGCCCAGTCGTTTTAGACAAGATCTTTAAGTAAATTTCCCAAAGAGTACTATATGTTTAACTATGTTCAGCTCTGGTGGCCATTTTGGATGGTGGGTGGGATCATTGGAAACAATTCTGAAAGAGAGCCACCTAAGGACCATTGCTGCAAATTTTGTACCAATTGGCCCAGTGGTTTCAGAGAAGAAGATCTTTAAAAGAAAGTTTACAAGGACGACTGACGACAAACGACGAGGGATGCCAAGTGATGGCAATAGCATGTCCTTGTAGGACAGGTGAGCTAACTATTACCTATACCTCCTTTCATATCTTTAAATGAAATCCACATATAAATGTATACACTGCATATGAAGATTGACAACACATATGGAATAAAGCTAAGATAGTCTTGCTTTAATAAACTGTGAAATTTAAAAGATATGTATAGTGGAACTCCACTAAACCAGCCCCTCTGAAAACTGGATTCATTTGCAAACCAAATGCTTTCTTTCAGTCCAGACACTTATATTTTAAAGTAAAAAATACCCTTCAAAAATTTGAGATGATAAATTTCCAAAATATGTATACTCCAGTCAAATACACCTCTAAAAACCGGCCGAATTCTCACGCTCTTCACTGAGTGCCATATTTTATACAAAGCCTGATTGACATGTATGGGGAAAATCTGTTCTAATAAGATTTTAACTTCCCTTTCTACAAAAAAATTATGACAAACCAAAAGACTAAGATTTAGTTCAGTTCAAGAAAAAAATTATGCAAATGTAGTATATACATGTATGTAATTTTCATGACTTTTGATCATTTTTCAATTTATTTACGTCTGGTCGGATTTCGGTACAGTCTCAAAACTGGCCAATATCTACAGTCCCATGGCAATTCAGTTACAGAGGTTTCACTGTATGTGCTTCCATGTATTATGCAATCCCAATATATATTATTTGCAAAGTGAAAATTAGGAAAATCTAAGTATTTTTGTAAAGGAAAAGATACAAAATTGTCCAGCCATAAATTTGTTTAAAATTTTTGCTAACAAGGAAATTCAAAAATAAAATATGGATGAAATCAGTCAAAAATCTAATTTTAAGTGGAAATCATGCAGACATAAAACATATTATAGAGGAATGAATGAACTTCTGATTTGAGCCCACAAAACTCGAAAACTTTTACTATCAAACTGCAAAATGAAACATATACATACCCCACAGGACTTATATGTTTAACTCCAGAGGAACCTTTACTGGATGGAATTTTAGTGTTATCAAGCATCTCCCTCTCCATCTTTGATCTTTCATGCTGTAAATCTGTCAAATAAAACTTCATTGTTACAGTTAAAACTTATACCAGTTGTTAAACCATATGGCACAAAATGATGTATTTGAATTCAGTGACAATTTCAAATTCTCCTTAAAAACTTCCATGTATATTCTCAATAAATCTACTTAACAAGAACCTGTCTGAGTAAGAGCAATCTTGATTTGCCTTCATCCCTGTTTGGAGCTGTCCATTAATTGTACCTCAACAAACTAATAACCAGATTTTTTTTCTGTTGGAAAATATAGCCTACAAGTACATTTGGAAATTGGAACCACTTCTCAAACTAATTAAATTATTATCATGTTGCTAGCTTTCAGTGACATTAATATGTAAAACAAAGGAGATGGTATGATTTCAGCCATTATTTGGCCCCATCTGACAAGAAAAAAATAAAATTAAGATTTCAGCTTGGAATTTGTATTATTTTTATCGTATAATGATCAAACTTTCAAAATCTATCAATCATTGACAAAAATTTCTTCCCAAATCAAAATTTTAATTCATAGGTCCAAAAATGAGTGAAATTTGGTGTTTTTCATTGATACAGTGGATTCATTTATTTTCGTGGATACCAATTTTCGTGGATAGAGGAAAAAAGGCATTTCGTGGGATACCTAAATTCGTGGATTGCTGGCTTAGAAAAAAATATAAAAAGTTGAAATACTCAAATTCGTGGCTTGGCACATCAGATATCATGAAAATACTGCGACAAAACGTGCCGAACAGACTTGATATTGTACAGTAAAGTACTGATTGAAAGCGCTCATTAAACAAAAGTCTAACAAACAGATTCATTAAATTTGTAATGGAACAATTAAAGCTTGTCATGAATTTAACAAGATTAACAACATCCGTAATTATTTACTCATTAGGTTAAACAGGTGTGAAATATATATTGACAAAATTGCAATCACTTGTCACCAAATACCTCGGGGCATATACATACATATTTTTAATCCGATTACGATCAATAATTTCTGCTTTATTATCTTTTGACAAGATGTTTTTACTGTAATTTAGGAGAAAGTCTGTATTGTTTAGGTCTACTTAGGATTAAGATTTTTCTTGAATGTTTGAATAAAAAAACCGGAAGTGAATTCTGCGACAATTTACACAGTCAAAATCTTTTTAAAGAAAATTGTTTGAGCGTTTATATGTTACCAAAGACAAAATTACATGAAATACTGTATCCTCTGTGGATATAGCTAAGTCATCATATGTCAGAATTCAAGTACATGCTGTAAAAACGCAATTGTTCAAAACTTCGTGGTTTCAATCTTCAGTGCATTTAAACAAGAGTAAAAATATTATTTTTCGTTGGATATTTAAATTCGTGGTTTACTGGGACCCACGAAAACCACGAAAATTGGTATACAACGAATATTAATGAATCCACAGTATCTTCAACATTAGCCATCTTTGACAACATATTGCCACTGTTACAGAAATGTTTTGTTGAAAATGAAACATGTTCTTTAAAATGCAGCATTTTAGGAGTTCTTAATGATAGCTGAGAGTAAGTATTTCATTACTTTTTGATGTTAGAATTCAAGGCACCAAATATCAGGCCAATTAAATCATACCATGTCCTTTGAATATACTATGACCAATGCATAATTCAACAAATGTTCATTAACAATAAACAATATCAATACAAATGAAAGGCAACATGGGATATATGTCAATGTAACCCAACAAGAGGCTCTCAAGAGCCTGAATCGCTCACCTGGTAAACAATGCACTATAAACTAAATTAATATATTAATGTTTGTTGTAAACTAAACTGAGTATTAAAGGTCACGTAAAATGCTGAAAATACCTTTAAAAACCTTTAAGAACCTCTGGAAAGAAATGGGCATGAGTTCTCCCTATGCTTGATTAAGATACAGTCATGGTCAATCTGATGATTCATAATACAAAATACAAGCTTTAATTAATCTTCAAATACAAGTATAAATCTTTTGGTCTATATGTTGTCTTCGTTTTTAAAATGTTTGAAAGAAGTTATGTAAAAATTGTGGGTTAAGGCTTTTTATTGTACTTGAAAAGGAAATATTGCAGGAACAATCATGCTAAGTTTCATCAAATTCCCCCAAGTAGTTTCAGAAAAAAGATGTTGAAAATTTGTTAACAACGATTATGACAGACACCAAGTGATGGCAATTAAAAGCTCACATATTATGAAGTTTAATCATTGTTATACAACATTCTCATCATCACCATTCACTAAGGATACCATGTTTACTTTAAAAACCAAATATTGTTGAAATCCGAGCAAGTATAAAAAATGGCGGGAAAATGGCAGCCATTTTAAAAATGGCCATCCAAAACAAACTTTCATCATCACCATTCAACCAGGGATACCATGTTTGCCTTGAAAGTAGCTTTCATCTTCATTTTATTTCTATAATTCAGGAAAGAATAGCAAAAAACAGCATTTTGACCCCTATGTTCTATTTTTAGTAAGGGCGGACATGTTTTTTGACCAATCAAAAATCCAAGCATTAACTTTTTGCAGAATACCCTAAGGAACAATCTTACCAAGTTTCATTTGATTTTGAATAGTAGTTTTAGAGAAGAAGATTTTTGAAATAATAACATAAAAAAAAGCCAAAAATGTCAAAAAAGGGCAATAACTCTAACATCAGTTGAAAGATTTTCACAAAAATCAGCACGCAGGTAGCTCTCATCATGCTGAACACTTTCAACCTGCAGAATTTGGTGTAACCTAATGATTTTTGAGATATTTGCGAAAAACTGTTGTTTAACCCCTATGTTCTATTTTTAGTAACAGTGGCCATGTTTTTCGACGGATCAAAAATCGAAGCATAAACTTTGTGCAGGATACCCTAAGGAACAATCATGCTAAGTTTTATCCAAATCCATTCAGTAGTTTCAGAGGAGAAGATTTTTGAAATAATAATATAAAAAAAAAGCCAAAAATGTCAAAAAAGGGCAATAACTCTAACATCAGTTGACAGATTTTCAAGAAAATCAGCACTCAGGTAGCTCTCATCATGCTGAACACTTTCAACCTGCCAGAGTTTGCCTTAACCTAATGATTTTTTAGATACTTGCGAAAAACTGTTGTTTGACCCCTATGTTCTATTTTTAGTAACAGTGGCCATGTTTTTCGACGGATCAAAAATCGAAGCATACACTTTGTGCAGGATATCCTAAGGAACAATCATGCTAAGTTTTATCCAAATCCATTCAGTAGTTTCAGAGGAGAATATTTTTGAAATAATAACATAAAAAAAAGCCAAAAATGTCAAAAAAGGGCAATAACTCTAACATCAGTTGACAGATTTTCACGAAAATAAGCACACAGGTAGCTCTCATCATGCTGAACACTTTCAACCTGCCAGAATTTGCCATAACCTAATGATTTTTGAGATATTTGCGAAAAACTGTTGTTTGACCCCTATGTTCTATTTTTAGTAACAGTGGCCATGTTTTTCGATGGATCAAAAATCGAAGCATAAACTTTGTGCAGGATACCCTAAGGAACAATCATGCTAAGTTTTATCCAAATCCATTCAGTAGTTTCAGAGGAGAAGATTTTGAAATAATAACATAAAAAAAAGCCAAAAATGTCAAAAAAAGGGTGATAACTCTGAAATGAGTGGTTGGATCTTCTTCAAAATTTCAGGGCAGGTAGATCTTGAGGTGCTGATCACTTTTACCCTATGCCAGAATTTTGATATCTGTGACCGTTTCTGACTTATTTGCAAAAAACTGTGATTTACCCCTATGTTCTATTTTTAGCCATGACGGCCATGTTTTTATACGAATCACAAATCCAAACAATAGATTTGTAGCACCCATACCAATTAATAACTGTACCAAGTTTGGTTGCAGTTGGACTTATGGTGTTGGAGGAGTTAACGTTTGAAAAAGTTAACGGACGACGGACGGACGGACGGCGGACGCCAAGTGATAGCAATAGCTCACATGACCCTTCGGGTCAGGTGAGCTAAAAAGTATTCTTGATTCTTTTTTTCAATCATACATTATCAGGCTTGTCTGTAAGGTTTCTACACGTATTAATGATAAAGTACATTGTGTTGGTTTGTGCTCTTCAAAAATGAATAGGTTAATGTTAATACCTAATATTGTTGGTTCCCTCCTGACAGACCCCTGTTTTTCAGCCCTGAATTCAGCCTCTTCATCAATGCACTCATATAAAAATCTTATATCTCTCAGTAATGTTTCTGTTTCTTCTTCCATTGTAGACCTGAATAAAAATAGTAGTATTAGACCAAAATATGGTCCAAAAAAATAAAGCCAATGCTGCTAAAATTTCACAAAAATATGCTTGATCTTGATTTTCAAGGAAACTATAAAGCTTACTGGGCAAAGCTTACTAGACTGTATCTTCGATACCCTTTTTAAATAACAAGAACCAGCCATAAATCATGATCCTCAGAACTAAAATCTGCCTACGATATTCCCGAAACTGTAACAAAATGATTGCTCTTTCCAAAAAAATGAGCAAAATATTTCTGAAATCTTTTGATTAAGGCAAGCTGGCATGTTCATAATTTACCCAGGTGCATCTAAATAAAATTACTCTTGCAAATACAATGATCATCATAAAAATATTCAGTATTAAATAAAGATGCAAATTATTGATCATATGACTGATAACCGTCCATGATAGTTTATGTGGATGTATTTATCCATCAATAATACCTGTAAATCAATTTGATCATTTTGTTATCAAAGCAGAGTTTTTAATAAACAATTGAAACTTGTTTAATAATGACAAGAAATTTGGTGAAAAGGATAATAAAGCTAAAAAGGGACAGATAAAGCATTATCTAATATATCTTTTCCCTGGTGATATTGTTCAACTTGAACAAACTCTGTCTTATTTTTACATCTACTATATCTTTCTGTTTGAAAAATGTTCTTCATTTGTATTAACTTACAGATACATAAATTTAATTACCTTAAATGTTGCACAACTTCTTCAAACTTCAAAAAATTTAATTTATCATTCATTGACTCTATTTCTTCACTAAGTGTAGATGCATAAGATGCCCTAAAAATAAAATAAAAAAGAAATAATTTTTACTCCTTTCACATCCAAATTAGATCGTTAAATATTATTGCTACAAAATTTTTCATTGTTACTGAATTTAAACTCAAGAAAAAAGGTAAGAAATGATAGCTACCTATCACTTCCAGTTGGACTGGTTATCATAGGTGTATCTCTGCCTTCCCTAGAAAATGCTGAGCATGGTCTTGCAGAACCTGGCCTTCCTCCTGTTCCTAAAATAGCAGAGAAAAGAAATGGTTTAACACGCTGTTTCTATTAAGTGAAAAATAGAGATTACCGGTACAGACTTTTCTTCCATATTAAAGGATTTAACAATGGACAGATCACATAATCAAAACGGAAACAGTAACAATAATTAGAATGATGACAATCAAGATTAATTTACAGCACATTATACAATTATGGCCCTCATTTGAAGTATTCAGATTTGGCAACCCGAGAGAGGTTGTTTTCCCCGAGGGCTTACCAAATCTGAATGTCCAGCTCAAATGAGGGCCGTAATTGTTTTATTATTTTTTCCAAAGGAGCAAGACATAATTTGACTCTCATGACTTTTAATACAGACGAATTACGCAGTTGTGCCCCTTGCGGGAGAAAATTGGGATGTTTGGGGGTGAATAATAGGGTTGTTTCCCGTGATTACACAGTTGTCTCCCTTGCAGGGGAAAATTGGGATGTTTGGAGGTGAACAATAGGGTTGTTTCCCACAATTTACAATTTTTGTAAAAACGTTCAATTTATTTTTTAATCACATGACAGTTTTCATCAATGAGAGTACCGGTATTTTAAAATAATTAAAGAATAAAAATCTACCTTGATGTTATGCTATTGATTTCTCATTGTCTCATCAATGTTTTTCAGCATAAACAACAACTTAATATCATAGTTATACTGTGAAAGGTAAATATCTTGTTTGACAGCTGTTATGAATATTGTTACTGTTTCTATTTCAATCCCAAATAAGAGCATTATTTTCTTCAGAGCAATTCTCTTGTCTATTTGGAGGTTTGTACTCTAAGTTCATGTACCTCTATACTCTATACATTCAACAACTAATGCAAATGATAGTAAAACTGAAAGATTTTACTATTCTTTTTTATAGGAAAATATATACAATAAAATTTATAACATACTTGAACTATCCAATGCATACTCGATCACATCCATGTTATACTTTGTATGTAGCACTTTATCTGGGTTCCTGAAAATCATAGAGTTTTATGCAGATTTTAATCATTTCATGTTAATTGTACAATATGTTAAATCTGACATGGTAGAACTATAGAAGGTATTTATTGTCCAGAACACGTTAATTTGTTGATTTTCATTCCTTATGCACCTTAATATAAACTCTAAACTAAAAGGTGAAAAACATGGTCTCTTCGAAAAGAGAATCTGATAATTAAATTATGAACATAGTTTTATTTTACTCTATTAAGTGACATAACATTTTTACTATACAAATGTGCTACTAAGTATGTAGTGTCATAAAAGACACAATACCTTGTATTTTCTCATGAAATTCTTAAAAAATGTCCATGTAATGAACAGAATAACCAATCTTGAAATTGAAATTTGAGATGTAAAACTAAAACTTGTGATAGAACAACACAAACAATTCAATCATGTCTTTTAATTCAAATTTCAAAATAGTTATACTATAATATATGGTTTAAATTCCTTCCATCTTCCTTTTCTTTCTTACATGAATATGATATATTTTGCATATTATCTTGATGCAGACTAATTTGAAATTGTCAAGAGTTTTAACTCTTCTGTTTTGATAGTGAGCATACATGAATGTTATTAAAGGGTTAATCCAGGGTTATGCAATAAATTCAGTATGCAAGTCTTTGCCTGAGGTGTAGAGCATATAATATATGCTAAGAATCTAACACTAAAGCAAAGTCAAAGCATATATGATATAAACTTACATTCCCTGGTTTTTGGCCTTTTCTTTTACATTATCAACAAAGAACTGTATTTCTTGCACCAGTCTATCACGGAGTCCAGGAGGTTCGGGGAGAATTTTAACCGGCTTCATATCATCAGTTTCATATCTATAATCTCGCCAAATTTCGAGCAATGTATCAATCTGAAAGAAGATTTAATTTTTGTCAGTGTAGTTATTTTTACTCATCCCTCTTGTATTCAAGCACAACTAAGGGTATTTCTTCTTCTACATCAAGTACTGTTTTTTGAAACAGCTGTGAGAAAGCCCTTGTCTTTTTTTTTATGGTACAGCTATAGACATACGTAATAATCATAGTACTTTGTAACAAAGAAACAAAAATGCCGGCATCTTTCACAATTATACTAAACACATCTAGAAAATTTTACCTTCAAACCTTAATACATTCTAAACAGAAAAACTTTCAACATTTTTTCGCATAAAAAAACTAAAATAAAGGTTGGTTAACATGGGTAGTAAGTCTAATGCAGCTATGAATATCTAACTTTCAATTTTTTTATACAATCAATTCATTAGCAATAGTGTATAACCTCTGCATGTAGTTCTAAACTCTGGTCTACCAATGACTCTCCAAGCATGTTCTTGATCTCTGTCTGTTCATATGGACTAACATGTTGTTCTACAAGATTCCATAAAGAAAGTGGGGGTTCATAAGCCTGAAGATCAAATGGATGATCGTCCATTTTTATAGCTATGTTTCCTGAATAAAAAAAAATGTATATCTTTACATATGGAATAAAAAATAATATTTAAACTCATTACAATGTGTAAAATGTGTTACAGGAATTTTCATACATGATAACTATTGATTTACACAGTACATACAAATGTTTTTTGTAATAAGTTTTCTTTCAGTTTTTTTAAGAAATATTACCTTTAACTAATATCCCGGGCTAACATATGACAAAAAGAACATCATCAGCACTAATTTTCTGGAAATAAATTGTACAATAACAGTATATATTCTTTAACTATTTTAAATTAGTTAAAGAAAATGAATAAAACATAAAATTTATGATTATTATTTTTTTTTAAATATTTCTGTTGGTGCACTTTATGATAAATACTTGTCATGGAGTATACTGCAATCTTTTGCTTTAGCTGAAGTCCTCTCCAACAAATGTTTTGACACTGTCACAGATTACAAGTGAGTTAATGTACAATTACGATACACAAAGTTTAACATATGAAACAGCGCTCAGCCTGGAAGACACTAACAGGGAGAAGTGACTTCTCCTTCTGAGGCTGACAAGGAGAAGTGGAGAGAGACAGGGAGAAGTCATTATGCGACGTTCCAAAGCCCCAATCGGCACTATCATTAGGTTTTCTTTAAAGAGCTAGTCTTATTCTAATGTTTTTAATGTTTTCTTTAAAAAAGAAATTAAGATTCATTCTCTGATTTACAGTTCAACTGGGTTAAGGTAAATAAAACTTGCATGCCTTCTAAAACAGTCTACAAAATGTGTATGACAGAGCCAACATAAAGAGGTTCATAAAATCTAATCATTACTTCATGCACAGTATCTTTCTCATTGTTTTTCTCATTGTCACTACAGTCCGTGTCGTCTAAATTATTGTTATTCCGGCCGAGTTTACCCATCTTTTTCTTATTGGATTATTTCCCTTTGCTTATTGATTGACAAAAATGGTGGCATGGACTTTATTTTCATTACATGAGTCAGAATTTCCTCAAAATAACTGCCGTCATATTCGCGATTTCGACCATTGAAAAGGATCAGGCGAGTAATTAATGTTATAGTCAACTCAAACTTCACTTCTGACGAGAGTTTAGGCAATGTGAAACACTCCAAGGTGACCTCTTCGCCCAAATCGCCCTCCAGGTTAAGCCCTGATGAAATCAATGTGTTTTCTCCATTCAAATTCTTTAAGGCACATTGGATGCAAAGTAAAAAGTTTAGTTCCCTTTTACCCACAAGGTGAAATACTTCATAGAAAATCTATCAAACACTATTGTGACTTTTCTTTTGTAAATACATGTAAGGGTAGTTTTTAAATGGGGAAATTGGAATTGGAATAATTGTCTATTTGACATTGTAAATTTAAAGACACCAAGCTTTTGATAATATGGAAGAAAACACTTGATCATTCCAAATAAAAATCATTATTGTTCTAATAAGCGAGCAAAGCTCACTCTAAGGTAGAGATGTCAAGCAAATTATTCCCACTGCTACACTATGCGCCTAAGAGGTTTCAGCAACATGGTGGCAGCCATGCGAAATCTCGTTCTGTCATTTGCTTACAACTTGATTACGAGAATAAAGATTATCTTGAACAAAATAAGTTATTTATAGACTAACCTGAACTTTTTAAACATTAAGTGTCATGAAAGTAAAATTAAATACGAAAGAATCCACCTGGAATCAAATCTGACAAGAAAAAAAGATGCTGACGCAAGTGTCACATTTTCCTGCCATTACAAAGTTTTCACCAAATACCGACAAAGCAAACATAAAAACCTTACACTTCGCTCCCTTTCCAGGTCACACCTGTTTCATATTATAGAAGCAAGAACAGTTCAGGCAAACATAGTATTTTCTTCCAATATATATTTCAATAACATTATATTGTTTTAACTGACAAAAAATTACATCATAATTAAATTTTAATGTGAAATATTGAATATTAATTGTTCTTTATATGTCTATCAGAGCTGAACCGGATTTTCTGGAACATGTGGAAAATTTGCATATTGAAGGCTACTTTTATGTCTTCAATTTAAGTGGATTAAATGAAAAATTCTAGAGCAATGCCAGGTGCCAAAGAGTTTCTCCAAATTAACCCCCCTCCCCCCACACCCTCCTATGGGATGTTCTGACATCACATATATTTATTCTGCTAAATTGGTGCTATAAAAATTAAGTACTCGCTGAATTTTGGACTTTTTTTCATATTTATTTTACTATTTTTTCACCACAAAATGTGAAAATGGGACTGTTGTCATAGTTGTTAAGACAACGAAGCAGACGATTTTTAATTTCAATAAAACCATCTTTCAATAGTAGTAAATAAAATGTTGTAATATTCTTTGGTAAATAGGTGTTTTAATGAAACATTTCTTGTTGGTATACCTTCAAGATCATTTGATTAAAGCATACTATTTTCTGTTCGAATAATTTCGAAAGAATGTGGCCATCTTGAAATTTTAGTGTGACATCAATAATGTTCGGAATCGAAGGCGGTCAACATGCAGTTTACGGTTATGTATCGTTACGCACGATGTTGCGTCCCATAACATAACGTTAGAAATACGAGGTTTTTATTGAAAAAAATCATTGAAGAAAATGTACAGTTGCAGAGTTTGCATGCAGACAATTAGGCTTTAACAATTACTTCATGTCTTTAAGGGGGTCTTCCCTTTTTATCATGTAACATTTCATCATTATTAAACATTTATAATAATTTCCTTGAAAAATCCGTTTTGAATTCTATTAAACTGTTAAACAGCTCGCCAGAAGTTGAAAAATAAGTTTTTATCCCTAATCCTTTTAAAATACACGTAGAAAATTTTTCTTATTCAAATTTCTGTTAGAACGAACTTTTGACACCTTGTTATTTTTCACATATAATTTTGTATAATAGACCTAGCTTATGCTTTAAATTTATCCTGAATGTAAAATAACAATCCAAAGATACTAATATTAGATACAGTAAATTTATACTATGCTGTATACGACGCATTTCAAGGAGTTACCTCTCATCAGCAGCATTAAAACCGAAACATTTGGAAGACCAAAAACCAAACTTATATTAAACAAGAAGTACTCAACCAAAAATACCGAAATAGGAAGCCAAATATCAGCTAAGGAGATCTACCATGTGCAATAAAAGCTACGGCAAATGTATTTAAAAAGGAACTTTGGACATTTATTTTCGACGATGCAAAAACTGTATAAAATCCGATATCCGGTAAATTATTTTCTAAAATTCATTGAAACAGTAAAAAAGCAAGTTTTATTTAAATATTATTTTCGTAAACTTTCAATATCTTTTTTTAGTTATTTTGTCTTTCTAGTCTTGTCAAATCATAAGTCCCTTGACTTTAAGAATTGTGTAAAGGATTTTTTTTACATAATCCTCTCAATTTGAAGTTCACTTTCCTCATCAAAATGACGCACAATTGTATGTGTTGACCAGGAGCAGATGAATTTCCAGGCAAAATTTGGCTTAAATATAAGTTAAATATTTTCATGTTTTTCAACGTTAGCGTCGGTTGATGTCATACTTTTGTTACGCGTGACAAAATGTCGTTGGTATTTACTTGTCAAGATTATACATTTTTAATTATCAAAAGTATTTTTTATTACATATTCATATTTAGCGATTTCCATATAACATAAAAACGTACATTTGTGTAAATGATAATGAAAACATAACTTTCCTTCTTTATATATTCTTCCCTCAGCTATCTGGAGTACCACCACTTTTGTAGTGTAGTACGGGTAAGCAACTATACTGTAAGCAACAGTGTGCATGTGTAGGATACAATAACAGTGAGAATATAAGTGCACATACCAGTATAACAATGCCTATAAAGCAGTTGTTCCAAATATTGGTATAAAAGAGTCCACACTGCCCGGCGTACCCACCACCAAAATTAAGATCGCAAAGGCAAATTGTCAAGTCCAATTATAAGCTAAGGATTCTATCACAGCAATGTGCTTATTTCACACCACGACGCGCAAGAATCATAAAACTACATATATTCACAGTTTTACATGGATTGCAGAGATCTGTTCCACCACCATATTATATGCGCTGGGACTGTTTGTTCAAAACAGAAAAGAACGTGATAACATCAATAACACACTAGACTATGTACATCCCTATAAAAGTTTATGCACTGTGGTATTCACTAAAATCTGAAAGCGCCTTCCATGTCGCTAACATATTAAGGTTAATTTTTCAATCTTGCAGTTACACAAGAAACATATTATCCAACACTTGACTATTCAGGATATTCAAAATATAGTTTATGTTTTGTACTGTTCATTCGAAGCCAATATTAACACACCTCTTTAAGTAATTCTCATAAATCGCCATACACTGCACCAATTTATCAATGTCTCCTATTTCAAAACTACAATAGTTTAATAGAAAAAAAAATTACGTACAACTTTATTAGACATAGTCTATAGCATATGTTACTTGAAATTAAATATATGGTCAAATATATAAAAAAAAGTTCAATTTTAAACTTTACTTAAACCATTGAAAAAAGTAATTTAAGTGATCTACTTGTTTCACAAAAAAATGTGACCACTTAATCATAAGATGAATTAACCTCAAGCTACACCCTATAACCTTAACTATAGGTTTAGCAGAAATGAAGAAACAGAGCCTATCCTTAACAGTTAACTGTCAAATTAAGTTTTAATTTTACTTATTTTATTTCAAATATTATCTTAATAAGTTTTAAATGACTTTGCCACCCTAACTGTCGGCTAAACCCAGTATGGCACATCTTCTACGGTGTAAAGCATATACCATACATTCCTCTTGAGATGGCCTCTATTCTCTCCATCAATATAAAGATAGTCTGTATTACTATTGGGATTTGAGGACTTGACACATCCAAAATCACATCAAAATCATACAGTGAAAGTATATCATTCACATATATAAACCAACTGTGCGAGGTGTTATCCTTCAATACAAATTGTCTTATACAAATCTCCTTTTCTATGTCATTCTGCCTCGCAAGGTTGCCAAAGTTGACTAAAATTTGACAATCTAATTAAAAACCGATCTCTCATCGCTCCCGTTTTCTGATATGTCGCGCACCGATATATCAGAAAACGGGAGTGATGAGAGATCGGTTTTTAATTAGATTGAAAATTTGAGTATGTATAAATGCTTCAATTGGCATCTGACCAGATAGTATATAAATTGCTACATCAGCTGTTCGTTTGGGCAAATTTTGCAATGCTTTAAGTTGTGAAAAATATATAACTTCAAAATATATATTCCCTTTTCTTAAAGACCGGCACATTTAACAGGCAGATTGCAACATGTGTTATCAGTGTGTAATTACCGTCCTTGTATTAAATTTTCAAGTATCTATGAATATAAATATAATAGTAAATATGGTTTATTGTAAATATTTATTTAAATTACGCGTAATTAATATGAAGAGAGAATATCAACATACAGAAGACGGGTACTGCGAAACCTATTCAAAATGATCTAGTAATAAGTATAACTACTGAATTAGCAGTTGAGATTGATAATTAAATTGCCGGTTGACTTTTTTACTTAGCCTCAGCCTACAATTTTTCACTAGTTTATCAGTGATCTACATCACATCTTTGATAGAACTTGCCATCTATTATTACTTCGGAAATCAGAAATATCTAATTTATAAGTTTTGCAGGTGACTCCGTAATACAGAACTTCACAATAATATTGTTATTGTGGCAGATAACTGTTAATTTACCAATTAAAACAAAAGTTATGAATTTCTAGAATACTTATTCTAGTACTTATTAAATTCCTAAGTTATTTTTATAAAAATACCCTATTAAAACAAACTAAGGAATAGACCTTTTAAGGTAACATACATGTATATGAATTACAAGGGAAGTTGTAAGAGCTGTTCAGGAATTATAAAAAAAGATCGACTTTTTTTAACGTTGAATCAATTTCCATAAAGGAATTGGGCCATTTTCTCCTGCATTATTTTTAACATTAAGACAGCAATGAACAAATTTTGAAAATAAAAAAAAAGCGAAAAAAATTCAGGGAAAAGTGGACTTATTCCTTTGTTCTGTAATCCTTTTGGTATACTTATTACATCTATTTTTATACATGATATACTTGCGATATATGGTACATGTATATAGATTATGAATCGTCGTCGGAAGATAAAATCTGTTATGAAACAGTTCATACTGACCGATTGTAAATCGGTCAGGTAGGCCTGAGAAAAAAGAGTGATTTTCTCGTTGTTTCTTATATTTTAATTAAGCTCAAGTTTCTTTATATTTTCTAAAATAAATGAAGGGAGGGGAACTAACAAGTCCAAATGCTGTATATAGTTGGTATAGTTTTACTAGAGATAGCTAGTACATGGAATTTTTCGAAGACCAAACTACCTTTCCGTATCGAAACCTAAAAATTCCATTCATACAGAGAATCAACATTTTTGCAGTGCGGGTATCAGTATAATTATAGTCTCTTCATTACACGATCTCATCAAAGAAAAGTATCTAGTAAACTGATTAACCGCTGCTGTTAATAACACAGAGTTTGTAAATTATGCCATGTATGCCAAGGTATTTATTAAAAAGAGCTAAAATTGAATAATAAAAATAGTAAATGTTTTCCTCCTTAAGATGATACCATAAATATCGAAAATGGAATTGGAGACATACTAAACTTTATGATAAAAGGGACGATTTGAATTCGTGGATTACAAATTTCCCCTTTCTTGACAGAGTCGTTCCTATGGCAGCATCGCATGGTATGTACATATTACAGCTTGTACATTTTGTAGGTTAGAAGATTTTAACCATGCAGCCAAAACATTTGATTACTAAAAAAACTCTGTTACAGGATTATAGATTTCACAAGCTGCTTAATGCTTTCAAAAAGTTTTACAGCTACCAATATATTTCAGCTAAGCACCAGGCTCCCAGAAAAGGACAAGTCAGTTACGAACGGGTTTTCCGCATCATACTATTTCAAAATCGTGAATAAATACAAACGTCTAGTCAATAACCCAAAGAAACTCGGAAACACCTTAAATAGGGCTTCAAATGAAATTGGCTTCTCACGGATACTGCCGATTTCTATTGAACTTTATTACGAGATATCCTTAAACCATTCAGTGGAGTGTTACTTCTGAATATTTCGTTTAATAGATCGATTGTATCCACCCACCAGCTCTGAGAGCCTTAGCCGGTTTTACAGCTTAAACGTGCACATTTTGACCCTGCTATGTCAATTATGTACCGTCCAATCAATTTCAACATTTCTAGCTAGCGATCATCTTTCATCTTGTTGATCACCTTGGTGATAATCACACTGTATTGGCTCTTTAGAGTGTTTTATACACCAGGGGGTCAGGAGAGACCATTACCAAACCAGACATTCCAGACTGTTATTTTGATGTTTGTATTTTGTGCTGTTTTATCTTATTCCTTTTTGCTGAAGTCCTGTTGATTAGAATGCCATTGTTGACCTTTCCTGTTATCCATTATGTAGTTTATTTTAGGTGCTGAATGATGCAAAGTTTCTGGCATAATTTTGATATCATCATTTGTGCTAATCTATTAAGATATTAAACTCCAGTGTCACTTGGAGGTTTTGCTAAATAAATCTGCAGATTTCCTTGAATTTCAAATTTTTCGAAAGGCGAGATATTTAAAAGAAATCTGTAAGTGAATAACTTTCTTCAAGTGTAAAGATCATTGGTCTCTTGATCAAGAGGTTATAGTGGATCTTTAGAAACATAGTATATATCTAGAAAATACAAAATTAGAGGCTCTCAAGAGCCTGTATGGCTCACATGGATTTAACTTTTCACCTTGAGCAGGACTAACAATTTAAAAGTCAATTTGGCTAGTTTTTCTATATGAGTCTATGTTAAACTAAGTTCGACTGTGCCAGGCATTTTAGTTAACAGTCCAGGTCAATGGACACATTTCTAAAAGAGAACCATCTAAGGACCATTACTGCTAAGTCTTGTTCCAACTGGCTAAGAGGTTTTCACACAAGAAGATTTTTAAAGAATACTCATAGGGTCCTATATTAAACTAAATTCGGCTGTGGCGGCCATCTTGGTTCACAATCCGGGTGATTGGACACATTTCTGAAATAGGACCATCTAAGGACCAATGCTACCAACTTTAGTTCCAATTGGCTCAGTAGTTTCAGACGAGATGATTTTTGAGTGAATTTCCCATGGTGGTCCTATGTTAAACTAAGTTCAACTGTGGTGGCCATCTCGGTTCACAGTCCACGAAATCGAACACATTTCTGAAAAAGGACCTCCTAAGGACCATTGCTGCCAAGTCTGGTTCCAATTGGTCAAGTGGTTTCAGACAAGAAGATTTTTCAATGAATTTTCCCATAGGGCCCTATGTTAAAATAAGTTCGGTTGTGGTGGCCATCTTGGTTGACATGCCAGGTCATCGGACATAATTCTGAAAGAGAACCCCCTAAGGACAATTACTGCCAAGTTTGGTTCCAATTGGGCTTGTAGTTTCATAGATGATGATTTTTGAAATTCTTCCCACATTTTTCTATTTTTAGTAACAGCAGCCATATTGGTTGGAAGTTGGGGATGCCAGACATAATTTTGGAAGGGGGCCACCCAAGGACCATTCCACCAAAGTTTGGTCCCAACTGGCCCAGTGGTTTCAGAGTAGAAGATCTTTAAAGGAAAGTTAGATAACTAGATACCCAAATGATGCTTCTGGTCAAGTTTGGTTCCATTTGGTCCAGTAGTTTCAGAGGAGAAGATTTTTTTTAACAGTTAATGGACGACGATGGACGCCAAGTGATGAAAAAAGCTCACTTGACCCTTTTGGTCAGGTGAGCTAAAAATGAGTCCAGTAAATACAACTTTTTTTTTAATTCTTTTTATCAAATGTTCTGTTTCTTCTCTCTGAACCATTACCAAAGTGAATCTATGCAATGTAATTATTCACTGTCTAATTTGACGATCAAATATTTTTAATGTTGGCTAATCCTAGCTAGATGTCATGTCTAATCCTATTGGATGTTTGTCCCATTGACACCTACTCCATACCAACATATTTCTTATTTGCCAAACAGTTCATGGCTAAACAAAACACATTTTCATTTCGATGTATATTTCTTCACATATATATAACAACTAATTGGACAAATATATCCAATTAAAAAATATAATAATTGACAAAATAAAACCTAAAACCACAGAAAAGTATACAAATAATCAAAACATAACACGGACATAAGTTTAAGTATCTTTGTTAGTTTTGGTACATTGAAATGATGTAACTGCTTTGATTTTCAAATCTTTGGTCCATATTAACTTTTTGGTAAAATTTTGTAATATCTACACTTTCTGATTTCCATCGCAATACAAACTCTGATTTAACTTTGAATTTCCAATAATATTTTAACTGCCGTAATACAAAGTTTTTAATCTTTTGGAAACCTTCTAATTGTGCTTAGATCACTCTCTAGCAAGATTAATCCCCCTGATGCCAAAATCTTAAATAAGATAGGGTAGATTAAATTGCTACATGGGAGCAATATGAATATCTGTGATGCAGCAAAACATATATTAATTTTCAATACTGTATCTAAACTAACACACAAAAACACAACAAATATAGAAATCATTTTAAAATATTCTGTTTGATTTTATCTTTTTTACCAATTTCATTGGACAACTTGTGCATCTGATCATCATAATGATAATGGAACATTTTCAAAAAAAATTTAGTACAAAAATATATCTTTTTCATACAAAGTTGATAGAAAATTACACAAATAAAACATATTGAAAAGTTTGTATATACATGTACAAATAACCACTGACAACAAACAGTGCATTGGCCACACCAAATTGATTTTTAGTTCTTTGGATTTTTGGATTGCAAAAATAGGTGAGAGCAAGCAAAATTAAAAAAATTTTTTTTGAGGACTAGTTTTTTTACAAAAGGAAAAGGGGCGTTAAGGCCTGTATTTGGCCTAAAATAAGGCCAAAAATAAAACCCCAACCAATTAAAGCAATATATTTCTAAAAATAACATTTAAGTATATACTTTGACAAAAATAAAGAAAAGTACCATATTTCTTACATTAATATGTCAATAAACCATCACCAAAATGATGCATTTTCATAAAAATCTCTAGCTTTTGATCATTTTGGCCACTTTTTACATAAACTTTGCAACAAGAAATTGCCTACACATGTAAGAAACAACTTTATATTTAACATTTGTATGTATTCGGATAGCTACAATAATGTAGCTCATATGACAACTTTTGACTTGGCGGAGCTACAAAGTGGTCCCAAGACTCGTAATGGAGCAAAAATAACTTTAACCTATGGCAATAAGAGGTCGCATTTACCTGAAATATCATTAAACTGTATAATTTCTAGCAAATTAAATGTAAATTTGATTATTAATGTTGAAATCGTTGTTTTGCACATCTTCTCATTTTTTCGGTTTCAAAATTGTTTTCTTTCCGCTATGACAGATTCTCACGAGATCGCAGGAGGCATGGTCTGACTTTATATAGATATCCTTACTACGACTACGACTGACGATATTGCAGGAAATATTATTTCGTCAATGGAAACTTCCTTATTTGGAATGTGACTTTAGCGAGAATCCCGCATGGAGTTGAAAAGAAAACACACCATTCAACACATGGGTGAAAATTTTGAATGCCAGATTTCTGGATCGGAAATCTCCTGTTAGGTGATGGAATGTTGCTTTATTTTAACTGACAATGATAAAAATATAATATTTTTACAGTTTTTGAACCAAAAAAATTACGAGTAATGGGACCGCTTTGTAGCTCGCCGAGTCAAAAGTTGTCACAGGAGCTACATTATTGTAGCTAGTATCGGATAGTATACACCTTCTATAAAAATATCTTTTTGTTTCTCAAATGCGCACAATATTTTCTCAAGCAAATTGTCGATGGAAATCAGATATTTGGTCAATGAAGTAATATTATGACATCATTTCGACGTCACAATGCTTAAAATTAAGCTGAATTCAGTTCTTTTTCTACAATATAATATATTTTACCAACTACAGGCTAATTTAGAATCCATTCCACAAATGTTCATATTTTTAGGGAAAAAACGGGCCTTATTGCCCCTACTGCTTTTAGGAACAAGCGAACCATCTTTATTTTTAATTTCCTTGAAAATGAAGAATTTGGGGCGAATTTTCAGCTTTTCTGTAAAATGAAGCAGCAAAAATCTTTTTTTCATGCAGTTTACATAGTCCAAAAATAGGAGCAGTGAAATCCAAAGAACTAAAGATCAATTTGATATGGCCATATTTGTTTAAAAGATATTATTTTAAAAAAAATACAGGTCCTCAATCATATGTATCTAACTGATTTAATCTTACACTGTTATAATAATATAGATGAATGTATTCTATTTTACATAAAATATACTACAGGTGGAAAATAATGTACTTATAGCTGGAAGACTTTTTTTGTAAAATATATTGCCTATATTAAAAAAGAATAATACCAATTTTCATAATATTTTGATTGTTTATGAAAACTGTTATTTTTTTTTAAGTAGATTGCTTCTTAAGTATTTTAAAATATTAAATATGTAATTATATCTTTATATGCATAAATCTCATAAATACAAATATGACGACTCTAGGAAAAAATGAAAAAGATTATTATTAAGGCTTGAAACCTTAATATCATTTTTTTACAGAGTCACTTCTAATAATTTTTAAATTAAAATTTGAATTAAAGATTAAAAAAGAATAAAATATAATAATTATGTTGCTCAGATAAATTCAAAACTGATTGGGAATGTCTTTTTTAATTGAATGTGCCATGTCAAATGTTTTAGAAGTGTCATAAATAAGTCATCATCCTGAGAAAGGTATATCACACTTGAAATAACCATTTTTATAACCTTTTTTTTTAATTAAAAGCCATTTACCTGTCTGCAAGGGATAATGTGATTTATTTACATACAAACTTTGATATGAGAAAGTAAATTTAAAATTCCCTTCTGAAATACTCTTATATATTTACATCCAGCATGCTTAAAAATTACAAAATGTGTTGTCTTGTTTACATGATGATTGTATATTTGCCCTAGATTGTATACAATATGATTAAGCCATTTTTTAAGTCAATACTGACCTCTACAGATTTTATCCATGCGAAAACAAATATCTCGTGATTTTTATCTATTAAATATTTTATTTATGCCTTTCAAAGACTTTAATACAATATGCCAGAAAATCATGCGTGCTTTAAAGAATTTTAATGCAATGCATTTAGTTTGACACACTAAAAATTATTCATATCATAAAGAGTAACACATTGATCAAATTTTGTATACAATATGAAGTCAGTTTAGCATAAGCAAAAGATTTGCTAAAAAGAATTCCAGCAAAAATGATTGAGACAGCTGTATGTCCGAGAATTTTGTCTTCCCTGAATCACCTTTCTGTCAAATGATGCCGCAAAACATTACATGCATTTCAATAACTTTGAATTCTATTTACAGATAAAACAGCCATGTAACTGATCTAAAGCACTATCATTTTAATGAGTAAAAAATGGAAAAATAAGTCAACAGGAATAGCTACAGTACTTCTTTAAAACAAGAATAATGGAATGTTTTTGACAGTACAAACATAAGAAAAGACGATCTTGAACAGATGAAATACTTCTTCCTTTTTTTTGCGTCTTTTTGCTCTTTAATTTACTGTTATGTGAATAAAGTTATATTCAGGCAATAACGATATATAAAATAATAATTCTCCAAAACAAAATGTCATTTTAGCATTTTAAAAATTATTTTTGCCAAGAACAAACTTAAAAAAAAATCTTTTTGGATACTTTGGGTTAACACTGAATCTAATATTATCATGTCTGTAATATGTAAATTAATAGTTCAGTGTTTAAAACAGAAAAAATTGCAGTAATAAACAACATATACAGTAGACTCCGGCAAATCGAATACACAAAATGTCAGTAAAAAATATTCAATTATCCAGGATATTCGATTAGCCATTTGCTTCATTTGTTTAAAACAGAAAGAAATGCATTAATAAACAACATATACAATGTACTACATTTTAAACTGACAATTTGGTCCACCTAATTTAGAATGTAGTACAGAAATAAACCATATTACACTAACTTTTTTATGAAATATCATATCAGTTACTTTAATGTCTGATTTCCTTAACCCCATATCTTTAAAATAAAGCTGACAATTAAAACAGAAATAAAATAGAACTTTACAATTTCAAGTATCTACAATTATAAAAACTACAAATTATACAGAAGGTGGGAAATTCATTTTGGCAGCAGTTTTTCGGTTCTTCTCTAAAGTTAAAACTATGTCTACATATTTACAGTTTTGGCAGATTATTGAATGACTAGATGATAAATGAACAAGTAGTCAGCAACAAAGAAGATACTTATTATGCATAAATAAATACTGTACAATATAAAATTTCTCTGTAAAATTGAAAAGTTCATCTTAAAATATTCCATAAATATATATATATATAAAGAATTGCTTTGGAATCAAGAAAGTCACAACTCATTTGATTAAGTAATTGTTCAATGATTATATGAACAAAATGATGATGTCTAAATATATGAGGCCGAAATAAAATGTATGTGTGTTTCCTATTTCATCAAAATTAAAATTAGGGTAGCTAGGTAGGGAAAACAATTTCTTTTGTTGAAACTTTTATTGCTGCATGGCTGGTGACAAGCCATTTCCTTTTTTATTCTCAATCACTAGAGCACTTCTTCCTTCCACATACATGTGTAGAAACAGAGACATCAAACACTTAAAGATTATAAGCATTTTAAAGGTTCAATTACACCGGAAAAGATGAATTAATATTTTGATGGTTTTTGTCAATAAAATTTTCTGCGTCAAAGCTGAAAATTTTCTGTCGTCTGGGAAACCGGAAGCACACATATATATTATTTTGGCCTGATATAAATGATAAATATGTTTTTATATCTGATAATTCAAAATCCAGATATTTTTTACAGGTTAAATGCAATCTTTATTAGTTTTTCTTACATAAATATCAAATAAAAGTAACAAGAATACTAAACAATTGGTCCAATGGTATTTTATCTTGTGGACGAAATGCATATAAACTCAACAATTGTTTTCTACCCATTGTTTAGAACTTGGTTCTAGGTATTAAACCCAATAACTTAACTTAGGTATAACTCACTTTATTTCGGCATTGTCTCTAAATCGATAGCACAATTTGGAAGACATGTTAAATTCTAACAATTGATTAATAAATAATTCACTCAAAATATCAAAAGTTAACCCAACAACATTTTGTCCGTCCCTCAATGATATGATAATTATCTTACAGGTTTATAATTAGTAAAGACGGGATGAAGAAGAAGATCCTTAGCTGATGGTCTGTCTTTTTTGTCCTGTTCCAGACATCTCAGGGCCAGATCTTTTATCGGTGGTGACAAGTTTTCGGGAATTGGAGGTGGTGTCATTGAAGTGGCAATCTGAAAATTCAAGACATGAATCAAAAGTATGAAAATCAATACTGAATATTAAACAAGGATCTCCCATAGTAATACATGTTACTCAACTGTTACATACATGTATATGCAAAATGTTTTAAAAACTTTTCATTAATAATTTAAATGTCTTTTTAGTTCAAAAGATTGTATTCAAAGGACATATATTTGAAAAAGGCTTGTACAAAAAACGTGAAGTGTGTTGTTGCCAATGCCTTGTAGATATTTCAATACTTTTAAAATTTCTTGGTTTAGGTATAATTACCAGATTTGGTAATACTTGTAATGTCAGCAAATTTTCTTACTAGATACAAAACTTTCACCAGAAATCAAACTGGATCCAACTGCATCGAAAACATACACTAGAATAAATATGTGTCTTTATACAACTTACAAGATTATACAGACCAAAAGGGTATCACTTTATACCATGACTGATTTACAAAGTATAAAACATAAAAATGAAATTAATAGTTCAGCACCTTATAGTATTTATTGTTAAAAATTGACAAATACTTATTGGAAGAAATGACAATAATTTACCTTGAAAATGAGGGCTAGATGATTGGATACTGCTTTAGCATCCCACGGAGGGTTTGTACTGGACATTTCTATAATGACACAACCTGTGCTCCATACATCACATGCACGACCATATTCTTCACCTCGTAAAACCTAAAAAACATAAATTCTGAACTAATATTTTTCTGTGACCAAATTTTAATAAGAAGATAGTAGTGATTAGACATAAAATGTTGTAATTTATCAGTCTAGATAAGAGGACCACATATGGACCACTGCTGCCAAGGTTGGTTCTAATTTCAGACAAGATCTTAAAGTGAATTTTCGCATAGGGTCCCATGTTAAAATAAGTTAATGTAGTGGCCATCTTTGACAGTGATCAGATATACTTCTGACAGAGGACAGTCTAAAGTCCCAATTGGCTTAGAGGTTATAGACAAGAAGATCTTTTAGTGAATTTTCTATAGTGTCCTACGTTTAAATAGGTTCACATGTGGTGGCAGTCAGGGTCATTCGATACAATTGTGAAAAAGAACTATCTCTAAGGACCATTGCTGCCAACTTTTGTTCCAATTGGCTCAGTAGTTTCAGTTAAGCCTTTGTATTATAAATAAAAGCTAAATTTCAAAATGATCCATATTTAGAAGAAACACAGCTTGTATATCTACAATGATAAGGAAAAGCAAAACTCCAGTTAGAGCCAAAGTCAAACCCATCCATAAAAACATTAATATCTAAATGAAAACATAACAATTATGACCAATCACTCATCAATCAATAATCAATCATGTAGTCATGCCATAATTTATTTTTTCTTTATTCACTAACCTCTGGAGCCATAAATGCAATTGTTCCAAGTAACTGTCCCTGAAATTCTCCAGCACCTGTTGTTTGTGATGCCAGTCTGGCAGCAGCACCAAAATCTCCAATCCTTAACCTCTGACCTGTACTGTCTACCAGTAAATTAGCACCTTCAAAACAAACATTTTGTATTTAGTTTCTTTTCCTATCATTTAACCCGATAATTTACGCTGGAAGAAAAGCATCAAAATTGATGGTACAGTTGAATCTTATTATCTAATGTTGGATAATTGGTTGAAATTACCAACCGAATATCTATTACTATGGGATTGACAGCAATCAACCGACTATCTGTTATAATCGCATTTTCATAAGTTGCTCATTTTTATATGAAATCAAGCATTCAGCCACATTGTACATGTCTTATGTATATGTATATCCCATATCATTGCAGAGCTTACTTTTCATATTTTAGTTAGCAATTAAAACAGTGAATCAATTAGAGACCAGAATCAGATTGTACATACATTTGTATTTTGTCTTATAATTACAACATTTATTTGTGAATAAATTTCAATGGTATCACTCACATGATAATTTCAAATAAATAGCTGTATCAAAATTTTAATTCAGAAAGGTAAGTATCTGGTCTCAGACTGATACATTGTTTACTTTTTAGATTCGTTTCCACTAATAACACAAGTTTAACATGTTATTTGATATCCAGTTAATAGTGTATTTCCAACTGATGAGTCCTGAATACACTGTATGGGTCACTAACATCAATAGGACAAATATCATATGACTGTGCATGTAAAATGCATAGCAGAAACGGACCGGAAGTAGATATACTAAAATTCTGGAAACGTTAACGACAATCGATTGAACAAAATCCCAACTGATTATCGACATTGCTGAGCCAAACAAACTGATTTTCGAACACCACTATTATTATCTCAGACTTTCTCATCTCAAAATCTTTACAATTTTAAATTTATTACCTCCCTTGATTTTTAACTATGGCCATATCTGTTATTATATTGAACCATGTTATATATATATATATGCAGATTTGTACCCGTACAATAGTCTAAAATCTATCATATATGTAATATGATATGTAAATAATACACCTAATCCATTAATTCTATTCAGGTGAGCAATAAAGGAATAAAGGACATGATCTGCATTCATTAGCCCTGACAGCAATAGTTAGAAATCAGGGGAGGTAATCTTTAATGACCTGGAAATTGGTCAATTCCTGAAATGTCAAAGTAATTTATTGGTAACAAAATACATGTAACACTTTACAGCATATTTATTTCAGATCTAAAATTTTCTGTTATCTGAAATTATTTCTGAAGTCCTAACAACTTAACGTCAATTAATTTATTCAATGATATGTTTTCAGATTAACTTTAGTAAAGTTACAACTTTATGAAATATAATAGATTTATTCTGTACCTTTTAAGTCTCTGTGAAGAATATGGTTGTCATGGAGATATGCCAGTCCCCTAAGTGTTTGAAATGCATAGCTGATCATAACGTCCTCTGAGAAGACACCATACTGACTTAGTAAATATGAAATAGATCCACCTGGAAATAAATAGAAATTAAACATTCAAGTATCATTACAATTTAATGTCTGATTATCAATTTCTTACCTGACTTTCAGCAAACTTTTTGCCATACCATGACTGCTAGCTTTAATTAGTTGAAGGTGGAATATATAATGAAAAGCAAATGAGACTGATAATCTCTACTTCCACTGATTCATTAGTAATCACCACTTATCATTATTATAAATCTCATGTCTTCATGAAATACAACTTTACATATATGGTATCTATAAATTTTCTTCATTTTGACACTAAAGAATGAAATCTCCTTAAATATCAACTAAACTTTTGTCTCAATTAAGAGCATTTCAAAAAGATAATTCATTTAACCATTGCTTATATATCTGTACTATTTATTGTCATAAAAAGTAATATAAACTTTTTATTTAAATTTTTCTTCACAAACAAAATATATCAGTCAAAATGAACTAAAATACCAAAAAAAATTACAAGTATTTATATTTAGATCATATGGAAATTATTTATATATTTCTGAAGAAGTAATGAACTCTCCATACTAACCTGGCATCCATTCTAAGAACATATTAAAGTGACAGCCCTGTTTAGTAGCCCCTAAGATCCTGACAACATTCGGGTGGTTCAACTTTGCCATCATCTGTATTTCTTCAGATATCGTCTCTACAACTTTCTCTTGTTCTGAAGCATTGTTTCTACAGAATGATATCTACCAAAAAAAATGTAAAATCAGAAAACAATTGTTTTTCTTCATGCTTATTTAGTGTATTCATAAATTAATGTGATTTTCCTACTTATGCAAAAAATATAACTGGATAAGAATTACAATTATTACAATCCCATGACAAGTATTACTACAAGTCCTGTGAGCAAAGCTCACAAATGTATATCTCACACTATAGCTACAATAATATGAAGAAATGTATGTTTGTATATGGAAACCCAAATATCATTTTGATCAAAAAACGAAATACACAACATGCAGAAGATGCACAATTGCAATGTACAGTGTTGATTCCCTGAAAGTTTCACAGAAATCCATTCACTGGTTTGGAAGGAGTTGCCGACGGGATATGCCTACCCCCTTACTTTACCATAGTATGAAGTAATGGCAAAGTCCATGTTTGTCTGTGGAAAAACACCAAAAATTATTCTGATTAGAAATAAAATAGCTGATGCATAATGGCAATGTACACTGAAGATTCCCTGAAAATTTCACAGAAATCCATTCACTGGTGTAAAAAGAACTTGCAGTAAATAGGTTTCTACTTGACTAATCAAGGTGCAGATGGAATGACCGACAGAAGGACGGAATCCCCCATCACTATATATCCCAAGCAGGGGATATGATTAGATATACGATGATAAATACAGGCAATAATTTCCAAATTAATAATGAAAGTTTTACAAGCATTTAAGTAAAGAAGTTGTTTTTTTTTCTTGGAAGCATAAGACAAGCAGAAATGGAATAAATTGTCAGATATTTGCTTTAGATGCTCTACCTCTATGACAACCATTATCAAAGATTGGTCACAAAAGCATAAAAGGCTCCAGTGCCAACTGAACCTGTCTTACTATGAAAACTACCAGAGTTCACTGAACTAATTCATACCTATTTAACAGCCACCATAACTTGTAAGGGTCTGTCTCCTATATAACTTAACCAACTTTATTGAACTGGTACTTACTTGTTTAACAGCCATGATAACTCCAATTCTAACATCCCTGGCCTGGTAACATGTACTGTAGGCTCCTGTGCCAAGTAAAGCACCTTTCTTCCAGTGAACCCCTTCATAGTAAAACTTAGGTTGGTGATCATTATCTAATTGATCTCTACTTGCATAGTCCTGGGGGAAATAAAAAATATATTTTGTTTAAGAATTTTAAATGGGAAAAATAGACAAACCTCCTAGGAATATTTTTGTATTGTCCAAAAAAAGAAGAAAATAATTTAAAAATTACACTGAAGTCATGCAGAATTTTACTGATCTTATACATATGTAGATCACATTTTCAAATTTCAAATTTCTCTATTTTTCATATAATATCAGTCAAAAAGTCTTATACAATCATGACTTTTCAGAGATGAGATTACAAAGTATACAATAACAGTGTTTGTCTTTTTCAGCACATGTAGCCAAAAACAATCCTAACATTTTTGAACATGGATACTGTAGCACTCAAATAGTACTTTCCAATCTTAATAAGGCACTAGGAAAAAACCTGTGGAAAATTGTCAGTCATGTGTATAGTTAGCTTTAACCCCTGCATGCCAATAAGTGTGAAATGGTTCTTTGTTGCAATTTAAAGTTAAAATATGCTTTATGCATGTGTTAGGTTAGTTAAAGTAAGAAATATCTTTAAACACATTAATTCTACAAAGTATGATTTTGTGCACTTGAATTCACAATTATTTTTTATGTTTATACTGGCGTCTGTGTGCTTAGGATTTTTTTTCTTTAAAAGCATTGCTGGCCTATTTGAAGTATATCTACTACATTGTATATTGCAATTTTTATGTCGTAAAGTATATCATGTGACTCAATTATAAAACATCTTTAAAAACAATGTTATGAGTTGTGTGCTTGTTATTGATAAGACAACATGATATCTTCTCCAAACTGCCTTTAACCTCTTAAGGGCATACGATACAGTTACAGTGGAGATAATAATGCATAAAAAATGCGCGTGTTGTTTTCGCAATGACAGACTTATATACTTAAGAACAAATTGCAAAAAACTGTATGAATATATCTCTTGCTGTTTGAAAGTTATGTCAATTTTTCGAAAAGTATTAAAATATGAAATTTTATCTTTTTACACGATATTTGAAAATTTCAACCGGACATATCTCGAAAATTAAATCATGAAGGAATAAATTTCTCTGCATATTCCAAACGTGTACAATGAAATTGACCTTCATTCAAAATTTCAAAATATTCTAATCGTGGGATCATTACTGTATCGTATGCCCTTAACGTTTTTACATGACAGGGAGTACATGTACAGTGTATAAATATCGGGGCCGGAAGTAGTTTGTTTCAAGTTCGGTACAGCATGATTAGTGTATAATGGGGCAAGTACTTTGTTTTATTATGAATGATGATATCTATATTACTTGTTCTTTAACATGTTAAACTGCTTCATTAGACCGGAAATATAATGACATGACTAAAAGGGAATCGCATCAGATAGTTCCGGAACTTATTAATTTGTCTATTGCTTATTGTTTCAAACAGTAATTGATGTAAAAGGGTAAAATTTTCAGTATACCCTATCAAGTACATATACCCTTATATAAGTTTGACTTGTAGCTTTCTTCGGTTATACGTTTATTAGGTGAACAAAAAACTATCTTTAGATTTAGTAGTATAGATACATGTAACTTACGTCAGGTTGTATCCTAATTGTTATGACCTCCTCCCTTTCTGTAGGGGTTAGGCCTGGAATCTTAGGTGTAGGTGGGTCCGTACCAGATACTTCTAAAGCTTTTGCCAAGGCTATAGCCTCCTCTTTCTCTATCTCCTCCTTACATAAACATGATTCACCACCTGTCTCACTATCTGTGTAGCAGGAAAGATTAGATTACTCAATTTTCGATGATAAGATAACTGGTATGTGCAATAAGACGTATAGTTTTGCTTTATGAATTCAACAAATATAGTTTAACTTCAGAAAATAAAATACACACAATGAATTGACAAAACAGTTCAAACTTCAAGTTAAATAGAATTATACATTTCATTAAATTCAATTTATGTGACTGTTCTATTGCTTACTGTAATTCAAAATCTTTTTTTACTACTAATGAAATTCAAGTAACAGAAGTTACTGAATTTGCACTGAAAACTCACTATTATGGACAGTATTATCTGGAAAATGTTTGGGTGATGAACATGATGTAACTTCAGATTTAAAGGACACTTTTCTTTCCTCTCTGTTCGGTGTTCCTTTACTACTAGGAGAATCAATGTTTAAAAACTCATCGCTTGATAATCCACCAAAATCAGAAGATTCCAATCGTGATCTGCGATGCTTTCGTTTGTCCAAAGAATCATCAGATGATAATATTTTCTCTTCTGAAGACATGGAATACTGAAATTCAGTCGTTCCTGCATAATCTAAACCTGTTAAATCTTGTCCAATAACAGACTGACATGGAATTTTGCTGGCAGAATCAGTTATACTTTCAGAAATATTGTCGTTTTCAGTTTTAAAACTTTTGGAATGTTCATTCAAGCTGCCTTCTAAGGAGAATTCGTCAATTTTCGACGAGGTTCGTATTTTAGAAATATCATCTGATATGTCAAATTCTGCATTACTTGTTGAATTACATTCGGTAGGCGGGTTTACAAATGTAGAATCTTCAGGATTAACTAGTATAAATACATCATCACTTGTGTCATTTGTTAATGGGAGAAACAAATTTTTCTTTAGTAAACCTTCTTTGTTTTCTGGAGATTTGGTTTGTTTACTGTCAGAAACGGTAGAACTTGGTACATCCTCAGGCGTTGCAGGAAAATCAGTTTCTAACAATCCAGGTGCTACGTTATTGTTTATTACGTCCTTAGAATTGATACGGGATATCGGTGGTGGTGGGGTCAATATTGGACCAGTCTCTAAAATTTCATAACTACCACGTCTGCTTGCTGGTCGGGGTGGTATAGGTGGGGGATTTTTCTCTGGAGTATCAGCTGTTGAAGTTTTGGTAGAATCTTCTTCTTTGTCATTTATAACCTCGCTTAACTTATTAGCAAGTCCATCAATGGTACTGGTTTCCTCCTCCTCTAATTTAGAGGTTGGTGTCCTTTTTGTTTTCTTTTTTCTAGAATGAATTGGTGTATTAGGAGGGGCTAGTGGTTCTTTTCTACTTTGAGCATGACTGGCCTCACTTTGGGTATCTGAATACATTACTGGGGAATTACATCTTGGAGAAGATACTGGGGTGTCATAAGGGGAATCATCTGAATGTCTTCTACTTCTAATGCCATGATGTAATTCCTGAACGATTTTTTCAGACAACTGAAAATCCTCAACTATTCTCCACAAGCGCTTTTTCATTGAAGCACCAACGTTTGTGTCAACAGTTGAAAGCATTTCTTCCAAATCATCAATCATAGATTCAATATGAGCAGAAAATCTGCAGACGAGCAAAAATACTCTTCTTGCCATTCGACTTATCCTCATATGAGAGTTTGTAACACCTTTTATTGCAAACTTTGCAATGGCCACAAGTCTCTCTTGTACTGAGGGTTTATGATAAACATCTCTAGATTTAGCAGCCTGAGGCGGACCTTCCTCATCTGCTGATCTGCCATCTGGTGGGTTACGTGGCAGAAGCTCGTTATGGAACTCCTCAAACAATCTTTCAAGAACATACAACCTCCCAAGTAGCCATTGCCAAGCGACTGTTTCACTATCGTAACCTTCAGTCACAGATTTTATTATATAATCAAGACCATGTAATCCATGGCCACCTAAAAATTAAATAGACACATGTAGACACATGTAAATGAATAAAACAAATAAAATTAATTTTATGATGAATTGAATAGTATAATATGTAAGATTTGTTGATAAAGTTAAAGCATCTCCCTTTATGCCTGAGAGCTTTAAGTAGCATATTGTTGTTTGGTGTTGTTTTTAATTCAGATGTTAAATTTTGTGATCGGTGAGTTTGGTCTTAAGGGCATACGATACAGTTACAGGGGAGATAATCGCGTCGCTAACGTCCAACAAAAACTTTTCGCGGAACATTTTCCTTTTCCCGCAACGTCGCTAATTCGGACGTCTCCTTTTCGCGGAAAATAACGTTACGTCATAAAACGGTTCACGCAGAGAGGAAAATAAGCGGACAAAAAAAAAACACGATCAGGAACACCAAAAAGGCGACAGTCAAACGACAAACAACACAAAATACTAAAAAGTACACACAGAAATGAGTAGCAGGAACCGCATCAAAACTAAAGGATGGCGTTTTAATGGGTTTCATGGCGGAAAGTTTTCCATTTTGGAATAGATAGATTCCGATACATTGACATCTATATTTATAGTTCATGTAGTTGTAAAATCCCTTAGTTCAAATGGTGCGTGAATATTGTGAGGAACTTCCATGTATCAAGAAGATACCTTTATATTTTTGTACATCATTTAATAAAAATGAAATTAGAGAATTAATTTCTCGGACTTCCTGACGTATGGTGATTTGCTTTTTTCAAAAGAGAGTAAAAATACTTAATTGGACATATATATGCTGAGAAACGCTAGTCATATAGGTTTAAATACATGTATTGCTTTGGATAGAAACAGAAGTTCAATAATCGACGAAAATTGTCAGTATCCCCAGATATATATGGAAAAAACAATTTTATAAAAATTATTTTTACAGAGGCAACGCAATCCACAGCATTATTTCCCATTGGTGACAGGACATTTAACACAAAAGATGAAATAAGCAAAATTGTTGTTAAACATATAATTTGATCAGGAATTATTTTCAAAGAGAGTGATTCCAAGCCTTTTATTCATACACGTGGGAATCGGGACCACACGAGTATCCGTTTTGCGTTATGGTGGCACGTCATTTCCCGCGTAAAATCAACAGTTGTACAATGCCGAAAAATTCGACAGTTTTTTCAAAATATCTGAAAAAGGAGATCATGGACCCCTTAATTTCGAAACTGCATTCGATAGCAAATTATAAGGACAACATTATGTGATTTTTAGATTAAATTATCAATAGCAGATTTTTTTTAATATACTGATGTATCGTGCCAAAATTCAAAGTTTTTGGTAATATATCACATATTTTGAAAAAAATGAAAATATCTTGTAGCACAAAATCGTCTGAATTTTATTTATCGGAAGAGAAGAGATATTCGTTTTCTTTATGCAAAAAACCCGATGTATTTATCTTTTAAAACAAGAAAGTACTTGATTTTTATCGAAATAGGTGAAAAGACGATATTTGCACAATCTTACTAAAAATCCCGGAAATTGAACCTTAAATATCTCAAAAAGTAGCATATGAAGGTGTCATTTTCTTTGTATTTTTAGAAAGATCGGTGAAAAAACTACCAATATGCAAAATCTCAAAGAAAAATCAATAGTAGATCGAAACTGTATCGTATGCCCTTAAACTTAACCATACTTAAGACTTAGGTATTTTTTTTTTGGTTTGTTTATATTAGTAAATTAATGTGGAAACTTCTTACTGTAAAACTTAATACATGTAACAGTCTTTAGTAATTAATTTTTTCTGTCAAATGAAAACATCTGCCAATTTTCAGCATCAATATAACTGTACTGAAATCAATAGACTTTAGAACTGTGACAACACGTGTACTATAATTCAGGTAATTTGTGACCACTATAAGTTACTTATAAATTGACCTGAATTGTGTATTTCTTTTCCTATTGCCAATTCTCCATCTTGCCCTTTAGCTATTTCAACTATGGTTGATAATGACAGCTGACTAGTTCGTCTGAAAGAGACAAAAAATTACATGTAACTTGATCTCCTTTCCCAATATATCTATCAGGGCTTGGCCTGGAAGACACTGACAGGGAGAAGTGACTTCTCCTTCCGAGGCTGACAAGGAGAAGTGGAGAGAGACAGGGAGAAGTCATTACGCGATGTTCCAAAGCACCAATCAGCACTATGATTATGTTTTTTTTTTAAAGAGCTAGTCTTATTCTAATGTTTTTAATGTTGTTTTTTAAAGAAATTCAGATTCATTCTCTGATTTACAATTCAACTGGGTTAAGGCAAATTAAACTTGCATGTCTTCTAAACCAGTCTACAAAATGTGTATGAGAGAGTCAACATAAATAAGTTCATAAAATCTAATCATTACTTCATTCATAGTATCTTTCTCGTGGTTTTCTCATTGTCAGTACGGTCTGTGTCGTCTAAATTATTGTTATTCCGGCCGATTTACTGTGGTCCGAGTTGTAACCTGGCCGAGTTTACCCATCGTTTTCTTATTGGATTATTTCCCTTTGTTTATTGATTGAAAAAAAATGGTGGCATGGACTTTATTTTCATTACACAAGTCGGAATTTCCTTAAAATAACGGCAGTCACATTAGCGATTTTGTCCATTGAAAAGGATCAGGTGAGTAATCAAATTTATAGTCAACTCAAACTTCACTTTTGATGAGTTCAGGCGTCTTGACAATTTTTGACGAGAGTTTGGGCGAAGTGAAACACTCCAAGGCGACTTCTTCACCCGAATCGCCCTGTCTATAGCCTGTTTCTACTAAAATAAATAATCATTAACTGTTGGGACCATAGGCTAATTTGAGCAAATTTTTAAACTTTAAAAACAAACAATGAGCACTAGTATAAACCATTTCAGTTAAGATTTGAATCTCAATGGAAACAGGTATTTTTAATTTTCACTGTTCAGTAATACAAAATATCTCTGTAGGACATCTAATAATTGTATGAATAATCAAATTTGTCATTATTTTGAATTTGCCAAGCCTGACTATACAGATGCCATTAATATGAAATGATACACTTGTACAAACCTCGTTCCATCGGTACATTTGATGACAACAGCATCCACAATAGATTTGAGCAATCTTTCTAAACGTAGCTTCTGATGTTTTTCTCTACATGGTGTGTATGATAAAATGGTTCTAAGTGTTCTCTGCAAAAATATAAGTAGATAACTATCATACAATGTATCTATTTAACTTATACTGACATAATTTAAATATGATATTACAAGCAAGAAATAAATATCTTGGTTTTATGTAAAATTAACAGCTGAAAGACTGAATTTCAATCAAATCGATCAAATTTGCACATCTTGTGCATCAAAATTGGTATTAAAGAATTTATTACCACTGAGTCAATATCACTGCTGGTTCCCCGAGCCTATCACCAACTCAGTTGCTAGTATTTCAATACTAGCACCAAATTGATAATTACCGTTACTGTTTCAGAAATGTAGAATTTTGTGAAAAATAATGAGTACCTCTCTTGTGCACAGCTGTGTCCTTAGATGGTTTTGGCTCCACCCTTTTGGTCGCTTTGGCAATTTTGAATTCGCTTTTCAAGCATTTGGATTATTGTTGGGGTTTTGAACATTTTAGGCCTTGAGCACAATTGATAAGTTCTAAATCAGCATAATGTGTGCATCTTCTGCATCAAAATTGGTATAAAAAAATTTTATGTAAAACTTTCAATTGAGATTGGAAGTGCAATGATGTTATTTGTATTACATGAAAACATTTTGTAGGTTTACAATGAGATGTGAGGTTTTCTCTGTGTTGAAGTCCTCACTGGGACTTTACAATCCAAATCACCAATAACAATGCTGTTCCCATACTTGAACTATTGTCACATGAAAGTGTTGATTTTATGTCAAGAAATAATCCATCACATCCTTTCTTAATCAATAGTTATGCAATTTTTTCCATTTTTTTCTTGTAAATATGTGAGCTGTATTTTTTTTAAATCTATTTTTTTTTCTTTTTCAAAGCAAACCCAATTCTAAGCTTTTAATAAGCTTTTAAAAACAAATATATAAAACGTACAAGAGAAGCAACATAGACTCTATAGACTGGGTCATTACACATGAAGGCAATGATCTGACAACAACATTCTAATGTTCTGTGATTGGCTGTCTGTCGTTCGGGAGAAACGAGTACACCAGATCTACCCTCTCCCATTCCTCTCATTAACACAGCCTGTACTTCCTTACTGAGATGATTTAATGCAGATTCTCTGATAGACCAGTTCTTTGCGAAAAAGCATGATATCAAATCCTCACCAAATACCTGAAATAAATAAGAAAAGAAGTGCTCATTAAAAAGATATTAAATGCTTTCAAATTCACACGAAGATCTTAAAATATGCAACAGGTTTATTTTTTCACATTCTTATCAGTATATATTCCAGACACATTGATGTTTCTTGTTTCAAATTATCCATAATTGACTAGAAAAAGCCACAGCATAAATAATTCACCACTGATATTTGCTTAGTTTTTAAAACATTTGACTTCAAATAAAACAAAGCAGAGAATCTTGAATTTGCATTGATACACATGTTCATCTTTTCGTAATAAAATTTTGGCATTAATGCAAACCTCAATCCAAGGTGTAGCTAATTCTTTAAACTCGGTTGGCACTGGATCTGCATAGGGGAGCCGAGCTTCAGCAGCAGCTGCCTGGGGCTGAGGTGAAGGAGCTCTTGTGTTAGGTGGTGCTCCTGGAGGCTCTCTTGATACATTTTCTTCATGACTAAAATAATTTTTATATGCATTTAGCAATATAATTTCATGTTAACAGAGACTGTACTGTTTTAAGATGGCATATTGATAGATTTAAATGTCTGTTTTGAATATAATTAAATATTTTCAATCACATCTGATGAAAACTAATTTTCCACACTGAATGTTCTGAACTATCAGGTAACTATTAATCTACTTAAAATGGTATATAAAAACAGTCCTGTTTACCCCATTTAAGCTAGTAGTGTAGTATTTAGGAGTAGTTTCATTTAACACACCATTGCTGTGTGAATTTTGCAGGGGGTGTCCCCCAAAGAAAATTTTAATAATAGGATGTCATTGCCTGCATTTTGATGGTACTTTGAGGTTATAAAATTTTCGAAATAAAGCATTCTTTAAATGAATTTCATATATTCATATAATGAGACAGAAAATTATGATCGTTTTTGTACTTGTGTTGTTGTGTTGTCGTATGAACATAAATCTGTTTGAGTTTATCCTAAATGTCAAAACATAAAATTTTACTACTTGAAAAACTTTTGAACAAGTCAAAATATTTATTCAAACTTTTAATATGTGAGCAAAGCTCGGTCTTGTGTGGGTGCCATCAAAAAAGGTTCAAGGGAAACCCTTTTTCCAATTATTCTTGCCTAAACTGCTGACAAGGTTTCTTCTTTTCCCTTTCTCCTTCATTGTTTTCTAGCGCTTCCATTTCGGCATGCTACCAAATGTCAAATTTGACGGTCACAATCACCAGAGTGTTGTAAGAAGTGCGTATATAAGCAAGATCAAGTGCATAATTGACAACTCAGTTTTGAGTTCGAAAAACTTACTAAAGCGTAAAGAGTAATTTGAGGGCCAAAATAAGTAGAAACAATGCTAAAATCGTAGTGGTAAACAGGTTTGTATAAATAAGCTAGAATACAAAATAATGAATGTTCAGGAAAACAATTATTTATCAAATCTTAAATATACTAAATTGTTACCTTTTAACTTCAAAACTATTTGCTTTCCATTTTGCCCTACATAGTGGACAAATAAGTGGGTCATTCTGCCTGCGGCACAATTCAAACCCTTCAAAATACACATATGATAGAAGCATGTAAATATCTATATCAAAATTGACAGCAATATTTCAAGAGTTCTTTAGTTATATCATTTGTTAGGTAAATAAAACTCGACAGATGTAAGACGAACATTAATGTCATAATATTGTAAGTCTGTTGGAAAGAGTAATTAAATTGCAGATATAATATTGAAAATAACCAATCGGCAAGAAAATGGCAGTCATAATGACAAAAGTACAACTTACCAGAAATTGTTTCTGATTTGTAAGTTGGGCCTTTTAAGAATAATTTCCAACCAATTGTTTGGGTATCAGAAATTGAAGTATAAACATAAAATTGTAAAAGCTCTTTTTGTACTGAATACATACAGACAGCTATACAGTGATGATGTAATCTGTTTTGGCAGCCATTTTCACATTTCAATAAACTCTCTCCCTCTAACATCTCCAGAAGACATATTGGACAGGTATCTTCTTCTTCCTTGACACTACTGAAATATTATGGTAGGTATGAAATTTCTGGGGACTTAAAAAATATAAAATAAAATGTTTTGGCATCAAGATGGTAACAGAATTTGATAAACAACACAGAAAATTGCAATAAATAAATTTAATACACTTTATATGTCAATTATTCAAACCATAAGATTTAATCAGCCCTTATGTTATGTTTGCAAAAGTTATGTTTCTTAAAATAAAATGCTTTGTCAGATAAGAATTAATCAAAATGTCTTTTTATTATAACTACATCTGTAGAAAAGAAAGACATACCCAATTTCTGACTGGGCAGGAGTAACCTCTGGTGAAATAGACTCAGATGATGATTCCTTTTTACTTTCTTTATCTTTCTTCCTTTTAGATATTCTAGATGAAACTTTGTCTTGATATCTTCTAAATAAATTCTCAACCTAAAATTAAGTACACAATATAATTAATCAAAAACAAGGAAGACTTAAAGAATAAATGTTCAAGTAATCTACATTTTTTAAATATAAATAAATAACTGAACTTATGAATGCACACTCCATTCAATTGAACACTGACATTAATAATTTTATATCCAGCGTATCTGAGTTAACATTTGTCAGATCAACACATTCCATTTATGAGTTTCAAGTTCTGACGTTATGACATGAAAGATTAATATTTGGGTATCATATTTAACAGAAGAAGATTTATCTCCTCACTTTCGAAAGTGTGAGGATATTGTGAAATTTTGTCCACACTTTCTTGTGGCATCAACTCCTTTATTTGGGTTTAGGGATTAAATGGTTGCATACCACCTGTAGATTGGCAATAATGTTTTATAATTTTGATTTTCAAAACTTGAATTTTGAAAATTGGGAATTTCAGTTTTTGATTTAAACTTGTCTTTCATTTATCAATTTATTTATTCATTTTATATATCTTTAAATTGTTGTCATAAATTGTATGTAGATGCACATAAGGTTTTAGAAGTTTTATTTTTAGAACTCGGAACACAGGCGTTAAATTTCAAAAATTGTGAATTTGAAGCTTGTGGCCTGAACTTTTCATTGGATTTAGTGATACAGTTTCTAAATAGAACGATTGTATACTACCGTTAGTAAAGTTTTATATTTTTGACATTGGGAAGGTGCCATAGAAAAATAACTTTAGTTTCTAAAATCAATAGTCAAAATTCATCCTTTACATATAGTTATTCCTTTGCATTTTGAATATTGTGAATTTGAATTGATTTTAAAACATTTGTATTACGGGAAGTCGGTACAGTAGTAAATGATATACAAACATATTTTCCTTTTTATTCATACTATTACATTAATATCAACACATCAGTTATTAAAGTATACAATTTTGATGTATTCACGGTATACAAAGTCCATTTAGTGGCAATATTTGCCATTTACATAATCTGTTTCACAACTACAAGTTGCCATACACAACTATTGTATGGAGCGCACAGACAGATATTTGTATGTAATGCATAAATATACAATATAAATGTAGGACTCAGATCCGTGTACGGCCTCAAATCTGTGTCCTTTCCTCAGATCTGTGTCCTATCATTACGTCATACTCAAATGTTTGTTTTCCCTATTCAGATCTGTGTCATGTGACGTCATCGCCAAATCTATGTCCTCTAAAAAAAATACAGACTCAGATCTGTGTCCAATTTTTATTTTAATACTATGGTCGTCACCACGAACTAGTGGACCGATATGGTACACCAGTTTCTCCGATGAAAAGTGATTTTCATCTGTCGTAGGTTTTGTAGTGTATCTCCCTTACAGGGTGTGGCCTAACCCCGGATTTGAAAATATTTCAGTTTTTTGTGTTATGTATGTCTTATTTTTTTTGTGGTTGTCTTTGTTTCCTGGTTTTGTCATGAAGGGGCAATGGAAGTAATTTCCGATCCTGCCCTTTTTTCGCAACATTTTGTATCCTGCCTAGATTATTTGAATCCTTGGATATGGCCATCCTGCCCTTTTTCACCAAAATTTGCGTCATGTATTTTTATTTCAAATTCCTCCCATCCCTAAAAAAATCAAATGATTGCTCCCTAAGGGATAAACTAATAAAGTATACATTATGTGACGCAGTCGGATTTAGCAAAGAACTCTGCTCAAACCGGTGCTATAGGGGGCGTCTTGAAATTTGCATTGAAGTGAGAATGATTCCTTCTGTTGAAAATCTCACTGCACTTTTCAAGATGAAGAACGGCAATAAAAGTTGCAACTTTGTTATATACATGTTTTGATTTTGTGTCGGGGTCATGTTCACAATATCCAGTCTTAGACATTATTTTAATATTTTATCTACTCCCATCCCCCTTTTTCCCCATCATACACTAAAAAACTATACACATACAAGTATATATTTTTTATTTATTGGCAAGGCCGTAGCTGATATTATTAAGTTCGAAAGTGTAATTGGTGATAGTGTCTTTGATGGTAAACATTTTTCCCCTTTTAACATCTGTCCTAATTTCAGTGCAAACTCCGTCTCTCCAAAATCCAGAACTAAACACGGCAGTTCCTATATTCATTGCTGGATTGGTACGGAATTTCAGTTTTTCTCCTAAGATTGGTGTATACACATTTTGATTGGTTTCTGTAAATACTTCCAACGGATAAAGTTCTAGTTGTTTCCTCTCAAAATATTTATGTAGTCCGGTGTTTAAAAATGATCCACCATTCTGCTGTAATTCAAAAAGTTACAATAAATTACAAATCGATTTACTTTTTAATTTATTAATCGAAAAAAATTCTAGTTTGTGTTCATTCGAAATAAAAAGGTTTTCCTTCAAAATATTCCTTTTTGAACAATAAAATTTCACTTTACAATGAATGAAATTTTTGACAGATGGCGACCCAACATAATCGCACAAAACTTTTTTATACTACATGTACTACAAAACTATTCAGTAATCCAATTTTGCAAACAATTCTAAATACAATGTATTTTCGTAAAATAATTGGATATGAGGTAAACGTCCATGATATGTACCATTTAGATGTTAGACAGTAAAGAAGTATGAAATCCAACATCTATAAAATACATGTATGTGTGAAAATATTAATCCTCAAAACCACATGTTTCTTAAATTATAAGGAATACGTACCACACTATAATTTTCTTTGTTTCCAAGTGGATCAGAAAAACACCTGTTGTACATTTGTTTGTAGTAGCTGCTTGCTCCTTGCAACGGATCTTGTAGGCTAATATTATCACATGTATTTTCCTGTAAATGCCGCAATGCCAATTTCGAACAACGACGTAATCAACTGGTGGCAATTATGACATTACGTTGTCCGCAAAAAAGAGGACACAGATTTGAGGAAATAAAGATTTTAAGTAACAACTATGACGTTTCGTATTGTTTAAAGGCCACAGATTTGAGGAAAGGACACGGATTTGAGGCCGTACACGGATTTGAGTCTTACATATATGGAGGGCACAAACTCATATTTTAATATTTTTAGATTATAAAAGCAGTGATTATTTTTAAACAATGCAAATATGTACATACATATAATTGAGAAAGTACTTAAATGTGATATATATATATATACATGTAGTTACAAAAAAAACACGACTATTATTTAACAGGTTGTGTTGTGTAGTATGTTGTCTTGATGTTTTGTGTATTACAGAAAATCCAGGCTCAAGGGTCCAGTTGTACAAAAGTTAACTACAATTTTCAGTTTCAAATTTTCGCTTCTTTGATTATGCCTAAGACTGACAATTTTATGATGGGTTAATTCTATGACTTTGTGTGTCTATGCAAAATTGTGTACAGAAATTTTATTTAACAATCGAAATAATGGAAAGTGGAAAAAGTGATTAACTTTTGGACAACAGGGCCCAGATATCTACATGAATTTGTGTTTTTTGCTTAGTGATGTGTAGCTGTGAGGTGTAGTGTGAACCCCGACTGGATGGTGACTTTGTTTTATGACCATATGTATTTTTTCTTTTGTATTTTTTTTTTAAATGTAAATTTTAATTTTTTTATGTAAATAATTTTTTTTAAATGTTAATTTCATTTGTTTGAATTATATACAATCAGAGACATCAGTAAGGCATTACTTGGTCATCTATCACACAATCAAAATTGTATTTAGTGATTAGAAATTATCCTTGAACATAACTGAATGACTAGTTTTCTTCCTCTCATTTTACAAATATGTTTACATGAAGTATTGTAAATTTAGATAACGATGCGTCAGTTATTATTGAAAGTCTTTGAAAACAGGATAATAATGTTACTGCAATTGGGTTTTTCATTATTACAATGTACAAGTGTTTTTGCAATAATAAAAATATTGTATTAATTTCTGAATTTATAGTACAAATAGTATAATATGATGAAATAAAATTATGCAATACTTCATAATTCTTCAGTGTTCTGCTCCACAAACATGGGTCACTTTCTTGTACTTGGAATACTCTCAGCATAACAAATAACACATGGACACAATGTGGACCTTTTCCACAACTACATGTCTACAAAATAAACAGACATTATTCTCTCATGTACATGAGGTTTGAAAAAGATTCTTCAATCCACAGCTGTGATTTAATTGACATTTATCAAAGAATTCCACTTAAACTAGTGCTAGGGTCCATCTTAAAACTTATTGTGGATGCAAGATTTTTCTTAATATTGAAGGCTTCATTCTGACTTTCAAGATGAAGAACAGCAATAAAAGCCATGTTCCTATGTTTGGACTTTTGCCAAGTATATATGGGTATTTTGTGTCAAAATTTAATCCACTATATCCCCTTTTCCACAGAAAATGCAAAAAATGTTAAAAACTTGATATTCAGGTTGTAAAATGCATAATAACGTAATGCTAACATGCTAATAATTATGTATACGAGATGGCATTCACAGAAAAAAAAGGTTTTGTGGATAAATGTTTCCGTTTTTGTCCAGGTGAAACTGATTTCTATTTTCATCAATTTAAAAAGTTTTTAAGCCAGCGAAAAGGTATATGAAAATTAATTTACCTGTGGACCAATGATAACCCTGAATTTGTGGTCAGGAGAATCTCCACCAATCAGGAATGAGTTTGGTCCATTCTGCTGAAGTAAATAAAGTCTAGCTCTCTGAACCTTCTCTATTCTGTTCTTGGTTAACTGACTTGAGCATTGATTTTGTTTGTTGAACTGTAAAAAAAATAAAAATAAACTTATTTTCTGTTAAACAAAATGTTTAGAATCATATGTTATCTGTAAAGTCAATTTCTGTGGTATTAGTGTTCAATATGGAATTGTATATTATATTTCTTGTTTTACAATAAGCTTTTTATCAATAAATCATATTTACATTGACTGATTGTTACCTGCTTAAAAATGTAAATGTACAAAACTTATGAGAATAGCATACTGTTGGTCTTCCCTTTACACGGATAATATCTATAGAAATGTAGACTGTTATAAGAGATCAAGTAAATAAGGCAAACAATATTAACACTCCTTTCATAAAATATTATATATATAAATAACATACGAGACAATGTTTATGTTATCAGCTTATCTGGAAATGTTTCCAATGTAAACTCAGGAATTTCAAATCAGTTTTTTTAAACTTTTTTAGTTACTGTCAGTTGGTGGATTGATATGGCTGTCCAGAACATTTACATCATAAACTTTTTTGTGAAGTTCAATAATTTGCAAAAAAAAAAAAAACAAATTAATAATGCACTTATAAGAACTCCTGCTATCACAAATTGTTCAAATGTTTATTCTTGATGACAAAAAGAACATTTTTTTTTCCAAAAAATCTTCTAACCTCAAGATTTAGAACAAAATTATATGGTGTAGTTTTGGTGTAATAACAATTATTGCCTTGATAAACGAAAAAATGTTTGAGAAATAATTCATGGTGGCTTCAAAATATCCATATTTTACCTTGGATATAGACTGAAATATCCATATATTACCAGGGATGTAGACTGAAAGCGTTTGAAGCAGGTCACATTAGAAATTATATTCAAACACTGTTTTGTTGTGACCTAAGAGATAATTTATTGATACTTTTTTTTCTGATAAAACACTAAAGATTGAAATTAATTCACTGATAATGTGAGCAAGCTCACGAAAAGAGATGACACCCTCCACTAGAAAATATGTTGCTCTAATCAAATTATCTCCCCTTCAAGATGTTGGACAGGAATAATTTTGCTTCATATGATGGACTATCTTTGTTTGAACTTTTTTATTTGATGGATAAATGATGTTGCACACACACGAATCAAAGACAAGGTGATTGCTATATATCCCTCAAACTTTGTTTTCGAGGACATGAAGATCTATTGGGACTATTAACCCTCTTTTATTAGAAAAAAATGCAACAAATCCACTACAATTGATTACTAAGTTATACATACAGAATTAGAAGGTGAAATACGTCTTCTAAAGGAATTACTCTGTGAAGGAGCATTGCTATTGACAACTTGTTGTTTAAAAGTTGATTCCCCATTTCTGTTAAAAGATTTCTTCCTCATAACAACACCGCTTCCATCCTAAGTAATGAATAGTGCATAAGTAAATTAAACAATATTTTATAATTACTGACTCTTGTTGATGTTTACATAAGGATCTAAGAATCTTTCCTTGACTGTTATATCGTTACATTGAAACAAAAGTCAGTATTGAAGATTTAGTTGCCATGACAAATTTTGATAATATAAGAATTTAAAACTAAATTTTTTTTTATTAAAAACAAGAAAAAACACATGAAAATATATCAACCAGTATCTTTTATCAAAATACTGAAACCTGTTTCTATTTCAAAAATAACGAGTTCAAAACACCACATGGTAGGTAACATTAACCTCTAAGTTAAAAAAGTTCCCATTTAAAATTACCATTTAAAAAATCACTTGTAATATAACAAGCATTTTGAAAGTATTGCTGAGCAATACAATATACCTTACCGGCTTGAGTTATGAGAAAAAACACAAAATCTCCTTAAGTATGTAAATTGGACAAAGACGTAGTGACAAAGTGCAGAAAACTGATTATTTGTGTGAATTTTCTAAGTACGCGAACCATAACTCTGCAAAACAATCATTCGAATGGAACGAAATTCAAACTTGATCTGTAACTTGTCATGGTAAAACTATAAACCAAATATCAAATCAATATCTTCAAGCATGACGAAAAAAAAGTACGGAAAACTGATTATTGGAGTGAATTTTCTAAGTCCAAGGACCATGACTCTGCGAAAATCATCAGACTGGAACAAAATTCAAACTTGATCTGTAACTTGTCATGGTAAAACTATAAACCAAATATTAAATCAATATCTTCAAGCATGATAAAACAAGTGCAGAAAACTGATTTGCTGGAGTGACGGATGGGCAGACAGACGGAGTGCAAACCTATAGCCCCTTTCAGCTTCGCCAGTAGGGGACTAATAAAATCCACTTAAGTGTTTTATATTAATAACATAACAGGTGTTCCAGGATAGGAATACAATTATTGCTACACTTGTTTAAAATATCAAGCTCCAAACTCCAAAAAGTTTCCATCAAGAAATTAGTTGCTGAAGTATGCTAGCCACAAGACTAATTAAAGCATATAGTACATGTAGTAATAGAGATAAAAGCTTACAAATGGAAAGATTCAAATTGGTATACATATATCACTTACATGTGCAGCTCCAGCTCCACTGCCAGTACGAACAAGCTGTAACAACAAATCAGAAATTAAATATCACATCCCCAACAAATCTACTAGAAAAAAGGTAATATATAAATTCAAATTTTCAACATTATCTACGTATGTAACTGTATTTAAATAATTATGATGTCACGTTCAAAACATAATTGTCTGAAATTAACTTTTGGAAAAAATTTCCGTAATTTTTTCATTTATAAAATATATAAAATTATATTACAGTATTACATATATACCTGGGATTAATAATTCAAAGAATACCACTTTCACAGACACAATTAAATTGTATAAATATTACAAGTGTTTTTATCTGATAAATATTTTAAAACAAATACCCTTCCAGTTCTGTTCTTTTTCTTCTCTATCAAATGTCTTTTCCATGATGGTACTCTTTTGGGTTTTTCATTTAATTTAGAATCTTCATTATGTATCTTTCTGCTATCCTTGATAGCTCTGGAAAAAAAATCTTTGAAAATTTCATGAAATTAAAAAAGGGGAGGTAATCAAGAAAATATTTCATAGTGAAAAGTTAATGTATATAGATTTATGTTCCAATGAATCCATTCTCCCATGCATACTAGAAGCTGTACATTATGAAAAAATGTTATAAAAATATATTATTTTTTTAAAATCACCAAATATGATAGAAAATCATTATTGAACAAGAAATGATAAAATGATAATCATGAAAAACAAAACCGTTAAAATGGAATGGTCATATGTATGAGTATAGATGAATTCAAATACGCTTTAATTACAAATATGCACAAAAATGAGTATTTAGCTAAAACGGCTATTTACTTCAATGAGAGACAAATCTATAAGCTGAATTAGAAACATTACTGTGGATTCATTATATTTCATAGAAAACAAAATTTTGGAGTATTCCTTAAAGCAGCAAAACTACAATATAACTATTCATCCACATGCTTGATGTACATCATCAAAGTTATAACCATATATTTTCTGTTGAAAAGTCTAGTACTAAGGATAAATGTAAATTTCATGGTGAGTTACAAAGGTAAAAAACCAAACAAGAAATCATTGAAACATTAGATTTTCTTTTAAGCATAAAAAATTTGATGCCCACAAAAATAAATTAAACCACAGTATGTTAATGTTTTATACTATTTCACAGAAACTAGTCTAAGAAAGCTTCACTTGTTAGATTCCTTCATGTATTGGTATTTTTTCACTAATTTGTTTTAAACTGATCGTGAACGTATGTAACAGTCTTTTGATCTTTATAGACACTTGCAGAAAATAGATATAAGAAGACATTCATGTTCTTAAACAAATAAATTCTGGTCATTCATGTAATATTTCTGGTATCCATATAAGAAAAATTTTTGAAAACACTTTACTGGTACTGTAGGACTTTACAAGAAACATTTGTGGATTATCTCCCCGTATTTTGTAAATGAATAAAGGGCAGATAATTCCTTACTAACATATCAGTCACTGTATATTAATCTGCAAATGAGAAGTATCTGCCCTTTCATGAAACAATGTATATTTTTAGGCTCACTAGAAACTTGGGAGATATTCAATGAAAAGATTTGGTTGAACAGTTCATAAGTTATTGCACGGACACTGTTTGGCAGCCGCCCGCCGTACATCACCAAATTAATAACCAATATTTTCCTATGTGTCCCTTTGTAACTTATAATTGAAGGGTTAGGCCAATTCAAGATAACTGATAGAATATCATCCCCCCTTCTAAAATATGGGGGGGGGGGGATGATATTATTTTGTTCATTTTCTATTACAGAGATCTGTCGTCGACTCAAGTTTGCACGAAAATCTCGCTATCTAAAGTTCTAGATAGTAGACTTGGTAAATTTGGCTACTCACAGAATCATTATGTCAAATCCAATATTTTATAGGAAATAGACTCAGTTTTTTTTAAAATATCATTCGCAAAAAATGAAAAATAGGGGCAGGTGGAGACGATAATCCATTAACTTTAAAAGCATTAGAAGATGACTTTTATTACCACTATGAAGCCCGGTCATCCATTGACTTTTAGAGCAACTATTACTACGTAAGTCTGCAATATTATGAAAAGCTATTCTAGTGAGAATAAACAGATATATACTTTTTTGCTCACTTGAGTATAAGAAGTTATAAATCATCATCATATAAGTCTAAGCCATAAGAAAAATTTTGCAGGTGAACAACAGAAAAATATTTTTAAGATTCTAAATCAATAAAAAATAAATAAAAACTTTCAGAAAATACTATGTGGTCATTTAAGAAAAAAAAATATTTGGGATTTCTGTCAACTGCCTTCTTCCAAAGAATTTAATTTTACACAACTCATCAAAATTAGACCAAAAAAATAAAATTGTCTTTTATAATAATTGGTTGACCAAACATGAAGTTATCATAAAGAAACTTATTGCTAACATACGAAAAATACAAAAGCATATGCTACAATATGACTACAATAATGAGAAATATTAGTCAATTATAATTATCTGTTTTTTCACAGCAGAGGTAATAAAATGGCCTCCCTTTCCATTTATCCTGAGGACCACCAGCATAAAATTAAATCATCTTCCTTTGATAAAATTGTTAAGTGAAAAAGTGAGTAACATTTCTCATTAGCAAATATTAGTAAAGATGAATTTCATATTATAATGTTAACAGTGGTGAAATATGCTGAAAAAGAGGTGTTAAATTGTGAATTTTATATGCACAATAATAGAACGAAATGCAAGATAAAGGTGAAACTATTTTGTCACATCAAACTACCATTTGCAAAGAAACATTCTATTTCAACAAACATACCCATGGATAATCTTTTGATTAAGAAAGTACAGCTATAATGCATGTGTTAAAGTATAACAAGTTTTTGAACAAGGAAGGAGTGAAGGGTGCTACAACAAAATTTTTTTTATCCAAACTATACTTGTTTTCTGATTCTGTCACACTTAAATTTGTGGCTATCCTCTGGTCTTCACTGTGGTCGCACCTATATTTATCAAATGTAATAAAAATGTATACAACTCTGTGAATTGAGCAGTACATGTAAATTAATACTGATAACAATATTTAGTTGTACTTATTGACTGTAGTACTTTTTATGATAATAACCCAAACAAAACCAGAAAGAAATCTACTTTACTGAGTTTACCTAGATGAAAGTTTATAAATAGACCTGACATAATAAAAAATTCATTACTTAGTAAAAAGTAGAGTTGGATGGAGGGAATGATATGTAAAGAATAAGTCACCTCTATGCTGAATACTGAGAGTAAAATATAATAAGGAATACTGACCACTGTTCGTGTACAAATATCCATGCCCAGTTAAATTTCATTGGTAATTGATTTAAAGGCAATAAGTTATCTCCCATTTCATTTCAAACTGATATTTTTTAAGCTTTTTTCTTAGTCAGTGCAAATTTATTATTTCAAACAATAAAAAAAAAATTCCTGCCTCTCATTTGTTTCTATGTTTTTTCTGTTATATTATTTTTTGTCTGAGGGTCTGTCAATTGGATGGTGTTAATATGTTTGTTTCGAATCATGTCTATCACCAGATGAAACTCTTCAATTACGTTAAGACTTATGACGTAATTTACCAGTTTTTAGGCTAGACTGTATCCCGGGCAGTATCTAATTCCGTCAAACATTGAATTGATCCATTAATATATGAATATCTCTCATCCAAATAAAAATATGTACCTTAGTACATAACTAAAAAAAACCTTTTCATGAAGAGGAAAAGAATATGCTTCTCAAAGATGCAATAATTTCATAAATTATATCCAATCTTTATCTAATCCCAAGCTCAAAACAGTACCGAATGTATTATGCTTGACAAACGCAGAAGTGATGTTTATTACTGAAAGAATTTTTCCCATGGTGAACATGATTCGACACAATCGTATTGATTTGTATGTCATTGTTGACCTTTCCTGTTATCCCCATCTATTGTTATTATTTAATTACTAAAGAAAATAAAATTATGTTTTCAAGTTTAAAATCTAATAATTAATAAAATAAGTGTCTTCTGGATCATTTCGGTGAGATTACTTTGGTGAATTTTGTGAAAATTATTTTAATATTTTATTAGAATAAATCTCGATAGATCAATAGCATCAGTATACTGAACTGCAAAAAATTCAGTGAAAGCAATTTTGACATGATTTCATCAAAAAAAATTTACAACGAAACTTCAAATGGACAAGTCCTCATTGCATGGTTGAAAATTACAAATTAAATAATGCTCCGCCAAACAGTTTTTCTGATCTGTCAGTTAGGTCACACAATGCATTGCCAGTTTTCATAAGCTAATTCAATGTAATGACCATGTCTGTTGTATAAATACAGAGCTCCAGATAAGGTTGGGGTATACTGGGTTTTTTCTTTTGATTGGGTCGAGCCAGTTTGTTTGCTTCATCATTAAATTTTCACTATTCAATTAGGTTGTTTACCAATCAGTTCTGATGTCTGTTGGGTAATATTTGTCTAGATTGAAACTAAGTAATCTTGGAATATACTAGTATCATATTTTATGTATGCTATAAATAATTTTACAGGACTGACGAAAACCAACAAGGGGAGATAACTGAGGTAATCAGAATTGAAATTCTGAAGATACAAAATTTAGGAAACTTGTATAAGCGTGTCTACTCAAAAAGTTCCATTTATAAACCCATCTGCAGTCAACAAAAAGTCAAAAGAAGTGCAGTGCAGAAGAAAATATTTACCACACTTTTTATTTATTTTCAAAAAAAAATTTTTAATGATTGTAATTTTTGTTTTATTTACCATGAAACAAGGAGAAAGTTGCTGCTGGATACTTGCTATATGTACTGGGATGTTGGACATAATAACAACACATCACATTTTCTATGTCTCAGAATAGTTCCTGAAATGACCTGATTGTAGCATCTACGTCCAAGTACACCTTCCACACTTTGGTTTAAGTTTATGTCAGAGCTCATAACTCAGGTACTATAAGAGATAAGATCCTGTTATCTTGCACGCTGATAAAAACGGAGAAAAGACGCAAACATCCAACAAGAAGTAGGTTACAATGACTTGCAGAACGACATGATCATTATATTTAACTTCGACTGAACCTTTGTGTACAAAGTTTGGAAACAATGGGCAGGCTTAGCAGAGTAAAATATTGACAGGGAATCAGACATTTGTCTGTATACAATCGGAACACGATCGGCCCAATCATTGAAAGAAATGTCATTGTGTCTTACGATAGTCCCCTTGTTATTTGGAGCACCAATGTCAAAAACGAAAGTAGCAGTCAGATGGCGCCATTAAGCAACAAAGTATAACCAATTTTGGTTATTGCCACAACTCCATAAAATATATTTTGCTCTTTACGCATTACTTGAGCAATCTTTTGTGTTGTGATCTATTGAATAGTGTTTCTAAATGCATTAAAAGACAAAACTATTGGATTTTGAGCATTTTTTATTGGGTAATCACTCAAATATGCAGCTTATCTGGAGCTCTGTCATAGTAATAGTAAATTCCATTGTAATTATGTTAATTCATTGATTGTTATTGTGTTACCAACACAGACCTGTTTATTCCCTGAAAGGTAGAAGTGTAGTTTATATATTTAGAAAATGTAGTTTTCAATAGTTAGGAGAGGTTTCATTGAGGGTACCACTGCTATCTGAATTTTGCAGCAGACAGAGAACATAACGGTTTCCCTTAAGTGAAGGTTTGAGACTCCTCCAAATCTCTGAGTATTCTTGTCTGACAAAGTTTCTTCTTGTTGCTTTCTCCTTCGTCATTTTCTGACAGCTTTTGTTTCGACACACCCCCATATCATGTCAAACTTGACAGTCATGGCAGGGTTTGAAGCTAAGAAATTAGAGCAGTAGCCAAGTGGGTTACCAAATAAACATTTGTAAACATAGAAATTACATATTAGGAAATAGAGCATAATTTTAAGGCTAAAATTATTAGAAACTACGCTAAAATCTTAGTGATATACAGATCTCCCTACAAATTCTAACTTTAAATTTTAACTGGAAAAAGTGGATCTTCTCTGAAAAGTAACAATACATGTGTATATACAAACATAAAAAAGTTGTCATTTAAAATATTCTTATGAAATAAAAAAAAAAAAAAAATTATCTGTATTTTCAGGTAGGTTGGCCAAGACTGATTTGATACAGCAATTAGAACACAAGACGTCTTGCCAACATTTGGGGAAAATAATAACTACGATTACATTATTTTCATAATCTTAGTGATATCAAACTGTGCATTTTTTCATAATTGTTTTTATGTCTCTTATGAGATAAGATTTTCCCAGCTAGGGGAAAGAAAGGAAAGGCTGTACCGACGTACCGAAGTCAAATTGCTTTAACAAAGAAACCATATGCATAAATGGGCAAATGGCAAAATTCTATTTTAAAATATAATAAATTAACCTTGCTGATGGCGATTTTGTGTTTCCATCATCAATTGGTCTCAAAATCTTTCTCCAGTCATGAGGACCTTGATATTCTTCATCTTCTACTAGTTCTACATCTTTCGACTTTCCTTTCAGCAAGCTTGCGTCATCTTTCAAGCTCGCATGTGATCTTTTGACTTCAACTTCATCATTTGCTGGTGAAGCAGATGCCATGTTCGGCATAAAACCATTTCATCCAAATATTTAGCTAAATCTGAAAGTCTGATGCAGTGTAGGCGCCAAATTTGTAACTTCAACCAAAATATATAAGAAATGTTTTGCATCAAAAACGGGAACACATTCGAGTTTCGCCGCCAAAAGCTAATCTGACGATGGAATGCAATGAATTGATTATCTATTGACTCGATTTCCGGCAGGAAAACCCCAAAAGTTTGTTTACAACTGCTTTCTTAGTTCATTTCCATTTTTATTTACCCGAAATTCAATCAACATCTTACATTCAATTTTGAAATTTACGTACTTTAAAACGCTTTTGTGATCTTTTTTATTTTCGGATAACATGGAACTTATCCTCAATATCAATAAACTTTACGTGCTTTCCGAAAGAAAGCAGGTGCTCTGAGAATTAATTCCCCTTCTCTATTATCGATTACTTTGACACGTTGGATAGAAAACGACAAATACGATAGTTGTTGTTGACAACGAAAGCACATGCAGTTGAATTCTGCATAATTTGAAATTGTTACTGTATCAGTATGTAATTTCTGTTTTAATATTCCTGATAAAATGTTTTTTCTTTTGCCTTTCATTTTCAATCATTTTAAAAAGACATATAGTTTTACTTTTGATCAAATATACATATGTGATAACACAGGCTCTTGTCTCAGAAAAAGAATTACTACATATGCCAACAGGAACTGTATATGATAGTATTATATGATCCCTGATGCCAAGAGAAAAGAAAAGGTCCCAAAACTCTGGCAACATAATTTTACGCACCTGCTTTGATTTCCAAAGAATTATCGCTTCCACATTTCCGTCTCAATCAAAACTTTGGGATCAATAAAAAAATATTAATGTATCAACGCAATGATGTATGACACGCCTACCTTACTTGCCAATCAACAGTGCTATAGCCATGTGAAATCGGTCAAAAGTGAATAATTGATCACTATTACAATGAACTGCAAATTTGACAACAAGGAGCAAATAAAAACCAGAGGCTCTCAAGAGCCTGTTATCGCTCACCTGGATTACCACGAACAATTGATGAAAATCATGTTTTGTTGAATGAGTGAGTGCATGTTGTTTAACGCCAAGTGAACAATCGGCTCTATCTTGAGAACTAGACCATTGTGTATGGATGCTTTCATGTGTATAGACCTGCTTTATAGTAGACCAACATTTTCGGATGGTTTTTTGAAATAGCTGTCTACAGTTAGACATGAAAACTAACTTAAGACACAGTATTTTGACACCAAGGTGATCTGTCTCCTTAATGCTGCATGCTTAGTAGAAAAAAAGCAAGTACCAATTTTAAAGTTCTTTTAAGGCTTGAACCTGTGATTTTCCTCACTCAACATGGTCCAGGTGAGCACTAACCAGGACGCAGTTTTTTTTTGTTGACAATATATTCCAATTAAGAAAAGTGAGGAAAATGCAAAAATTGGTTAAAAGGAAAATCGTTCAACTTAGTTTACCATGTAAATACAATAAAAATCAGATGCTGCTAAGAGACTGTTGCAAGATAACAAGCTTGGTAAAACACTATCCTATGATCATTTAGAAATGTAGTTTTATGTATACTTTGTTGTTCGTTAAATATGTTTTAAGATAATGTTCAGCAGTACTTCAACTAAATACGTACATCAGGACTTATGCTTTTATGTGCAGTTCTGTTTTGTACCAGTCTAGTAACAGTTCGACTTTAAGTGCTAATTCACTTAGTAATATACTCACAAATAAAACTTTATTACTTACATTGACATTATTTTTGAGATGGGCTCTTTATTTCATTGTTCTAGCCCATGAATTCTAGGTGTAAAATAAGCACAATATCAATTCAATCTGTCATACAGTGAACTGAGAAGAAGTCGTTTGTATGCACTTCCCATAGGGTCGTATGTTAATTATGTGTTGTGGTGGCATCCATCTTGGATTTACGATTAGCATAAAAATTACTAACTTGGTAGAGGACCATCATATGATCATTCAGGCAAATATTATGCATTCAATCTGTTTCTGAGAAGATCTTTTTTCCCCATTGGGTCCTGTGTTAACTATGTTCTGCACTGGCAGCCATCTTGGATTTCTGATTGGCATCAAAATTACAAATTTGGTACAGGACCTTCATACAATCATCCAGGCATATTATCAATTCAATCTGTCAAACCGTTTCGAAGAAGAAGTTGTCTGTATGTATTTCCCATAAGTTCCTATGTTAACTATGTCCCACGGTGGCGGCCATCTTGGATTTCCAATCGGCACCAAAATTACAAATCTGGTAGAGGACCATCTAAGGAACATTCCAGTAAAGTAGAACTTCATTTAATCTTGTGGTTTCTGACAAGAAGATTTTTGAAATTTCAGCCAATCAGAACACATTATTGGGCCTGGCAGCCATGTTGAATATTCGATCAGCACCAAAATTACAAATTCTGTAAAGGACCTTCACAGGAACATTGCTGCCAAGTTTGGTTCCATTTGGTTCAGTGGTTTTTTAGAAGAAGATTGAAATGTGAAAAGTTAACGGACGGATGACGGACGACAGACGACGGACGGACGACGGACGCAAAGTGATGGCTAAAGCTCACCCTGGCTTTTAGCCAGGTGAGCTAAAAATTAAAGAAAATTAACTGTTTAAAAAATTTCTTTCTTTGTTCTTTTGTCATGATTAATTAATTGATAAACAATGGTATGAAGAAGTAATAATAAGTCGCTGCTGGTAAATAAATCCATTACATTTGACGAGTCGATGGCGTTCTATTTATAAATTAATACTCTAGTTTCCATGTTTTAATTTTAGCATACTGAGTTAGCCAATCAGAAGGCAGCAGTTCATTTGACCCTTGTCGTCAAATTTGCAGTTCATTGTAGTAGAGATCAATAATTCACTTTTGACCGATTTCACATGCCTATAGCACTGTTGATTGGCAAGTAAGGTAGGCGTGTCCTACATCATTGTGTTGATAAATTAATATTTATCACTAGCTTTGTTGTGAAATCCCATACTAAATTTCAATTGAACTGTTTCCATAAGACTATTGGTGAAGTGTCTTATGAACTTGACCTCATTTTCACGATTCATTGATTTCATAAACATTTGTAAAATTTCTGTCACATTTTGATGATCAAGTCCATTTCTCAGCAACTATACTACCTAGACCTGCTGTGTTTCGTCTATACACCTATTGACAGTAATGTCCATTCCAGATTTGTCCGGATATTAAACAACTTCCACTTGGGGTCAAGTGGAGTTAGAATTAAAGGTCACAATAAAGAGTCACAAAAAAGAGATAGTTTTGAACCCATCATGTTTGACGACTAGCTACTAATCATATAAATCCATTATTTGAATTGTTTACAATAATTTAAACATGCCTCTTTGTAAAGTTTCTTTCATAATGCCATGTTACAACTTGGAACTAGATCGTCTCGACTGGTTTGTGATGTCATGAAAAAGTAGTGTAATTTCAGAATAATTCTGGATGGGACATATACTGTCAAAAGGTGTATAGATACTTCTTGTTGGGTACATGTATATGTAAGTCTTACACCTGTCACCTGATCTTGATCTCTATATTCACACTTGAGTGACTTGCATAACATTTTTGTGGTTAAATCCTTTTCTCAGCAACTTCAAAACCTACCCCACCATATTTGGTCTGAAGATAGTTTTTGGTTGGTACATTTGCGTCTTACACCAGACCTTGACCTCAATTTCTGCTTGCTTTAAAATACTTTACCAGTTTAAAGGCACTTGCTACATTTTACAATTTATTTAAAGACTGAAGTATCTATTTATATGACTGTTAATGACGATTTTTCATCCAGATATCACAGATAAAATAATCATTCAGTTAAACACTAACTATCCTAAAATCTTTGTCATTGTCCATGGTATATTTTTCACATGTGAAAATTACCGGTACATTTGTGCAAAATATTTATGTGTGATTATCTGTGATTAATCCAATAAAGACCCATTAGACAGAGTGTATGTAATGTTCAGGTCTCTTTCCATTCTTCCGTCCAATCCTCCACCCAAAAACTTTTCAATCCACATTTCACTTGAATATGTATCTTTGTGTCCTGTCTGCAAGACTTTACACTGACATTGAGATACTCAGATCATTAGGTGTCAAAGTGTACATTGAACAGGTATTTTTATGCCCTGTCCATGAACGTTGAAGGGCCATATAGATTTACCCTTGTCTGTCAGTCTGTATATGCATACATTCGGCTTGAGTGGCTCCAGCATAGTTTTGTCTTAAATTTCATATCCTAGAAACCCATGTTGGTGTACATCACCACTGTAATCAACTTACATTATATAATGCAATTCTCCAACAGTTGGAAATGGCCTCCGTGGACTCATGGTAGCGTGCTCACTGGCTGGGTCAGACAAAAGACATTAAAATTGGTACTTGCTGCTTTTCCGACAAGCTCGTGGCATCTAGGAGTAAGAGCAAAGATCTGCTGGTCGGCTGGGAGTCAGTATAATGTGTCTGAGTGGGGAGATATGTCTTCCTGCGGACAGTTACCTCATGAGCTAGCACATTAAAAATCCGGCTCAACGTGTCGGTCTAGTACAAAGCAGGGATCACATTCATTATCATATCAACATGTTCTCATCCTGATATGCACCTGGCTGCCACTGGACTTTAAACAACAATTCATCCATTCATCATCCAACAGTTGGATCATTACGACCCATATTCGCGCATGAGTGACTTGGTTAAGTTTTTGCGATTAGATATATTTCTCAGAAACCTATTGATACATAACAATGATATTATACCTACATGTATTCATTCATCCTATGTATTATAGTACTACAGCATTTGAGTCACCCTGACTTATATTTTATGCTTGAGTGAATTTGGTAAAATATTTGCATTTAGGTATATTTTTAAAGAACATATCAAGTACCAGTATTTCACAGCTACAATCATGTTATATAGTACAACATGACTCAGCAATATTTGAGTGACTTTGATTAATTTTTTTGCATTAAGGTGTATTTTTAAAGAACCTATGGTAAAGTATAAATGATATTTCACAGTTTGAGTTATTTCAGCTACATTTGAGTCACTATGACCCACGTTTTATGGTAGAGTGATTTTGATTAAATTTTTGCATTTTAGTCTATTTCTGAAAAAAAACCTGTGATGATATACCAATGATATTTGATAACTACAGTCATCTTCTTTAGTTCAAAATAGAAGTCCACATGACCTACTTTTCATGCTTGAATGACTCCATTAAATTTTATCATTTGGGTCCTTATGTCAGAAACAAAATTGAGTACTGTGGATTCATTATTTTTGATGGGGTAAAAGTTAATGTAAGCAGGATTTATTATGAAACTTTTATATATTTGAAATAATTCTCCAAAAAATTTCTTGTTATAATAGTGCAGGAGATTGGGACATCTGTGTCTTGCAGACAGACAATCTCTAGTTTAAAAATGCTATTGAATTTAATTTCCCAGCTTCTGGAGAATCCATACCCATCATATTTATTCTTGATTTATTGTTCATACAAATCTATCCAAAAAATTCACCTGACTTTGTCCTTAATTTCACACTTGCATCACATTTTCATGATTAAGTCTACTTCTCTGTAGCTGGAATACCTATGCGGCTACCATATATGGTTTAAAGGGGCACATTTTATATCCACAAATTTTCAAAAAGTATAATGTTTCGTGCTATTTATATCAAATATAAATTTTGAAAAAGGCAGTTTGTTAAAAAGTATCAGCATTATCTTGCATGAGTTCAAAAATCAGTACCAACCAATAAATTTTCCTGTAGTTATTCCTCTGGAAATGGTAAAAATTGGAAAATTGATGTTTTAAGCACTGTCATGTCTGTATGTTACTAAAGATTTTACTGAAATTTTTTGGTCAATGCTTTATGTTGGCATTGTTTTGGACAAGTTTAGTTCAGTAATTTTGCAACTTTCTGCCTTGTTATTTATGGGGGAGACGTTGTCTGCTCAATAGCAATATTGTTTTATTAAAAATTAGATGCAATTGTTGAATGCATGTAACTGCTGGTATATATATATTTTTAAATCAGGAGAATCATAACTACAGTGGTCAGTAATCAAAATATGCATTTTAATAAAAATCTCTTGGTTGTCATCTCTGTCATCTTTGTAAACAAATTTTTATCAAACTTCAGTACTAAATCTTTAATAATGTTTCTTAAAGACACATTTTACCCAACAAAATAGTTATAATGACACATTTGAAGTTTTCTTTTATCTGAGTAAATATAGATAAAAATGTTGAGAGTATAAGTATTGTCTCCTGTTGACACATTGCTATCAGTTTGAATGGTCTTATACAAATAATTCTTTTGTGTAAGACAGTTTTAAGACACAATAAACTTAGCTAAATATCAATTGCTGTTATCAATATCAGATAAAAAAACCTGCTTGGAGTTTGAAATCAACAAATGGGACAATTTCGGGGTTTACCCCACCTTGGAATTTTAAAAACAGGTGAATAGACATTTTTAAAGGGACACTGGTAATATTTTCATCTAAAGCATTTCTTTACTGCCTAAATTTTTGTAAATATATATATATTTTTTATGCCTTGTCCATGAATGTGGAAGGGGTATACATGTACAGATTTAACCTTGTTCATCCAAATTGGTTAAGTTTTTGGGTTTAGGTCCATTTCTCTAATACTCATAGAGATATATAAATGATATTATACCACTATTATCCACATAAAATGAAGAACAGAATTCAACAACATTTCAGTCATTTTGAGGGATGTTTATGCAATGTGATTCTCCACAACTTGGGTCAATTTGACCTACATTTCATGCTTGAGTGACTCATTTAAGTTTTTATCTCAGTGACCTATTGAGATATGTCAATGAAATGCTGGAATGACTTTGCATGATTTTTTGTATTTGGCCAATTTAACAAAAACCAGTGATGACGTGCCAGTGATAATTCACAGCTATAATCATCTTATGTAGATCAGCAGCATTTGAGTCACCAGACATAAAAAATCAGTTATGATAATAGAATTTTAAAGAAATGTTTGAATAGGAAAACCTTATTAAAAATATGCCTTCCTTGATCAGTTAAAGTTAGGTTTAATTCCAAAGTATGTTATATTTTTATTTACAAGATCTTTTAATTTATAGCTTTTTCTACATTTTGAAGAACATGTAATTGGAAAGAAAAACTGGGGTTAAAATTTTGTATCTATAACCTATATTTGTGAAAAATATTGTAATGAATATATCATTCTCTGTAACTGTATGTAAAGTCATTTTTTAGCATAAAAGTCATTTATGTAATCAAAGTTTTATTTAATTGTTCCTGTGTTTGTAGACAAGTGTGGTTGTTTTCAAAATGAGTTTTTGAGTTATGCCCCTTGATAATGGGCAAAATCAGCAAAACTGGTCGTTTCTGGATGATAATGTAAGTTTTCTTTAACATTCATTGGAACACTCATTTCCGTTTATTAAATACATGTCAAATTCAATTTTCAGGGAGTATGTATTGGTTTTACCAACTTTTTATTTGTTCAGTTCAGTTGTGACTTAAATTTTACTGCACTGTGGAGTAATTCAATGTTTTAAGTTACTTCTGTTTATTTTTGCAGATGAAAAGAAAGATTCACATTATGTAAAGACAAAAAGAGTCATAATACACCAGAAACTTCTGGAATAAAATAAATAGGATGAAAGGATGGAAGAAGAATTTTAAGGTAATAACTCTTCTGTTTCTTTAATGTTCTCAAATATACATCTGCACACTTTTCTTAAAAATAATAAAGTAGAGCTCCACATTAAAGAAAAAAAGTAAACCGTAGTTCTAAGACATTACATCTGCCAGTTGAGATATTCAGTCCAAAGAATTGACACATCTTCACCTTATGCACAATTCAACAAAAATGTCCTTCTTTGTAATTTGACTGTCAATTTGCTACTCCAGTATATCTAAGGGTAGCATAAATTTGTGTTCATTAGAGTGATAACTTTATAATGTCTTCCCAAAATTGTTTGATTTCATTAATTTCCACATTTTTTGCTCAAGTGTAGTGTGACTGACAGTGACATGTATTTCTGAGGCAAAAAATATATATGCCGATATCATGATCAGTAAGATATATTATGAATGAATCATGAGAAAATGGAGTTCAAAGCTTACTAAAATTATAAGCTTTTTTGTGATTTGCAAAAGACCCAGCATACCTATAATAATGATATCTATAGTAAGATTAGCAAAAGCAAATAATCCAATTTAGTGAATTCTAACAGTTACGTTTGATGTAGTAAAATTGTACAAAAGACTTAAATCCACCTGTTTTCATTTTATTGGATTTAGTTTTGTTTGAGTAGATTGTAAACAAATATTTAATTTGATATACTATAATATATTATTGGATTGTGATAAAGTGACTCTTTTTTTTTTGGTATGGAGATCTTTGGGAAGAGAACTGTTTAGTGTTTACTATAAAACTTTTGTGTTCATTTATTGATGTGGAATTACAATTCATTGTTATAGGTAATTATATGATAATTAATTTGCTTTAATAGACACATTCTTAACAGTGAGCCCTTAGTATTAATGGAAAAAAGGGCAGAATGTGCCTTGACTGGCCTATATTTGTACATGTATGTGGTTAGAATATATCTGCTACATTTTCTTGATAACCAAATTAGAATTGCATTTATGGAATCTAACGGTCCAGATCGTCTTTGACTGACCCCTTTTAAAAACTCTATCCTATACTCACTACTTAAAAACAGTTGTCTAAGAGAATATTTTGAAGTTCTCATTTTGAACTTAGGGACACATAATGTTGGAATTTTCCATGATATTCAAGATTCCTTGTTGGGTAATTTTTCAAATAACATACCAATTTGACCAATATTTAAAAAAAAAATGTTTTTGAAGCAAGAACCCTCTGTCTCTCTTATTAGTAGCTGATTAGGCAACCCATTACATTCTGCTGAAAATTTTCAGATGATATTAAAAATATTTGGACTTAAGAATTATGTCACATATATAAGACTTGTCAATTTTATTCAAATTTATATAAAGAAAAATATCAATAATACAGGACTCCCAAAACAGGTACATGTATTTATTGGCATGTTTTAGGCCTTTTATTTTTATTTAATTGGTTTACGGATTTTTTTTTAAAAAAATAGGGTCGGTCGGTCGGGAAAAAAAAAAGAAAAAAAAAGAGGGAAAATCATGTACTTTTGAACAATCTTGGTTATATTGCCAAATGTACAAAGGTTGCAAATGATCAGTTAATTCCCTCTTTTGAAACCCAAATATCAGAAAATCTGTCTTGAAAGGTGTTGTTCAGTAGACCGTTCCCTTTTCAAGGGACCGACTCGTCAACTACAAGTTGTACAACATTAAATGAGTGGATTCGATATCTTACGGAATCAAGATATTCATACAAAACGAACTTAAAAGTGGCATGGATTCTATTAAGAAATTCGTTTCATAAAACGTGTTTCGGAAATTGGCATCAACTAACGTCTATAAATAGATTTTTTCTTGGGATCATGTTTACAAGTATTTTATTGATGGATAATCTATTTTTAGACGAATTGGAATATAATCTTTGATGAAATTTTGATGCAAAAAGGATTTTAATTTATTTTTATTTTTGGGATGGCTGATTTCAGAGGGTCGGCGGTAATAAAAAACCAAACTTTTCAATTTTATTTTTTTTCTTCAAATCGGCAAAATCGGGTCGGCGGATCCGTAAACCAACTAATTAAAAATAAATGGCCTTATTGCAGTTGTGAGATCCTTTATTGGTAAAAGAATTCACAAGAGTAAAAAATCCATCAATTTTTTATTCTAATTAACAAAGATATATGTACAACAATAGAATCAATACTTTTGATGTACAAGGAAAACACTCACTGGGTAAAATATTTTTATGTAGTTCTTGACAACTATATTAATTTGATTTGTAATTATATATTTGTATTTGTGAATATTATTGACACATAATGTTCAAACATTTAAAATATCGTTTTTCTAAAGACATTTAAAGTCAGGTTTTGACAGCTATCATCGTATATATGACGTATTTAATTAAATCCTATGTACAATTGTCATGAAAGGTGTAGATGTTTTATTTGACCTTTTGTAAATATATCAAATTTCATGAAGAAATATTAGATGTCCACTTTTGTTGGTGATTTACACAGATCGCATGTCAAATAAAAAAAAAATTGAAGAGTTATCTAGCATATTATTCCAAAAACAAGATAATAGAAATTAGCTACAAAAGTTGTACTGTAAAGCACACATAATTAACTGATGGTTCACATGTGCCATGGAATGGAAAGATGACAGAAAGGCAAAAAAAAACAAATAAAACACTTTAACAATTAGTGTTCCAGCTAGCTTAAAATAGAGGGACACAGCACTCTGCCCCTTTTCTAATGCACCCCTCTGCCCTCTGCAATAAGTATAATATAAAATAAAACAGATCACTTTTTTAATGCACATAAACAAAACTGAATTACAGAGTGCAGAGAAACTAACAGAACTCCTAAAAGGGTATAAGATAAATGAATAATTGATATTTATTAAAATTTGACTTAATCTTATTTCTCCTTTTCAGACTGGAAATGTGTTAAAGTGCCCCTTATCTTCAACAAATCCCCTTCTGCCCTGAAATCCTAGCTGGAACACTGACAATGTTCTTAGGACAATGGATTCTAATTTCTGGCTTGTTTTAACTTGAAACATGACTGTTTTATGGTGAAATGGGACATTCAGAGATGACAGTCCCTTCTACCAATGACAAAGATAAATGGATCTAGACCAAATACATTTGTACATAACATGTTTATTATTGTTAAAAATGTTTATACTTATAATGACTTTTAGATCATTAGGTATGCTAATCTGGACTGTAACCCCGAAAATTAACCAAAGTTATTCTTGCATAAAATGTAGGTCAAGGTGACTTAATTCATGCATTGACTTTATTTGATGAGCCTCATCCCATACTTGATAACAGTTATTAAATGCTGATATCAAAATACACCAAAAAATCACCATAAATCCTAAATAATACAGCTTCTGATAATAGTAAACAAGACACAACTAGTGAAAATATAATCAGTGGTTAAAAAAAGCCATCCAGTAATAGTAATAACTCCGACTTAATACTTAATTCAGTGAATAGGACACTGCAATAAAAAAATAAATTTGAATTTAAAAAAAAACACATCACAAAAAGGTACAGATCTTTGAATGCTTGTTGTCAGTAAACTCTAAACAACAGCTAATTGGTCAGTGAAGACAATAAAATTTAATGTCACAGATTGACTTGTATTTTAATGCAGAGGATATAGATTTGTATAACTTCAGTGTTATGTATCATTAGGCCACAACAAATTTATTTTTAGTGCTTTGGATTTTTTATGGCAAAAATAGGTGTGAGCGAGCAAAATTTTAATTTTAATTTTTTTTCTTGAGGACTTTTTTTTTCAGGCAAAGATCAAATGTACGTGCGGTTCAATCATTTTTAACTAAAATGTTGCAAACAATGGGAAAAATTGCTATATTTTACAAAATTTTAGGAGACGGCAAACACTTTTTATTTTTAATTTCTTGAAAAATGAAGAATTTGGGGCAAATTATTAGCGCTTTTGCAAAATGAAGCGGCAAAAATTCATTTCTTAAGAGTGTATAAATCCAAAGTACCAAAAATCAATTTGGTGTGTCCTTACGTTGTATATTGTATTTTTAAATTTTGGATTTGTCATGATGATATTTATTTTAGGGTTGTTGTAAAAAAAAATCCTCAATTTTTCTCTAAGGATTTGAATTTCTGACTTAGATGTGGACGATATATTTTAAATATATGCTGTGTTACTGAAATGTTCGGTTTATATTTACATTGAATATCTTAAATACTTTATAAGATTGTGACATGCTCTTCAATGGATTATGTTTACCGATTCAATTATATTATCAATCCTACAATACAAGACTACAACATTGTCATTAAAGATCAGTTGAGCGTCAGTACCTTTGATATATAAAAATCTAAGTGATCAATAAAGGTTTTCGGGTACTTATAATGAGATTAAGATTTATACGACAGATAGAAATTTGGAAGCGGTCAAAAACAAATATTTTAAATCCATGGTTGACATGCTCGTTCAAGCAGTAATAATAGTATTGTATGGACGAAGGCTATCTATATTTGTTTAAGTGTGTATTGTACGTGTTCGAAAACGATGATGACAATAATTGCCATGGGGTCAGAAATTTTTTGTATGTTTTACCGTAATTGAATTTTTGCCATATTTTTGTAAAGGAATAAATTTATAGCAAGCTTATATAAAAGTAAGTATTTTTTAATCACTACAGAAAATTGGTTTCTTGTAAAGAAATCTAATTGGTAATTTAATGTATTTGTATTTTCCAATGTGAATTCATCAGATTTTCTTATATCGTACTTGGTCAAAATAAAATTTATACCTTTCTTTTTGTGAGGTATGTTTCTTTTATGAATATAAACTTTGAACCAGAATAATGCTTCATACTGTGGATGTATTTTATATAAGTATCTTTTGTGTTTTTATTTATTATTTGATTCAGTTTGGATTTTAGTAATGTACATTGCCTTCACCTGTTTATTTGAATATTGGTTTCCAACAAAAGCATTGATATTTGAATTATATTTGATGATAATACATTTGTACATATAAAGTGTTATAGATTTTATAATGGAATTATCTATTACAATACTTGACATAATATTACTATTAGCATATATTTATACTCTGTTTTATTGTTAGAATTTTACCACATTAAGTCATAAATGCTTGATTTTATAGCATAATGCAACACATGCATATCAATGAAATATTTTTTTTATAATAGCTTATTGCAAATGCATTTAAAGTTGTTATATTTTTATCGTGTAAACTGTGTATTGGTGGTCAACAATTTAAAGGGAGGTCCAATGACTGCAAAGGGAATTTAAAACATTTCTGAAACATTAATTGAAGGACACTGGAAATTTGATATTTAAAAAAAAATCCTTGTTCAAATGCATTTATGATTACAGACATGATGGCCTAAGAAGACCAGTATCTAATAAAGATGGCTCAGAGATATATTGTAGCGATGGACTTTGCAGATATGCATGCAAGGAGAGTCCTTAGGAGACAAGCTAGGGTAAGCATATGATACATTTAAACTGAAATAGTAGTGTAGAAAAGCTTGATTTGGTGTTAGTATTGGTAAAATGATTCACATATAGAATACATATTAATGCAAATATTAATTAATGTTATTCCTTTACTTGTAATAGAATATTTTTCTCATTACAAGCAAAAATGAAAAGTGATGCTTAATTTTTGTAATCTTTCAGGTTTTGCATTTTTTGCATTAATAAAAACATTGCATTAATTTATAATTTTACAGTAAGTTAAAGACCTAAACAATCTTTAAAACAAGAAACAAACAAAAAACATGTATGTTTGATTTTTCTGATTATGCCCCCACAACTAAAAGTTGGAAGACAATTTGTTTTACCCCTGTTCGTCTGTTGTGCCATCCATAAGTCCATCCCATTCAGGATATATGTTTGCATAACTTCCTACAGATTTCATGCTAGGAAATTCTCACTTTGCAGGGTGTTTTTACACATATTGACAAAGTGAATATTTTCATGGATTAAATTTTTGTCAATTTTTAGCTTTTTGGAGGGTAGTTGAACAGTCATTTTTTGGGCAAATTTTAGCATTGAGGGTGCCTATCACATCAAAACATTTGCAACTGACTTCTCCGATCATAAAATAGTTAACATTGTCAAATATAAAACTTGTGAGTATGAGTATTTGTAGTTGGCAGTATATCTTAAAAGTTCATGTTTTATGATACAATAATGGTCATCTGAAAAGTGCTCAATAATTTTAAATGTTATCATTGAACTTTCAGATTTTGTTATTTACTTTCCACCTTGTATTTAAAAAAAATAGATATGCAGAGGCATCATTTGTGTCTCCCACAACAAGAATTTCAAATGTTATTCTGCAACACTTTGAAAGCTGTCCTTAAATGAGGTTAATTGAGGCACTGTGATTGGTTCAGTGCGAGGCATCACATTATCTAGTCTTCTAGTGAAGATTTTCATGACAGATCTGAATTAATAAACTAATTAAGGAAGATAAAATCTATAATGAAATCTGTTTGAAGTATCAACATTTCAATAATATTTGAGAGATAAGTTTTTCTAATGTCATACAGAACTGAATTTACTCAGTTAAACAACATTATTAAGTCAGTTGCACTTCAAGAAAAAACTGTTTATCACTTAATATGTCTAAAATATATTTTATGAAGAAAAAAATTTCTGATAAAACTTGATGTTTTGGAGAATTCTCACTTCAGGAGAAGTTCAGCTAAAGGTAGCATAGGTTTACACCCTGTCCATATATGGATTTATGAGATGTCAGATCAATACTATTACATTTTGTATATTGACCAAAAAAATATACAGTCAAACCCATACATGGGTTAATTTTACAAGCTTAATTCATGACAGGGACATTTTTCCAGTGCCTTTATATAGACAGTGATTTGCTGTATAGAGGTGCCCTTGAAAGCAGGTTTGACTGTACATTGATGTATGCCAAGGGTGCTATTCCCATCTATTTAAACTTTTTTAAATGTTTGATTAGCCTTCATTGTGCAACATGTAATTTTATGAAAGAAACCCTGATGCATTTTTTTATGTTATTAAAAAGTTAAATTCAAATTATAAAAATTTCTACATCTGTAGACAACAGCAAAATAAAGCAATTTTAAAAAATATTTCAGCTGCATATCTGTGAATACCAGAAGTCAGTTTTGTCCAATAAATATCTTCTGTATTTATCCATGAGCTTTGAAACACCAATAAAAAATTACATGATTTGTCATTTGATGTTTCATTTTATTCATTTTTCAAAATGAAAATATTTCAAACGAACTAAAAAATAAAGATGACAGACAAAAGAAGGAAAATTTTTTTTTTTTATTTCAGATTTTCAAAATAATCATGTTGTTCATGGCATTCTTGAAAATCATGGTCCTGTGTCCTTATGCTGGCATCCCTTAAGATTAATGTCTGTGAATGGTGATCTCTTTTGTAAATTATTTTGACAAAATTATGTTCCTTTACAAAAATGATGTCATGCCATAAAATATTGTCCAATTAAAATTGGCTTCCATATCATGTTCAGTGAATGTGATCACAGAATAGTGCAAATGAAAGTAGTATTTGGAAAATTTGCCACCAATTTTATGTTAAAACTCATTTCTGGCAAAGTCCACAATGTCATGCTTTTCCATCATTTAGTACAGACTTTGAGTATGCTTTTCTGTTTTACATATTTAAGGTTGAGATCAAATGGGCATATATGAATCATGATTTTCAGTTGGTTGTACAATAAGCAGTGTACTCAGCCAATCTTTTCAATCCTATAATATATGAACTCTATTTGGTCCACAGATGCCCTTTTGAGGATGGCTTCATAGTTATTAAAATGATCAGAAAAATATAATGCAACATTTTCCCACTGAAATGCATGTATTTAACAACTATTAACATTGTTTATAATAAATGGTACAATGATATATAGGATCAATGCTTTGTCTCCATTGATCAGCAGTAACAGCTCTTAAATCTCCTAAATATTATGTTTCTCTTGAATATGCCCTTGTATCATTGAACCGCTGAGATTATTTCCATCAACTTGTTACATGCCTATGCCAAGTTGACTTTCGTAAGTTGAAAAAAACTAAAAGTACTGTTTAAAAAAAATATCCTTACCTTTTCTCCATCTTCTACGAAGAAATGTCACATTTAACAATGTAAGCTCATTTATTATTTAGAGGTTTTAAATTCATTGTTGTAACAAAAATACGGGAGAATTTAGATGTCTGTGTCATTTCAGATTGTACATAAAGACAGTCAGGTAGGAAACTGGTACAAAGTATATAAATTTCAGCAATTCATGTATTCTTTATATTTTATAATCTGCACTAAATCACAACTTTTGAATAAAAGACACTGTATACAACCTGTTTGATATGTTTTAGGTGTTATCTGATATCTACAGGTTGTAATTATTTTGTGCACTATAATTTTTACAGTTAAACTTTAAAAATAAATGAAAAGCAATTATTATGTAATGAAAAAAATAAAACTTTTGAAAATTCAAAGGATATTCTTATCAGAATAAGGTATTGTTTCAGGATGTTGATTAGATAGAGGCTGGAGCTTTGGGAATGGATTGTACTATAATTCAGGATTCTTTTGACTGATATTTTTTTTCATAGTTTGGGACTGATCAAACAAAGCTATCTGTCTTTTTTTACTATTGTCTAATCTATTGTTTAGTAGTTATTTGACTTAATCCTTAAAAAATGGCCACATGTTGTACTGTAAGTAAAGTTTGCTCATAATTTTACATTGTTTTGCCATCCCTTGAATCAGATATTTCCCTGGAGGAATATTTTGCTTAGCACCAAATTTACTACTTCCAAGTAGTAGTCACGTTTGAAGACATAGATAATGTAAAACAAATTTGTTTTGAAATATTAATTTATTTGTATGTTGTCAGGCTTAAATAATTGCAAAAAGATGTTCTCAAATCAAGAGATATGGAAGATAAATATGTTGACTGAGTACAAATAAAAATCTTATAAAGTTTTGGAGTCATTTAAAAGTTTCTTTGACTACTTTGAGTTATTTCCCTTGATTTAAAAATTTTACTTAAATTCTTTTGCTGAATAAAATGGAGTCAGGCTATTGTAGGCACAATCTTTGCAAAGAACTTGGGAGGTAAAGCTTTTTGAAATTTTTTGAGACTGAATCTAATTAATAATTATGTACCACGATCAGAAAAGTAAATTTACAAATACCTATAAAGAAATCAGTGCACTTAAGAAAAAATCTTTATGATGATATGAATATGTTACAGGATTTAAACCCACTTGAAATTATTAAAAATGTCAATTCATAAATACATTAATCCATTTAAGAATTCATGTTCCGTGATAACATTTTGTGAATACATTAAATGGTGTTGCAGAGTTGTTAGTCAGGGTTTAAATACGGTTATTTCATAGTCTCAAGATGTAATAGTCAAATTAAAATGATAACTCATGCATTTCAGAGGTGTTAAACAAAGTTTTTAAATCTTTAACACTAAGTAGATATACTCCATTGAATTATCAGTATTAATACATCTCTCAATAATTCATTATTAGGTTGGGAAACTTTTTTACTAATACCATTGAGAATAAACTCAAAATTAATGGAAAAAACTAATTTTGAAGGAGTAGAGTGAATTTTTGTACAATTTAATGGTTAGGATTAATCAAGAATCATTTTGACACTGTAGAGTGGAATATCTTAATTAGGAAGGTAATTTATTGTAAATACTTGGAAATTTGTTTTTACATAAATATTTAGTTGAAATGCATAATTTACATTTGCCTCCATGAGAGGTAATCATAAAATTATCATTTATTTATGATAAATTTATATACTTGTAAAGTTTTATTTATGAACTGCTTTACGTAAAATTATTCAAAATAGGTGATTGTCACCTAATTTCATGCCATACCTCATAAGGGGCATTATGAAACATACTTCTAATATCTTTTTTCATTCATAGCATTGGGCCTCGGTGGCCGAGTGGTCTAGGTAGTTCGTCATGACTACTAATGATCACTAGCCTGTCAACGCTGAGGTTGTGAGTTCGAATCTCACCTGTGGCGGGGTGTGTTCGACTCCGATCTTAATTGACAAGGATTGCCAATTTTCCTACAGAAGGTCGGTGGTTCTCTCCGGGTACTCCGGCTTCCTCCACCAATAAAAAACTGGCCGCCGCGAAATAGCCAAATGTGCTGAAAACGGCGTAAAACCCCAACTAAACAAACAAATATTCATAGCATTATATATATATGAAAATTGGTGTATATTTGACAGTACCGAGTAATATCTTTTTAACTTGAAAGTATTCCTTTGTGTTCAAGTTCAAAAGAAGTGATATTCAACTATTGTTTACTTTTGATTAGCTGTACTTATATATATCTGCTAAACAAAGATAATGAGGATTTTACAGGCTTTGTAATTGTCAATTTGGATTATCATGATCTTTTTTTTTTGGTTGTTGTTTTTAAGAGGTAGTCTTGTTCCACACTTCATTTTTTACAAAGAAATGTGAAGTGTTAAACATTGGAAGTTTTGTTTACTTTATAAGGTAAGCATATTTCTGAATTTATAAATTACAATTTAGACATCACTAATATGACAATGAGATGAAAATGAAGCATCATTTAAAGTTTGACATAATTTTTCCCCAAGTTTGAATTTTTATAGATAGTGGTACATATACCAACAAAACATATTTTATCAGATTTGTGTTTTATGCCAAGTTTAAGGTTTGTTACTTAAAATTCTTTAATATTATATCCTATACAATTTTTAACTTACAAGAACAATGCAATGAAAGCTTTGTCAGTTTTAGAATTACTTATTTATTGAAATTTTCAAAATGTCACCTTCAGTTTTTCTTTTTAATTAAATTGTCATCAATAGCATTGGGTTACTTAATTGGTTTAATTGATTCAGGATCACTAGACACATCTATTAATAGTGCTGTGATTTAAAGCACCGCAAATTTTAACAATGGCTTACACTGTTCTGTTGAACATTGATAAAACCTGTTGATAAGTAAAACATTCAGTCATATAATGTCATTTGGCTACATTTTTCACATGTATTTTTTTTGTATATCACCTTGAATATTTTCTGTCCAGGCTGAAGACAAGCTAAAGGCTTTACAGTGATTCTGAAGCATAGTAAAATCTAATGTTCAAAGCTTTAAATGTAGAATGTAGATAATTGATTCTTCTCTTGTTTTACTTTTTTATGGTCTATGATCAAGGAAAAAAAACAAAAAAAATATTGGATTATTATTATAATTACACACACTTTTTGAGGACCTTACAGTGAATTTCAAAATATATTGTGCTCTAGTATTGTAAATTTCTCAGTTATATTAGCCTTGTTTTTAGAAAATTCATGTTTCTGTAATTTACAAACAAGTACGTCATTTACTAAAATGGGTTAATGCACATGAGAATCTACTTGTCAAATACTGGAACCTAATACATGTACACAATATAGATAAACTAAGTGAACAGTACATTGTTGCAGTATTTTATAGCCATAGCTGAATGTGCAAGAGTTGGCCAAAAGTTCATACTTTACTGCAGAACATATATGCAAAACCAATGTACACCTGATGGTGAATACCAGTATATGGACCAAATATAGTTTAGCTATCCCATGCAGTTACTGAGAAATGTACCTAATCAGGAAGACTGGATTATTTCTCAGCAACTGTAAGTTTGGTCTTTTTGGTCTGAATATTTCTCATTAGTTGTTTTTGGCTGTTTGGCAAATGAAAGCAGAAACAGACCTCATGTTCATTTAATCTTCAGCTCAGAATATCTCAATTTAGTCAGTAAGCATGTGAAACATTATTGAGTGTCACATGTAATAGGATATGACAAGCAAAAATCAAATTTTAAGTTTTATTTACCCCAAGTAATGTGAATTTCACCTGGTCTTATTTTCTCAAAAGACCTCCTTTGGTGGTTGTGGTATCCAGCTTGGCTTGAGTGCATTAAAATTGATATTTAGGTTTAAGAGCAAAGACTGCATGGTATGATCAGAATTAGAATAATGTGGCTTATAGGGTTATATGTCTTCTTGCAGACCTCTTGAACTACTGTAGTATGGTAAAATTATCCAGCTCAGTGTGTCGGTGTAGTGCAAAGCAGGTTCATATTCATATTACATCAACATGCTCTCATCTTGATATGCATGTTATAAGTACTTTTGTACATATTTATGGTTTAAAATTTACCCAGCTGAAATTTTCACAGACCTTTGAAAGAAATAAAAACCAAATTTATAACCCTAACAGTTGCAAATAAGAAACGATTGAAAATTTCACATGACATTCAAAAGAAGGGATGTAAGAGTACATTGTAACTGTAGTAGCTGACAAGTGTCTTGTCATGAAAGTTTTCAGATATAAGTTCCATTATTTATATCTGCCATAGAAATGGTAACCTTTTGAAATAACCTTCTGTATAAATTACACGATTATGCAAATGTCAATGTTTACTTTTAGACCTTGAAAATTTATTTTATACCATAGAAAGGCATATAAAAGTTAAGTCGAGTGAAGATTAATACTATTTTAGTGCAGTTTGTTTTTTTTTATATGCAATACTTCATACAGTATTTTTGATTTATTTGAATTCCATGTTGAAGTTTGATTTCTAGGTGACAAAGTAATTGGTGTTTAGGTCTGAAAGTTGAATGTTTATCAAAGAAACTGTTTGACAAATTCATTTATTGATCTTAATATTGTTTGGATCACTTCTGTAAGCTCTATACATACATAATTTAAAGATTTTCTTTATGTTTTGGCTCTATATGCATTATATTTGACATGGAACAAAAAAGTAAGTCTTATTTTTTTAACTTGCTAAATAGTTGATCATAATTTATAACTAATATAAAAGATTCTTTTGAAAAAGGATCATTATACCTGTAGTTTGAACATTTATGCAAGCCAGACTTTGAGAGGATATTTGTGTTATTTAATATAAAAATAAAGATAGGTGTGCTGTAACCGTATTGTTTTTCTTAGCTATATCACTTCGTTTTTTGTCATTTTCTTTTTTCCAAATGATCTATAGATTGAAATATTTAAGTTTGAATAGATTGTATTGAAGTTATATAGTTTTACATTAAATCTAAGAAAACAGATGAAAATTTTCTAAAAATTAATTGTTCAATGTCTGAGGTTATAAGAAGGAATTCATTGGGCAGGCATAGAAGTACACACAAAAAAATTAGCTTTCTATGGTTAATTTTATATGTTTTGATGTAAACAAAATACTGAAAAAAAATTTTGTAGGGATTAATTTTTGTGGTTTACAAGTAAAATAAAAATCGATTAAGGTTCACAATGAATGTCCAATGAAAATGTCTGCTTTAACAGTAATTGATAATTATTATTTCAAAATTACTGATATCTTTTAGCAGTATGCAACTGATTAGGAATATCTATGTAAAAAATAACTTTTGATAGTTTCATTTATACTTTGAGAAATAGTCAGTCAGTTTGATTACTTTAAACGTTGTTTAAATTTTGGCTGATGTTTATAAAATTTATAGTCTTTTCTAAAATCTCTCAGTATTGTGGCATTGATGCTATCAAAGGTATGCAAAGTATCACAGGTATAAAAACTATCAAATGTATACAAAATATCACAGGTATACATAGAGAATAATACATGGTAAAATCTATACCACATGCCTTGGCCCAAGGGCTGATATTGGTCGAGGTTGATACAGCATGTGATACAGATTTTAACATGTATTATAAACTTTATCATATATTTAAACAGAGGACTTCAAATTTTTAAATTAAAGTCTACTGCCACAAATAAAAATGATTGGGGAAAATATTTTGTGAAAAATTAAAAATGGGGGGGGGGGGGGGAGGTTGAAAAAAGACAGATAATCGAAAAAAAGTTGAACATTTGTTTTTTTAAATTTGACCCCCCAAAAAAATGTTGCCCTCCCCCCTCAAAAAAAAAAGGAAAAAAATACAAAAAAATAAAATTGAAAAAAAAATTTGGAAAAAGCTATGTGATAAAGGGTAAGCCATGCGATAAAGGGTACGACATCATAGAAATCAGATACGGACCAACATCATGGGCTCTATCATTTGTTCAAAACACCTGTATTTAGTACCAAATATATGATAAAAAGTAGTATGTATACAAAATATCACAGGTATATAAATTATAAAATGGTATACTGAATATTGCAGTATAAAAAGAATTAGATGTATACAAAATATCTTAGGTATACAAAATACTAAAAACCGGTATATTTAACATCACAGGGTATACAAAAGATGAAGGGTATACAAAATATTGCAGGTATACAAAGTATTAGAGATATATGAAATATCACATGTAAGGTGTCCAAATATTAAATGGTATGCCAAAAAAAAAATACACAATGTAAATCATCATCAGTAATCAATATCTGAGGTAAATTTTGAAATTTAGGTAAAATTTTTCTTACAGAGGCGACCATTAGGAGAGATAGAACTTAAGAACAGATACCATCCTCCACAGCCAGTGTTATCTTGTCGTACTGTTAATATTGATGTGTCTGGAACAAGAACGTACAGACCCAAATCATCCACGGATATCATAAAAGAACAGCATCAACTTATACATAATATATATAATAAATCAAGGTTAGAAAAAAAGTCCTTACACATTCAAAGTTTATATGATTATACAAGTCAGAAATACTTTTATTTGGTATCACATAACAGAATTTACATTATAAAGTACATTACTGTATTTTCCTGCCTATAGCTCGAGACTTTTTTTACTTTAAAATGACCATTTTACCATTATAAGTCTATGGAGAAAGTAACAATTAGACCTATAGTCCAGAAAATACAGTATATGCTGAAAGATAAATGTTAAAAAACAGTTCATTTTATTTTTTTATTTTTATTTTTTTTTGTTCCTTAACACACATGGAATTCTACAGAATTCTGACTTTCTTTATTCGAATTAAACTTGATTCTATTGACATATATGAACTTAATGAGAAAAATATAAGAGAGATATCGGGTAAAACGTCAAGGTCATGATAACTGAAAAATAAAAAGTTTTGTTCACCATATATTTTATGGATAGGAAAATGAGTTCTGCATGCTTCCATTAATATAAAATAAGGGGAATTGAAAAAATAATTTATACTTTCTTAGTGCCATTAGGTAAAATTTAAAGGTAAAGTCATGTTTAATAAGTTTTGAAATTAACGTTTGATGTAATAAATGTATTGATTATATTTACAGAAACATACAGTCTGCCCCATCAAAGGGAAGACAATCTCAGTCACCTAACCGTCAGTATTTTGGAGATCAGAATCATCTCAGGAAATATCAACGCATAAATAGTATGTTACAAGATATGCAAAAATTAAATAAATAAAATGTTTTAAATAAATGAAACTTGTTGATATAGGTTGTATAACATATATAAGAATTACACGCACTGTTATAATTTTAATAAGTTTGACATTTGTTTTTGTTGAGCACTGATATCAAAGAATTTCTGATATCTAAAAATAATCTGTTATCCCGGACTAGTTATTTCTGCTTTATTTGCATTTTCCTGCTAATTTTGCAAATTGTGTTTGTATTGCTTCTCTTTGTAAAAAATGTGTTTTTCTTTAAAAAATATTACATTCAAAATATATGTTAGAATATGACAAAGATATCAAACCAAAATAAACAGTGATTTTTATCATGTTGTTGCTGAATTTGAGCATATGTTCAATGACCATCAACCAATGTCCACAAACTGTTAAAAGAATTTTTACAACATTATAGACTTCAACCAATAATATTCACAAAAACAGATTAAGTCTATACTTTTAATGTTTATTGAGAGCTATTTTCCTTAAAAACGTTCTATAAATAAAGTTAATAGAAAATCTATTACCCAATAATTATGCCAAAATGCAAAAACAATAAATAGATGATTATGGAAACTTGTAAGGTTGTGATATCCTAATCAAGTAAATTTGCACGGTAATTGTTTTTTATAAACCGTATTATTTATTGAGTTCCTGTCAAGTTGTAACATAAAAGTATTGATAAAGGAAATCAGATTTTGTTTGGTTTTTATCTCCTTACAAATTTAATGACATATAATCAATATGATTGCACCTCTGCATAATTAGCCTATACATATTTAGTTCGGATAAGGTGTGGATTTTATGTCAAGAATTTATCCATGGTAGCCTTTCTTACCCATTATAAAAATTCTTGCTTCATTCAGTTATATGTAAACCAAAAATACCTACATTTTTATTTTGAAGGGGGGGGAGAAGAAATGATATGCAGTATTATTTCAACTGTTTTCTTGCAAATCTTCCATTTTACACAATCAAATGAGACATTTATAATAGAATTTGGCCTAGGCTGTCATGCAAAGAAAACTTTCATTGAGATATCATATAATTTAAAGTAGGTTTTTGTCACACTTATGATGAATTGTAAAAAGTCATACATCACACAGCATTTTGGTTTTATTTATGATTTATTTTTTGGAGGGTGTGGGTGGGGATTTCAGAAGATCTGGGTGCACATAAATTTTAAGATATTCATCTAAGAAATATTTCAACAAGGAAAGGAAAATTCACTGAGCTTTTAGAAATTCATTGGCTAATTTCAAGTTAGTCAGCTATATGTCCATGTCTTGACCTCTTTTCCATGCTCCAGTAACTTGTTATTGAACAAATAAAAAGACATCTGTAAATTTCTATAATGGCATTCCATTGTTATTGTTCTTTCACTAAAACCATTTATAAATCCACATTATTCTTACACAGTATTGCTAACATGAATGGTGAGACACATCTGTACCTAGATTCTTCATTTGGATTTGAATGTACTTAGCATTTTATGATGTTTTTTTTATTTCCAAATTTTGAGCCTTACTACAATATTTTTTTTAGGAGGGGGAGGGGGGGGGGGGGTGAAATATGCATGTGCAGCGAATCAAAATTGTTACTTGTTAATGCACCACAGAATTTTTATTGATTTTGTATTAACTTTTATTGCAGTTGAAATTCAAGGGAGACCACTCACTTCTAAATCACAACCATCTTCTCCCAGAGAAAATAGACCAAAGTCAAACATACGGCCAAAAACTGCAGGTAAATGATACTGAAGCCCTTCCATTCAATACAAGAGTGCAGTGACATTTTGTTATAACATTTCTGCTGAGCATAACATTCTTCTTCAGTTATATATTTGAATAAACAATTTAGAATAGAAGGTACACTTTAGAATAAATCCAAACCAGTATGTGAGATCAAGCTGAAAACAGAAGTAGATCTGAAATGTTATAAAATGATAAACTGCACAGATGGCACAGTGTTTCAGTGTTTCAGTGTGAGTTCTAACCTAATTAAATTTAACAAGGGGAAAAGGAATTAATCTGTGTAGACATTTTTAAGTAAAGATTAAAATTTGTCTAAATTTTAAAAACAGTGAACTTTTTTCTTTGTTTTTAAAAGATTAATTTTTATTTACCTGATCTAAGAGGAAAAAACAAAGTTGGTCAATTTGTATAAATAAATTCATTTTAATTTTTTAATTTTCATAATGGGAAATATAACGAATGTATCATACAAGTTGATAAGTAAACAAAACGTGAGAGTATGAAAAGTTGATTGATTTTCAAAAATAGTTATATGCTATCAATGACTATCTTACTGAGTGACAATTTACAAAAATGCTCAAAGTTTATCTCTGATATATTAAAATTATAGGAGCTGTTCATAAATCGTCGGGAGAAAAAGACAGAAAAAATGATCCTCTTTTGATGTCCAGTAGGGTTAATAAAAATTTAACCCAGAAAATTCATGAGCAGTGGGAACCAGAAAACCACAACTTAAACCAGGGTGTGTTTGTTCGGGGACAGTCTAAGGAGGGTGTCCCTAGTTTGGATAATTGGCTGATGTTTGGGGGAACACCAGCTGAAGGCTCCACTGGCATAGTGGATGCTTTTGCCTGTAAGTTAAGCATATTATAAAATCTAAATGCATTGTTTATATAATCTCAAAATTTATCATTATTTTTCAGTAACTTGTCAATTAAATTTATATTAATTAGGCATGGATAAGGATTCTATCATATTTCATTCACATATTCAGCTACATCTAATCACATGATAGTCTCACAAGGGTTATATCTAACACATACAGTTTTGCCTTTAATATTTACCTTAATATGCATGTCAAGAAGGGTACTTATGTACATTAATTACTTCATTCATTTGAGAGATGTATTCATCTGGTGATAAGATGTTTATTAAAAGCATTTTAAATTCATGCATGTTTATATACAGTCAGCTCTTGTTATCACAAAGGTATTTTAGTAGAAATTTCATGTAACTGATATATGTTTTGCACTGTAAATAATAATACTTAGACATTTTTACTCCAAGTATCTCAAATTTTCTGTTAATTGTGACAAAAAATGACTAGAACTGTAGTTTCAAGATAATTAGAACTGACTGTGTGTACAATGATGTTTATGGAATCTAATGTACTCCGAACCAATAAATTAATCAAAATCATTCTGTAAATCATCTAAAAATTTGGAAACAGACATAAATAAATTAACCAAGGGAGGTAATAACTTTAAACAAAGATATTACGCATTAATATTCAAAGAAGTAGCAGTAAACCGATGACAAAAACTTTTTTTAGCCTGGTCCTGAACATAGCTTAAGAGGAATCAGTATTTACACTTTAATAACATTTATGTTAAGCTCAAGTTTATTTCAGAATTTGATAATAAATGACACTTTCAAACACAAGAATTTTGTTTAAAATGGTATGAAATTAGGAAATGGACTAAATAAACTCTGTCCTTGGATGGTTGTGGCTTTACCCTTTTTGGTCATTTTGGCATTTTTGAATTTGCTTTTCAACCTTTTGATTATTGTTTTGGTTTTCAACATTTTAGACCTTGAGCACAACTGATGAGTCCTAAATTGACAAAATGTGCACAACTTGTGCATCAAAATTGGTATCAAAGAGTTTTATTATGATATAGTTCTTTTATCTCTAAGATTTCCCTAAGGAATTTTGATTTTTGAATTTGGGTGCTAATTGTTAATGTTTTACATTGCCTTCTAGTAAATGAAGAGGAGGAGTATTATAACATACAGAGTAGTGTGGGTAGCAGAGTAGCACAACAGTTACAGAAAGGTGATAAAGTTAGGATTGGTATCAATGGAAATGTTCAGTCACAAGATCTCAAGGTCAAAAAATGGAACAGAGAGACTAGGTATACAAAAAGCTGAGATTTAAATGTGTTTCAAAATTAAATACTTTTCCTAGTGGTGACATTCAGAGTTTTATGTATTACATTATTTGATAGAGGAACATTTAGAAATTACATTAATCCATAAGATGAAATTTCAAGTGTACCAACTTAAGTGGAGAAAATATTTCTAACTCTTTGGACGTCATAGTTCAAGAATATATTAATTCTTCTACAAGATAATTAGATATGTCAAAATAATTGAATTTTACCATAAACAGAAACGATTTTTCTTCTTAGATAAGTATTAAAATTTAACATATTCATTAAGTTACATAGAATAATGATCATATTACCTAGACAAAGTAAAATTGAATTTTCCCAAGTTCAGATATTTCTAGAACTGATAGAGTAACATGTATTTTATTATTTAATTTCATGTGATGATACATAGGTTTGTCAAACCTTATCATAATTGTAGACCTGTATTCAGCTAATTTGATAACTGCCAAGAAAATCCCAGTAATTGTCTCCCTTTGATATTACAATGGGATTATTTTCAATGTTGGAAATACATGTACGTAGAAAATCTATAATACTAAATTTACGAATTAGCCGAATAGGCGTCAAAACGCGTGGTTCAAAATAAACGATGTATGGTTCAGATTATAAAGGTTATTATCGGATTTGACAATCTGCATTTATAAATTTTAAACTGCAGCTTTGTTTATGTGCAAATGGAATTTGTATGCATTTTTATACGACCGCAAAATTTTTGCGGTCGTATATTGGTATGACGTTGGCGTCGTCGTCGTCGTCGTCGTCGTCCGTCGTCCGTCGGAGTCTGTAGACATTTGGTTTTCGCACTATAACTTTAGTATAAGTTAATAGAAATCTATGAAATTTAAACACAAGGTTTATGACCACAAAAGGAAGGTTGGGATTGATTTTGGGAGTTTTGGTCCCAACAGTTTAAGAATCAGGGGCCAAAAAAGGGCCCAATAAGCATTTTTCTTGGTTTTCGCACAATAACTCTAGTATAAGTAAATAGAAATCTATGAAATTTTAACACAAGGTTTATGACCACAAAAGGAAGGTTGGGATTGTTTTTGGGAGTTTTGGTCCCAACAGTTTAGGAATTAGGGGCTAAAAAAGGCCCAAATAAGCATTTGTCTTGGTTTTTGCACAATAACTTTAGTATAAGTAAATAGAAATCTATGAAATTTAAACACAAGGTTTATGACCACAAAAGGAAGGTTGGGATTGATTTTTGGAGTTTTGGTCCCAACAGTTTAGGAATTAGGGGCCAAAAGGGTCCAAAATTAAACTTTGTTTGATTTCATCGAAAATTGAACTATTGGGGTTCTTTGATATGCCGAATCTAACCGTGCATTTAGATTCTTAATTTTTGGTCCCGTTTTCAAATTGGTCTACATTAAGGTCCAAAGGATCCAAAATTAAACTTAGTTTGATTTTAACAAAAATTGAATTCTTGGGGTTCTTTGATATGCTGAATCTAAACATGTACTTAGTTTTTTTTATTATGGGCCCAGTTTTCAAGTTGGTCCAAATCGGGGTCCAAAATTAAACTTTGTTTGATTTCATCGAAAATTGAACTATTGGGGTTCTTTGATATGCCGAATCTAACCGTGCATTTAGATTCTTAATTTTTGGTCCCGTTTTCAAATTGGTCTACATTAAGGTCCAAAGGGTCCAAAATTAAACTTAGTTTGATTTTAACAAAAATTGAATTCTTGGGGTTCTTTGATATGCTGAATCTAAACATGTACTTAGTTTTTTTATTATGGGCCCAGTTTTCAAGTTGGTCCAAATCGGGGTCCAAAATTAAAGCTAAAAAAGGGGTAAATTATTTTTTTTGGGGGGTGGGGGCAATTCTCCACAGCATATTGTATCGCACAAGAATTCAAAAATTGAATATAAATTCAAATCATATGACCAATTCTAAGTTCTTTATTTCAGTTATTCTGTTTTAGAAACCTATTATGTGTCAAATATTTCAAGAAATTTTCAATTACACAGTATTGTGCAATAGCAAGAATCAGTATAATTTAAACCAATTTACATTATTTACATTACAATTAAAGGATAACTTCAGTAACACCCAACAATGACTTCAATCCAAACATATATATTGAATAAACTTACAAATCAGAAATTTTAAAATTATATGATACTAACATACATACTACTGCTAACAATTAAATATGACTTAGAGCAAATATGACAACATGATTATAAAAATATGTACAAAGAGGGATAACTCTTTTTTTTATCTCAAATTTTGAATATGTGCTGATGAAGCTTTTTTGTTTATCTCATCTAAACTGCTTTTAAATTATGCATATTTAAAATTTGCCATCCATGACTATGATGTCATTTTCTATTTTAATACGTTATGGTGTATTTAAATGGGCTGTTATGGTTGCAAAGTATCAAGAGAAATGGGGGGGGGGGGGGGTGAAATCAAAATTTAGGGGGGGGGGAATGAGAAATTGGGGAGGGGGCAATTTTTTTCTCATTTCATAATTCATAAATTAAAAAGGAAATTTCAAATTTTTTTTAGCAAAAAAGGGGGGGTTACAATAAATTTTATTGTTTTTTGTTGTTTTTTTTTTGGGGAGGGGGAGTCAATGTGCAACTTCATAGTGTATTGCACAAAAGCTAAAAAAGGGGTAAATTTTTTTTTTTTTTTTTGGGGGGGGGGGCAATTCTCCACAGCATATTGTATTGCACAAGAAGCAAAAAATTGAATATAAATTGAAATCATATGACCAATTCTAAGTTCTTTGGTTTCAGTTATTCTGTGTCAGAAACCTATTATGTGTCAAATATTTGAAGAAATTTTCAATTGCACAGTATTGCGCAATAGCAAGAAATTGATATGTGTGCCCAATTTTAAATTGGTTATTTCTGATTTATATATAAAAACAAAAAATACTGATATGGTTTGAATAGGTAAATTAAAAATTTTTAAGTTCTTAGACAACATTCATTCTGTGTCAGAAACCTATGCTGTGTCAAATATTTATTCACAATCCAAATTCAGTATTGTATCAAGCTTGAATGTTGTGTTCATAATTGCCCCAACTATTCAGGGTTCGACATCTGCGGTCGTATCTAGCTGCGCCCAGCGGAGCATTTTATTCCAATATGAATTCTCCCAACATATCCCTTAGAAGGTTCTCGAATGCATCATTTTAACACATTGATTTAAATAAACAAGTATACACATATTTTTAATGTATTTCTGTTTGCAATTACGGAAGAAGAAGAATAAAACAAATTAAAAACATTCTCCTTCGAGTGGGATGTTTCCGCTTCATGTATTCAGGATTGTTTTTCTACTATAATGCAATTTCTCCTAACTGTAAAGGTTATGAACTTTGAAGATTATGAAGAAGGAAGGTAAAGGTCAGAGGAATTCCTAACTTAGTTGTTTTTTGGATTGCTCGGATGTTTACCTTGCACAAAGTGATAAAACCAACCATTATCTATTTTTACATTATTTGTCATATGACCTGTCTAAATATATCTCTACCATACCCTAGATAAAAATATTTTTAACAAATGATCATCTTTATCATTAATGAAGAAATTTATCTCGGGGATCTTTGATAATTATAAACGTGGACAACACACGCAGCCACACACTAAAACTGCTTTTTATCGTCTGATTATTGGATATATTTGTGAAATTAAGCTTCGCTAGCCCTGACCATGATGACAGTGGAACAATAGGAACAATTATTTTCCAAAAATATGCTCTACCTAACTCACGGCATCTTTTGAAAAATTCATCCGTCACTAAGGAAATGTTTACATCTACAATTTCATTTTCATATATATTCTGAAGGGAAAAGGTAATGCATTATGGAATGTGTATTTAATGAAAGCTTTTCATCAAGTTCCAGTTCAGAATTAATTGTAACAATAAAAATATTGACAATTTATGTGGTTTTGTTTTCGTCATATGGACTTTGATGGAACTTGAAGTTCCATTTTGGTAATTCTACGTGGCATACAGTCTACTTCATCAGTGGATACATTTTCGGTAGTAACGAACAGCCATATGACAATTGGGTCATGCTGACCTACATTTCACGCTTCATTGACTTCTGTTAAAATTTGCATTAACATCCATTTCTGGAATACTACTGCATATATATACATGAAACTATCAGATGATACTACTTGACAGGAAAGTTTATGGGAAGCCTGCCACAACATCCATATTGAGTTCCTGTTCCATGAATGACATGGCCGCAACAACTTTTTATAGTCAATATGGCCACCACAAAAAACATTTTTATTGAACCCGCGCTCGCGCGGGATCAATGTCTAGTGTCTTTATATTTATGAACTTTCAATATTAAAAACTATTGATTGTAGCTATGTAAAAGAAGAACCAGCAGTGCAGAAGAGAAGTGATATAATGATAATTCCATTGTGTTGGGATGATGCTGTTAGTAATCCTGTCACAAAAGTTATCTCCCCTAGGGGAGAAAGAGATGAAAAGACAAAACCAGTAAGATCAATTTCTTAATTATGTAAACAAGGTAGTTTATGTTATTATTTTCCAACAGAAAATATCTGGTTATTAGTTTGGTCAGTGAGTGGTCCAGGGGATGTGGGGGCAGCTTCAAAGAATGATGAAGGAAAATCTGGTTTGCTGTCAATTTGACAGCTAGTCTTTTTTATTTTGTTATTTATGAAATACTGAAGACGGAATCATAATATTTTCTTTAATACCAGTTTTTTTGGTTTATTAGTCATTGAAGTGCATTTTCCACATGTATTATTACTAGAAAATTATATAATTTTTACAAAAATACTGTCTGTTTTTCAGAGTTTATGTGAAACCCACCCTGTTCTCTTTACTAAAGAAAATGAAGAGGAAGCCATGAAAGAGAGAATAAGTATGACAATAATAGACAGACCAGGAAGTTATAAGGTCAAACATCGGCCAAAATCAAGGACAAATGTAACGAGGGAACAAGACAGTAAAATTACTGACATCACTATCGATCAGAAATCTGAAAGTGAGGAATCTATGCTACACAGTTTATCAGTGGATGATGTATTAAGACACACGATAGACAACAAACGATCTCGATCTCACAGATCAGATGAAAGTATGGATGGAAGTCTAGTTTTTGTTGAGCAAAATGGAATTTCACCTAGAATTGATGATGTAAAAGAAAATATTCGAAGTCAAAGTAAAATTAGTATTACTGAATCAAATCTAAGTGACAGAAGTGATATTAGTTCAAGACAATCAAAAGCTAAAGTCGTAACTTTGAATTATAGTATTGGTAAAACAAAGACTTCTGATCTGGTGATTGGTCCACCGTCAGGATCTCTTGTTAGATCGAACACAGACATGTCAATGAAATCTTTAGGTTCTTCACGTGGTGGAGAAAGGGGGTACAGAAATGGAGAGAGATCGGGATCCAAACTTGGATACAGAGGTTCCTCTGCTAGAATAGGACGTGTAAGTAGTCCAGCTGCATATGCAAGTTTTGGTCCAAAAACAGAAACAGAATATATACAGATTTCTTCACAGATTAAAATGCCAAGTCCAAATCCCCCACAGCCAAACATAATAAAACAGGAAGAATATATATCGCAGGCCAAGTCTAATGAGGCCATTCGTCAAGTGACAAAACAGAATAAAGTACAAACTGTTGAGAAAGAGAAAGAAATAAAACAGACGACACCAGCTCCTGCTCCATCACCTGAACCCCTTGTGGAAGAAAAAAAAGAAATCAAAGTAGCAGAAACCAAACACTCTGTAACACCATCTGCTGCTCCTATGGCTATAAATATACCAACTGCAGAACAGTTTGAAGGGGAATCTCCCTGGCCTTCACAAAGAACAGGTGCTGATACAGAAACTGTTCGTTCTCAAAGTATGTTGAAGAAGGAAGGATCAGAGTTACAAAAAGTTACTGAAAGTACCATTGAAAAGACAGTTACATTTAAGGATGATGTGTCCTGACAATTGTTGATGTTACATTAGAGGGTCATTAGAGTTTACATTTTTACAAAAAGTACTTATTTACTTGGTAAATAGCATAAGGATTTATTTGATACATAAAAGGCATTTAAAAAGTCATAATCAACACATTTTGTATTCTTCTGAAATTCACACAGAAGCACTATTTGTCATTTACTTTTATATTATTTTGTTTTGCCTTTTTATCTTTTTTTTTAAAGAATTATATTGTTTTGATACCACACTATAAGGTGCCATTTTGTTCAGCTAAGGCCATATGAGCTTTTGTCATCACTTCATGTCTGTCTGTAAACTCTACATATTAATGTTCTCTGAAACTCTACGACCGATAAATTGACGGTATTTAGTATATGTGGCATAACATACTGAGATGTGGCAGGGGTATATAAATTTGTAGTTATATTCTGGTGAAATCACTTAACATGGTCAGCATGAACAATTAATAATTTCTGATAGATCAAATTTTAACAATCTTCTCCTCTTGAACCACCTGGCTAAACTGGTTGGCCAAATGAGATGAACCTTGATATAAGATTATATAACTCCATATTTTACGGTGGTCAGACTATTATCTTAGAAAACCTACATTGTATTTTACATTCTGTGTGGTCAAATCAAATCTTCTCCTTTGAAACTGCTTGACAAAATGAAATTAAACTAAATATAAGGCAAAACTGATAGGTTATTGGTTACTGATTGAGGCTGAGATCTTCAGACTTAAGTTTTATAAAATGATAATATTTATGAAGATATTTATGAATAATTAAATTGTTATAAAATTATTCATGATAAAGAAATGCGAAAATATTGTAAGGTAGTGTAATAAGATGATATGGATTAATGTAGATTTTTTGCATTTATGTGTATAAAACTTCTCTATGTTAAGAGGTTTCTTTGACTTAGATCTTCATTAAAAAGGGGGTGCCAGTTTTTTTGCTGAAGTTTGGTAATGCTCATCAGGTGTTTGGTTTCCATCACCAATAAGATGAAATCAGTCACATTGAAAGTGACTAAAAACCTCAATAAACATACACAATTGTCATGACTGTTTGCCAGAATAGTTATATATGAAACATGCATTATGGTTGTTGACCATATCTGTACTATTAGAATAGAATTATGGGTTGCATTTATACCATTTTACGATGGGTTTGCCCTTTATGCCAATGTTTTACCACTCTTTATTGCTTGTTGTAAAAAAGTTGGCAAAAAGGACAAACCTGTTGTAAAATCATTATATTTCATGTGTCAATGAATTATTTCTAGTAAATATTGTTTTTCTGATCATTCTGTTATAGGTTTAGAACAATCTGTTTGTTAACAGGAATAAAAACTAGTGTTAATTTCTGTAATTTTCTCACAAAATATCAATACCAATCTGTGCCTTTACATGGTGTATAAATAAAACATCGAATTACCAATCAAAAAATGTAGAAATGCAAATTATACAAGATTATTAGATATATTTATTATTCATATTTTGTATTGGAAATTAACAAATAAACTTGCATACTTGCATATTTTGTAACTGTATACAGTTTTATGATGTGATATAAACACTCTTTTTTTCTCATCAACAGAAAGTATTTCAGAGATTCCATCTTGTCAAAGTTCATGTTTTTGTTAAAATCAGTGAAAGAGTTGATACCAGCTCTGATGGGAAATAAATCATAAAAAGAATATGTTGTGGAAAATCTGTTCCTGACCTTGCTTTTATAACTTAAGTTGAAAATATACATTTGTATAAAGTATGTTGAGTGCCAATTTTATAATGTGAAAATAGTCCTGTAGTTAATGGATATGTAGAATGTTCTGCATTTTTTTGTTATTTGATAATTTTTTGTAAAGTGTGATACTATACTTAGTCATTTAATAACAATTTATATTTTTAAGATAATTTTTCTTATTGATTTTATTAATTTAGATTTTATTTCATATACAATTTTACCTTAGATTTTATCATATACATGTGCTTTTTGTTAATGACATTAATGTGTTAACTTCTTTTGATGTCTAAAATCTGATAGATTAAAATACTTCAGATTTATATTGTAAGGTGTTGTCTTTTCAATGCTTCATGCCTTGTTTGTGGTTACCATTAGTTTAGGCACAGATTTGACTAAGAAGAGCAGCAACTTAAAATCTTTCATCAGGCATAGCAAAGCCAAAACATTTTGGCATACATTTATATTTTGAAAATGTTTAATTCAAAAATCATTTTTGAATGATTTTGGAGCATATGTGCACTTGATGTGCCTATGTCAATTCTGTTTAACAGTTTAATTTGTTTCCTTTTCATAGAGTCCTTTTGTGTTTGGAATAAGCCAGGTATTCATTAATTTTTGGTTTGGGCTTTGGCACATGATTGAAGGTCACAAGACAATTTCATCATTTTTTTATGAGTCTAAATATGTTTTGGTGGGATGCCTAAACTTTCATACTCTTAGTTTGGAGTTTTTATGCTTTTAATCATAGAGCTAGTCTTTAGATGTAAAGGAGCACAACCAACAAGAATAATTGAGATAAAAATCAATATTACTGACAAAGGTAAGGTTCTGATGGCTATCTTACACGTGTCAACTTGCTGCTTTCTCCAACTGTGTGCCAGTCCATCAACCCATCTGTTCGTTAAAAGAAAATTCTTTAGAATAGTAAATATATTTACTCTGATTTAATGTATTTATATTTGGTTTATATTACCTACCATTAAGTTGAGATCCATAGCTAAAATCAAGGTTTCAAAGTTACACTTTGAAAAATCAAGAAATTATAAAAGAAACTTTCCATAGTGGAATCGTGACTTGTGCGGTATTCTACTACGTGTAGGCTAATTTGTTTTTACAATGAAATTATTATGAATCAAATGGTATAGCTGTTGAAAAATTGCAGATTCTGACTATTCCCTGAGTTAGATGAAAACAAATCACTACATATTTATAAAACTTCAACTAAAATCCTTTGCAACCAACATTTTAAAATTTAACCTGTTATCAAAAAGTATAAGTTCATAAGTTTCTTTTCCATTTTCTTTCTATGTAAGTTTGAAACTCCAGACTGGGTTCATTTTTGGAGGGTTGTGAAGTAGAGCAAAGAACAATATTTTATCATCATGAGCTCCTCGGAAACCATTTGAAAACGATTTGTAAAATCCTGGGTACTTGCGAGTATGGTAGATTTCAAAAAAATAAACAATGACCAAAGACCAACGGAATATTAAATACTGAATTAAATTCTGACACCTTTCACCGGTAAATTTCTTAACTAAATGACAAATTTAACCACCAAAATATATCAAAGACTAAATTGGTTTGGTATTCAATTTGCCGTTCATTGGCGCAAAATGTTCATTAGCACAAAGAAATTTTCTAAATCGCATATATCAAATGTGCCAGAAATTAAACGATACATTAGTACTGTTTTGGGTCTATTACAAATTATAAGCTTTTTCTGCTAACAGTCTGGTTGGGTTTAAGTCACATCTTTTTTGTTGCTTTGACAATCTGCGTTACACATTAAAACTATATGTAAGACTAGGTACACGATTAAAATGGTAAATTAATTTTATCAAAGGCTGAAATTTATACTTTTTAGCAAATAAATTGTTGTCCTGTTATCTCCTCATACAGCTTTTGTAGCACATACTTTTATAGTACGTCTCCAGCTGGTTTCAACACGATTTATAAATTTTGGGACCACCAACAATAAATTATTGGCTTCACTTTGTTGGACCCAATTTTTTCGTTCCGTCCATCTTAGTTCAACGTTTTGTTCTGATATGGTTTGGAATATCACTGAGTGATCACATACCAGCTTTGTACGAAATTATACATACACATATGTAATATATAAATTAAACATTTTATCGTAATGGTAGATTTGCGCATTCTGGCGCTTTTAATACATATGATTTTTTTTTTTTAATTGCGCTTTTGATGTATTTTCAGTATTGTAATTAGCGCAAATTTAATTTTACAGTGGCATCGTTTGACCTTATGTTCATCTTTAAAATCTCCACAAACAAATATCTGAGTTAAAAGCTATAGGGAGGGGTTAATTAAACAAAATAAGTATACCCCCTATAAAATTTGTGTGGAAAGTTTCCAAGTTTCACAACAAATGTAAAATCTGGAAAAACAAAAATTCTGGTAGTATTGCAATGCAATGACCCTACCGCCTTGATTTGTGAGAGAACACACCTATTATTTTGGCAATAATTCCTATTTCGAGAGACAGTAACTCTCACAATAATTATTCGATCAGCGTGAAACTCAAACTTAAATTGATCTGTAACTTACCATTATAAAGTGACATACTAAAATTAAGATTTGGTTAAAAGTCCGGAAAACTGTAGTGTGACTGACGGACGGACAGACTGCAAACCTATAGTCCCCCCCCCGTCGTTGCCGGTAGGGGGACTAAAAATCTTCAAGTGGCATCATATACTCCATCTCGAACGTCTTCAGTGTGTTCATAACACTGCAATGTTCCCAAGGTTTGGGTTAAAAGCTGGAGTTGATAAAAATGTACTGTCAGAGAAGATAATTTTCGCAAAAGAAAGAAACTCATATGAAATCTTGGAAACTATTAAAACCACCGTACGTATCCTATTTTCCCCAACTGTCCGACAGCCAACGTGCAACCTTATCAAAAATTACATAAGTACCCTAATACATAACAGTTTGCATGCTGCGGTATTCAGGTTTCCAAATTTGGGTACACATGCTGTTTCATATGACAACACAACTTGATGAAATAATTACAGGACACTGACACATATACTTTCCACTAAATTATTAATTTCTACCTGTATGTAACCATTTTATAAGAAAACCTCCAAATTTATTTTAACTGATATCAGAGACATATAAAACATATGTCTCTGCTGATATTTAAGTAATTTATATGAAAGCCTTTCTACATGTCTTTCTTGGCATATATGCTTTCTTGTGCATAATCGGCTTTTATGTTTTAATTTTTAATATACTGTCACCGGTCACCAAAAATGTTATTAAAATTGACTAATTTCTTTCCATATATGAAACTTTTAGGTAAACCGATCATTCTACCGTCGGTGGGGTAACATCAGAATGATTGCAAATTAACGACGTACAAGATAATTTATTTTATTCAACAATGTTATCAATTTTTTTTTTATCTCTCCGTACATTGTACTTGAGATCTTTTGCACCTTATGTGTTAATTCTCGACTTGAACAGTTGAAAAAGGGTCAAATACTGGTGTATTTATTCTCGGTCGTGAATGTCTGAAATATGCAAGAAATATTTATCCCCTATGAGGAGGCAGTTACTATATATGAGGTGCTAGTTATGTTCTGACAAAAGGGGTGTATTTTTTTCGCAAAGCGACTGTAAAGGAGTATATACTTTTTTCTCATTTCTACAAAGGGGTAATATCTGACCATCATGAACGGGGTTATATGTCAAGAACATCTGGTATTTTTACATTTTGCCATCTCATTTTTGAGCAAATTCAAATAAATAGATTATTTTGAAATAAATATTGCTTTTACTATGATTAAGGGGTATGTTTTTTTATGTTAAATTCATTATGTCAGAAAGGGGGTATTATTTTAGACACAGCTCATCGGATACAATTCTGAAAAAAGACCACATGAGGACCATTGATGCCACTTTTAAGTTTTGTTCCGACTGGCTCAGTGGTTTCAGAGGAGAAGATCTTTAAAGTACGTAAAGTTTAGATTGTCTGTAATGGGGTATGAAACATAGCCAAATTTTGTCTGGTCGGGGTTCAAACCCACCAATCAACTTTTTGACAAGGTGCCCCCACCCCACCTCTGTTTATCATAAAATTTCTTATAATATTCTTTTGAGCTTATACTGAAAAAAATGAGGCAGGTTCAGGTAAGCTATTGTCTTATTATAATTCACTTTGCGTCCAGAGATTTTAAATTTACACTGTAGTTTATAACAAGTTATGTGAAAAAAAAATGTGTTTGTTCTGAAAAGAATTGTGTGAAAATAAAATCATTATTGTTAAATGTAAATGCCTCCCCTAACGACCTAATTTTGAAAATAAAATATTTTATCTTATAACTCCCAGATAAACCATTGACTTATTCCTAACCTTGGTGATATAACTGTCGATAAAATGTGGTCCGTTATGGTTTGTTTTTTGTATAACATATAATATCGGTATATTGTTTTATCTAGTCTTGGTTCTGGTACCTGCGAAGCCCGAGTAAAGCGAAATAGGCGAGAAAAAGACGTGATTGTATCCAGTTTATATAAACAATGGCATCTCGGGCCGTAGGTGCCACGGTTAGAGCAGTTTCGAGGAAAAGAATCCTGCCCACAAGAGCCCCGCTTGTTATGGTAATTTGAAATGAAAGAAAACATTTGTATTAACATTTTATTCTACCAATATTCTTCCTTAACTTACCGTAAGACATGTTTCTATGATGAAGGTCACCCGCGTGAAAATTGAAATTACGCAACATATTTTCACGCTTCTTGTCCATAATCAGGACGCTCATAATGTTAATTATCATGTTAACTTTATTTTATCAATTTTAGATTTAACAACTCGTTATAACACAATCGACATACATCATCAACCGGAGGCTGAACAAAGTCGAAGATTATATAATAAATTTTGTTCCTTAAATTCCTATTTGACATTTTATTACTTCCACTTGTTTATAACTATAGGTATCTCATTGTTGTTACATGATGGGAAATGTCATAAGTATGAATTTTTACCTGTAGGGATGTGTAACTTCCTTTTCATGGTTCCATATTGTGCTATTCACATTCTTTTCCATAAAAATCAATGGCAATTTGACTTCAAAAGGCAACTTGATATACTTTGCTACTAGTATATAACCTATTCTACCACTGTTTATAGTGCAAAAAGCAGCAAATAGCATTCTTGATCTTTATAGCTGCTGTAATGCAGTCATTCATAATAAATTTCTTTGCTTTGCTCCTTAAAATGTTCTGAAATTGTGAATGGTATTTTTGTTTTTTTTTTCTAATTATAGAGTTGTTTTTCAGACCCCAGCAGCTGTTGAGAAGATTAAAACTTTACTTAGTAACAGATCTGATATGGTGAGAAATATTAACAGTGTATTGAATGTTTTGCTTTTGCTACGTTCACTGAAACATTCTTTATCTCCACCCAAAAGGGCACTTCCCTTGAGTGTAGAAGGTCATGGCTTTGATCCCAGGCTGGGTCAAACAAGAATTATTTGCAGCTTCTCCGTCAAGCATGCAGCATTTAGAAGCAAGAACAAAGACTGGTCGGCTCACAGTCAAAATAATATGTCTTTGTAGGGTTACATGTCTTCCTACCAACTGTTACCCCATGAGGAAGGACTCAGTATGTCAGTCTAGTACGAAGCATAGTTCATATTCACATCACATCAACACATTGTTGTCAAAATGTGCATGAAATAATTGCCACTGAATGTTAAACAATAATCCATTCACCCAAAAAAGAAACAAGAGTTTTTTATCATCATTTGGCATTTGCTCACTTTCACATTTCAATCGTCCATCAAACTGAAACTTACCTATGAAGCAATTAGAAAATAAACAAAGCTTGCTTAGGAGTGACATCAAAAGATCAGTGTAGGATAAATAGTGTCTTTGCTGATCCCAAACCCATAAATAAATAGCCAGTAGAAAAAATGCATTCACAAAAGTGTGGACTATTCTATGAATTGGTTTAAAAATAGTGGTTTCTATTTTATCAACAGCACCAAGGCTTTTGTTAAGTTAACTTATCGAAAATGAAAAGCCGACTTGGTATGATGAAACAATGATAAGTCCATTGTACAGCTTAACTGGGATGACATCAGAAATTGAAAATATTATAAAAAAAAAAATCATCAAATTTTTGAGACCCAATCCCCTTTCAAAACTTGTAGAAATTGATGGTTCTGTGGGAAAAAAATCTCTTTGGAGTGTATTTTGATAAAGGCATCAAAACTTTTATGAAATAAATTATATTCAAAAGCTGATAATAACATTTAGAAATAATAAACCTTATACTTATAAAGTTTGCATGTTCTCTGTCAGATGATTAATATGGCCAACAAAGGCTTATGTTCTTGAAAAATCAAACTTGATGTAACACATATATGAAAGCTAAATGTCTTTATAGTTTGTATATTCTATCTCATTTTATCATATTGATTTAATTAACATTGTATTTATGTGTTTTTTACCAATACATTTTCAGATTGGTTTAAAAATAGGTGTAAAAACAAGAGGCTGCAATGGACTAACATATACATTAGAATATGCAAAGGAAAAGGGCAAATTCGATGAAGAGGTTTCACAAGATGGTAAGAAAGAGGATTGATTTAAATGAATTATATTTACCAAAGAAGTTGCAAAATATGTATTCCATTGAATTAAATCTTTGATATAATACTTGACACGATATCTATGAGTATTGGAAATATCCTGATCAGGAATGATATTGTGATTTATAATTTTTTCAGCATTTGTTGTAATGCAGTGCAAAGATATAAGGATCACTTCAGGAAAACATTGAAAAGTTATAAAATTGAGTAAAATAAGTTTTAGTCAATTTGATGAATCTGTAATTAAATTTCTTAAGATCTATAGTTAGTGCAGTTGAATGGTACTGTTAAGGATGATCGCTCGTCTAATAGGAAATAAATAGGATTTGAAATAGGTGTTTTAGTTTGAGAGAACATATTAATAGTAAACAAATAAGCAAGAAAAAAATATGGGTTCATGTGCTCATTTTAGAGCTATAAGGCCTTAAAAATTTGCAGAAAATGTGTTTTCCCTGGATTTTTCATTGTCTTTGCATTGACAACTTAAGTCGCTCAAAGATGTATGAAAAAATAAAAAGGATTTCATAAAATTTTGTCAAATACAATTTTAAGGTATATATGATTGAATTATAAAAGAAAAAGTGGGGGTTCATGGGCAAAAAATTTCATGTTTAAGAAATGGATAAAACCCGAGGATTCCGAAAATCTGACAAAAAGACCGAAACATGACCAGCGAGCATCCTTAAGTCAGCTGCTTGATACAATATAATGATTTTTATTGACTGATATGGTTAACATCAAGTGGGAGTTATTACATGCATAACAGAGAAAATGTTAATGTGAAATGAACATTCCTTTGTATTATACCAACACACTGAGCCAAATTGTCAAAGGAAAATGTTTGAATCCTTAAAATACAGAGTGATAATAGAAATCTACTGATCTGATTAAGAAAGAATATTTTGGATAAATAATAAAACACTATTAAATTTAAAAAGTTAATACTGGTATGTTATGGCTGCATGAAACAGCAACAAACCAATTTTTTTAGGGAGTTGTATAAATATTAATTATATATACTATAATATATGTATTTGGCACTTTTGTGATTTATAGTTCTTATATTACCAAAGTGTATCAATAATTAATAATTCATTTAAAAACTTATATATTCTAATTGTTTTGTTCTTTCAGGTGTACGGGTACTTATTGATTCAAAAGCTCAGTTGAGTCTATTAGGAACTGAAATGGACTATGCTGAAACCAAATTAGCCTCAGAATTCATATTTAATAATCCTAATGTCAAAGGGACATGTGGGTGTGGGGAAAGTTTTAATGTATGATAGTGTTTATAGTTACATTTTAAATTATATATTGGTTTTGTTAATTATTCCTTTCCGCTTTCATATTGATTAAGCCTGAAAACAGTACTCAAAAAGTATCTTACAGATACTAATATGTAAATCATTACCTAGTTGAATTTTCATTTTTGTATCTAGCAGCAGGAATATATTGTAACTGTTTGAATGAGAATTCTTTTTTTGGATATCTCCTTTTACCAAGTTCCAATATGTGAGAAGGGAGATAATGGTACATATGAAAAATAAAAATTATCTCCCTTTGCCAGCATGTTGCCTTGTTTTGGCTTTATTTAAAAAACAGCAATTCAATAACTGAAGAGTGCATTTTAAAATTGTTAATTTTGTTACTATGTTTTTTTGTAAATAAAGTATGAATGTTACCTCAAATAAGTTTGGTTGATTTTTAAAAAGAAAATCCACAACTAAATTGTTTTCAGACAAATAGACTCAGCATTAGCACTTGGTCCCAGCAGTGGTGTAAACTTTTTTACAACCTTAAAAACTTTGCACACATAATACCTACACTTAAGATCTTTGGTTCAAAGATACATTATGATATACACTTTGTAGCATTATACTTGTCTTCTGACGTCACATTTTCGTAAGTCCATTTCTCAGCAACTGTATTACTTAGGCCAAGCATACAATGGGACTCATTTAAGCTTTGACTTTCGATGATTATAAAATTCGATAAGCATGCATCTTTGATAGGTCAAGTCCCACCCACTACTACATTGTAGTAATATGATTGAATGTAATGTGACATTGATCTATTGTTACTGTATACAAGTTCATCGTCAATGTTAATTGTACACATTTACAAATTCCCATGCAAAGGTCGCAATGAAGATCTGCATCAAAAATACATATTAGACCACTGGACATAGTTTTCCCTTTTTTCAGCAACAAAAATTCAAACAGGGCTAGATACTACTGGGATGTTAATCCACAACAAGCCGAACTACAACTTCAAAAAAAAAAACCCCAAAAACGTTGAACTCGAAGTTGCGGGATAAAACTCTAACCATGGAAAAATTCATCCACCTTAAAGTAATTTATGTTTTATGTTGTGGTATAGATCTATTTTGGAAATCTGAATGACAATTTTTATACGACCGCAAAATTTTTGCGGTCGTATATTGGTATGACGTTGGCATCATCGTCGTTGTTGTCATCCGAAGACATTTGGTTTTTGCACTATAACTTTAGTATAGAAATCTATGAAATCTAAACACAAGGTTTATGACCACAAAAGGAAGGTTGGGATTGATTTTGGGAGTTTTGGTCCCAACAGTTTAAGAATTAGGGGCCAAAAAAGGGCCCAATAAGCATTTTTGGTTATTATCTTGGTGTAAGGGAGGTAATCCAAACACATTTAAAGTAAAATGTTGTGTATGTTTCGATTACCTCCCTTACAAGTCGTAAATTATGTATAAAGAAATGTGGGGGGGGGGGGGGGTGAAAACAAAATTTAGTGGGGGGGGGGGGTAAATGAGAAATTGGGGGGGGACAATTTTTTTCTCATTTCAGATTTCAGAAATTAAAAAGGGAATTCATCAAATTTTTTTTGCAAAAAAAAGGGGGGGGTTACAATAATTTTTATTGTTTTTTGGTTTTTTTTTTTTGGGGGGGGGGGGTCAATGTGCAACTTCATAGTGTATTGCACAAAAGCAAAAAAGGGAGTAAATTTTTTTTTTTTTTGAGGGGGGGGGGGGACAATTTGCCACAGCATATTGTATTGCACAAAAAGCAAAAAATTGAATATAAATTCAAATCATATGACCAATTCTAAGTTCTTTGATTACAGTTATTCTATGTCAGAAACCTATATGTGTCCAATAATTAATTACAATCCAAATTCAGACCTGTATCAAGTGCAAATATTGTGTCCATTTTTGCCCCAATTGTTCAGGGTTGGAGCTCTGCGGTCGTATCCAGCTGCGCTCAGCAAAGCAATTTATTAATCATTTTAGCATTTTTGAATTTGTTCTTCAACTTTTTGGATTAATATTGTGGTTTTCAACGTTTTACAAGCCATAAACCTATGAAGTGTACACATCTCGTGCATCAAAACTGGTATCAAAGAGTTTATTACCCACTCCAAATTTATCGACTTAGTTTGCTCTTTTCTATACTAGAAAAATACTAAGTATGAGATAATACTACAATATATTTAAGGTCGGTCATCTCCCTTCCACTAATAATGATGAATGACAATATAAAACCGCACACGTTTGTTGAATTCTTAAGTTTTCATTAGTTTAAAACAGACACTGCCACTGGATCATTAAAAAAAAAAATTTTTTCTGTACAATAAAAAATATCCTCAACACAAAAAGATAGATATACTGGCACATGTATGTTTATTCGGAAAATTATAGAACTAATTTATATTGGAGAAGACGTTCTCTGATTTTTTCACTCAACACCACTGTTTGTATTCTAAGTTCTCAAATTCCATTTTTTTAGTTATAATTTTTAAACTTTGTACAAATATGTTCGTTTTTACGGCATTTTACTCTGTGTTTACGTAAAATACTGATACAGACCCTGACCTTTTATCTAATTTCAATAGGCTGTGAAGTTGCATCCAGTCATATTACTACAATGTATTAGTGGATGGATCTATCTTTGATGCACACCTTCCGAATTGTATAAACATCGAAAGTCAACACATAAATCAGTCCCACTGTATTTGGTCTATAGATGGTTCGTAGTGGGAACATGCCAGTCTGACACATGTCAACCAACCTTGACCTGAATTTCATGCTTGAATTACTTGCATCAGATTTTCTCTATTAGGGTCCATTTCTCAGCATTTGTAATATCTAGACCCATTATATTATAATCTTTGAATAGTTCTTGTTGTATACATGCCAATCTGACACCTGTCTCCCAACCTTGGCCTAAATTTCATGCTTGATTTACTTTTGTTATGTTCTTGTGATGAAGTCAATTTGTCAGCAATTGTAATATCTAGACCCACATTATTTGGTCAATAGAAGTTCACACACCTGACCTTTGACCTAAATGTCATGCTTGAGTGACTTGCGTTACGTTTTTGTGATGAAGTCAATTTCTCAGCAACTGTAATACATAGACCAACCATATTTGGTCTATAGATATTCTTGGTGGGTTAATGCTTGTCTGAGACCTTGACCTAAATTTCACACTTGAGTGACTTATGTCACATTTTCATGATTAAGTCTATTTCTGTGTAGTAATAATACCTTTATCCACATATATTGTCTGTAGATACTCCAATTTCACGCTTGAGGGATTATAACTATAATTATAATATTTCTTTTAATGCATTTTCCTCTGGTATCAGATAATCCTTATTCTGTGCCCACCTTTTATACACACATTCTACAATATATTGATAATTTTAACAGGTCAAAGTGGATTCTGAATGTGTATTTCTTGTTCAGGCAATTTTACCATTTTTATAACCCCCACAAACAATGTTTTTTTTTTGGGGGGGGGGGAGGCGCATTATATAGGAATGACTGTCTGTCCGTCCGTCAGTTTGTCCATATGTCATGTAAGCGTAACTCCTAAACCATTCAATGGTTTTTGATGAAACTTTATATGAAGTTTGGTCATCATATGTAGATGTGCATAAAGCAAGACAATAATCGTCGGACGCTTGCAAAGGGAGATAGTCCAACTTAAGGGTTTTACATGTTCAAAGCTTGTAAGCACAACTCCTCCTAAACAGTTCAATCGATTTTGATGAAACTTCATATGAAGGTTGGTCATCATGTGTAGATGTATTGAAACAAGACAATAATCGTCGGATGCTTGCAAAGGGAGATAATCCAACTTAAGGATTTTACATGTTTTAAGCTTGTAAGTACAACTCATTCCAAACCATTCAATGGAATTTGTTGAAACTTTATATGAAGGTTGGGCATCTTACATAGATGTGCATGAAGCAAGATAATTATCTCTGGATGCTTCGAAAGGGAGAATCCAAATTAAGGGTTTTACATGTTTAAAGCTTTTAAGCACAACTCCTCCTAAACCGTTCGATGGATTTTAATGAATGTTTATATGAAGGTTGGTCATCATATGTAGATGTGCATGAAGCAAGATAATTATCTCCTGATGCTTGAAAAGGGAGAATACAAGTTAAGGGTTTTACATGTTTAAAGCTTGTAAGCGCAACTCCTCCTAAACCGCTCAATGGATTTTGATGAAACTTTATAGGAAGGTTGGTCATCATACGTAGGTGTGCATGAGGCAAGATAATTATCACCCAATGTTTGCAAAGGGAGATAATCCAACTTCAGAGATGCACAAATGATAAAATAAACAGCTGAGCCACGAGCACATGATATGCCCGTCATCTTGTGAAAAAAACATAATAAATGTTTTTGGAATCCCCCTTTATTTAGTGGAGCTGCTTGTGGGATGTATATGGAAACCGGGCAGATCATAAACTTTTAAGCTCAATAGAAATTCAATAACTCAAAAATAAAATAAAGAATCATCACGAAAAAGTATACAGACCTTCAAATTAATATAACTAACAAGTGTGTGAAGTTTTATGCAATAATCATAAAGTTTTTTTTTTACAAACTAGAGGCTCTCAAGACCCTGTATCGCTCACCTGGATTTAACTTTTCACCTTGAGCAGACCTAAAAATTTAAGTGTTGCAGTCAATTTGGCTGGTTTTTCTATAGGATTCTGTGTTAAACTAATTTCAGCTGTGGCAGCCATCTTGGTTTAGTCCAGGTCAACGGATACATTTCTAAAAGAGAACCATTTAAGGACCATTTCTGCTAAGTCTTGTTCCAACTGGCTAAGCGGTTTCAGACAAGAAGATTTTTAACTGAATTTTTCTATAGGGTCCAATATTTAACAAAGTTCGGTGTGGCAGCCATCTTGGTTGACAATCCACGTGATCGGACATATTTCTGAAAGAGGATCTCCTAAGGACCAATGCTGCCAAGTCTGGCTCCAATATGTCAAGTGGTTTCAGACAAGAAGATTTTTCAATTAATTTTTCCATAGGGCCCTATGTTAAACTAAGTTCTGCTGTGGCGGCCATCTTGGTTGACAGTCTGGGTCGTCGCACAAAAATTCTGAAAGAGGACCATCTAAGGACCCATTGCTACCAAGTCTAATTCTAATTGACTTAGTGGTTTCAGACGAGAAGATTTTTGAGTGAATTTCCCATAGGGTCCTATGTTAAACTAAGTTCTGCTGTGGCGGCCATCTTGGTTTACAGTCCACGAAATTTGACACATTTCTGAAAAAGGACCTCCTAAGGACCAATGCCGCCAAGTCCTGCTCCAATATGTCAAGTGGTTTCAGACAACACAATTTTTCAATGAATTTTCCTATAGGGCCTATGTTAAACTAAGTTCAGCTGTGGCGGCCATCTTGGTTCACAGTCCAGGTCATCAGACACACCTCTCTAAGAGGACCATCTAAGGACCATTGCTGACAAGTCTGGTTCTAATTGGTCAAGTGGTTTAAGGCAAGAATATTTTTCAATGAATTTTCCCATAGGGCCCTATGTTAAACTAAGTTCGGCTGTGGCGGCCATCTTGGTTAACAGTCCGGGTCATTGGACATATTTCTGAAAGAGAACTTCCTAAAAACCATTACTGCCAACTTTGGTTCCAACTGGCCTTGTAGTTTCATATAAGAAGGTTTTTGAAATTCACCCCCCCCCTTTTTTTTCTATTTTTAGTAACAGCAGCCATGGAAGTCGGGGATGCCAGACATAAGTTTGGAAGGGGGCCAGCCAAGGACCATTCCACCAAAGTCTGGTCTCAATTGGCTCAGTGGTTTGAGAGGAAAAGATCTTAAAAGCAAAGTTTACGCTGAATGCCGTCTTTAAAGGGCAAAAACTCCTATAAGGGGTCAATCAACGATTTTGGTCATGTTGACTTATTTGTAGATCTTACTTTGTTGAACATTTTTGCTGTTTACAATTTGTCTTTATCTATAATAATATTCAAGATAATAACCTAAAACTGCAAAATTTCCTTAAAATTAAAAATTCAGGGGCAATAACCCAATAAAGGGTTGACCGATTCGTCTGAAAATTTCATGACAGGTAGATCTTGACCTGATGAAGATTTTTACCCCATGTCAGTTTTGCTCTAATTGCTTTAGTTTTTGAGATATAAGACAAAAACTGCAGTTTACCCCTATGTTCTATTTTTAGCCATGTCGGCCATGTTGGTTGACAGGCGGGGTCATCGGACACATTTTTTAAACTAGATACCCTAATGATGCTTGTGGCCAAGTTTGGTTCAATTTGGCCCAGTAGTTTCAGAGGAGAAGATTTTTGTAAAAGTTAACAGACGACGGACGACGGACGACGGACGCCAAGTGATGAGAAAAGCTCACTTGACCCTTTGGGTCAGGTGAGCTAAAAACTCAATAACTCTAAAGTAAAATTTTGAATCATCACCAAAAAGTATACAGATCTTTAGATTAATATAACTAATCATAAATCGTTTATGAGATATGGCGTGACATGTGAAAAAAAACACACTCCTGTTTTAGTTACAAAGTCCCGTAACTCAAAAAGTTTAAATCTTATTTTCACCAAAGAGTATACAGATCGTTTGACCATCATAAGAAATAACTCTGTTAAGTTTCATGAAATTTGGATAAGTTGTTCTCAAGTTACGGTGCAACATTGTGTATAAGTTTCATAACATTTGGTTGAGGCAAAGTAAAGTTTTTGTGTGGAAACATCAAATATGGCAATTTTTCAGTTTATAAAGGGACATAACTCAAGAGCAGTTAAAGTGGCACCAACCAAATTCGAACTTGATTTGTTTTTGGTGGTAATAAGCATTGTGTATAAGTTTCATAACATTTGGTTGAGGCAAAGTAAAGTTAGTGTGTAGAGATGGCAAATTCGGCAACTTTTCCATTTATAAAGGGGCATAACTACAGAACCGTGAATAGGATCCCACCCAAATTCAAACTCGATCTGTGTTTGGTGGTAATGAGCATTGTGTATGTTTCATAACATTTGGTTGAGACAAAGTAAAGTTAGAGGGCGGAAACGGCAAATTCAGCAATTTTTCCATTTATAAAGGGGCATAACTCCAGAACGGTGATTCAACCCTGATCTGTGTTTGGTGGTAATAACCATTGGGTATAAGTTTCATAACATTTGATTGAGGCAAACTGAAGTTAGAGAACGGAATCCAATTTCGGGACGTACGGACATTGGTAAATCTTAATACCCCTGGTGGAGGGGGCATAAAATGCATTTGTCTGGTAACTATTTGTAAACATGGACATATATGGTATTTAAAGATGAACTATAAGTAACTTTGTGACATTAACTTTCAAACCTAAATTGTCATACAACATCCAATGTTTGTAAGGCCATACCAAAATAATCTTTAGTTCTTTGGATTTTGCTGATCCGACTTTTGTATTTTATAAATTTTAAGAAAAACATTTTTTGCCGCCTCATTTTGGAAAAATCCTGATAATTCACCCCAAATTCTTCATTTTTCAAGAAATTAAGAATAAAATTTGTTTGCCCCCAATACTTTATTTTTTTTTAAATTTGTGCCACGCGTAACTTTGATCTTTGCACAAAAAAATAAGTTTTCAAGAAAAAAAAATTTAAAAATTAAATTTCGCTCATTCGCACCTATTTTTAGTTCACCTGACCCAAAGGGTCAAGTGAGCTATTCTCATCACTTGGCGTCTGTCGTCTGTCATCCGTCGTCTGTCATCCGTCGTCGTCTGTTGTCTTAACTTTTACAAAAATCTTCTCCTCTGAAACTACAGGGCCAAATTGAACCAAACTTGGCCATAATCATCATTAGGGAATCTAGTTTAAAAAATGTGTCCGATGACCCCGCCTGCCAACCAACATGGCCGACATGGCTAAAAATAGAACATAGGGGTAAACTGCAGTTTTTGTCTTATATCTCAAAAACTAAAGCAATTAGAGCAAAACTGATACGAGGTAAAAATGTTGATCAGGTCAAGATCTACCTGCCGTGAAATTTTCAGACGAATCAGTCAACCCTTTGTTGGGTTATTGCCCCTGAATTGTTAATTTTAAGGAAATTTTGCAGTTTTAGGTTATTATCTGGAATTTTATTATAGATAAAGACAAATTGTAAATGGCAAAAATGTTCAACAAAGTAAGATCTACAAATAAGTCAACATGACCAAAATCATTCATTGACCCCTTATAGGAGTTTTTGCCCTTTAAAGACAGCATCCAGCGTAAACTTTCCTTTAAAGACTTTTTTTCTCTCAAACCACTGGGCCATTTGAGACCAAACTTTGGTGGAATGGTCCTTCGGTGGTCCCCTTCCAAAGTTATGTCTGGCATCCCCGACTTCCAACCGACATGGCTGCTGTTAATAAAAATAGAAAAAAAGGGGGGGGTGAATTTAAAAAATCTTCTTATATGAAACTACAAGGCCAGTTGGAACCAAAGTTTGTAATGGTTCTTAGGAGGTTCTCTTTCAGGAATTTGTCCAATGACCCGGACTGTTAACCAAGATGGCCGCCACAGCCGAACTTAGTTTAACATAGGGCCCTATGGGAAAATTCATTGAAAAATCTTCTTGTCTTAAACCACTTCACCAATTGGAGCCAGACTTGGCAGCAATGGTCCTTAAATGGTCCTCTTATAGAGGTGTGTCCGATGACCCGGACTCTCAACCAAGATGGCCGCCACAACCAAACCTAGTTTAACGTAGGGCCCTATGGGAAAATTCATTGAAAAATCTTCTTGTCTTAAACCTCTTGACCAATCTGAGCCAGACTTGGCAGCAATGGTCCTTAGATGGTCCTCTTATAGAAGTGTGTCCGATGACCCAGACTGTCAACAAAGATGGCCGCCACAACCGAACTTGGTTTAACATAGGGCCCTATAGGAAAATTCATAGAAAAATCTTCTTGTCTAAAACCCCTTGACATATTGGAGCCAGACTTGGCAGAATTGGTCCTTAGGAGGTCCTTTTTCAGAAATGTGTCTGATTTTGTGGACTGTGAACCAAGATGGCCACCACAGCAGACCTTAGTTTAACATAGGACCCTATGGGAAATTCACTCAAAAATCTTCTCGTCTGAAAACACTAAGCCAATTAGAATTAGACTTGGTAGCAATTGTCCTTAGATGGTCCTCTTTCAGAATTTTGTGCGATGACCCAGACTGTCAACGAAGATGGCCGCCAAACCCGAACTTAGTTTAATATAGGGCCATATGGAAAAATTCATTGAAAAATCTTCTCGTCTGAAACCACTTGTCATATTAGAGCCAGACTTGGCAGCATTGGTCCTTAAGAGGTCCTCTTTCAGAAATGTGTCCGATCACCCGGATTGTCAACCAAGATGGCTGCCACATCGAACTTAGTTAAATATTCGACCCTATAGGAAAATTCATTTAAAAATCTCCTTCTCTGAAACCACTTAGCCAGTTGGAACAAGACTTAGCAGAAATGGTTCTTTTTTAGAAATGTATCCTTTGACCTGGACTGTCAAACAAGATGACTGCCACAGCTGAAATTAGTTTAACATAGAATCCTATAGAAAAAACAGCCGATTGACTGCAACACTTAAATTTTTAGGTCTGCTCAAGGTGAAAAGTTAAATCCAGGTGAGCGATACAGGCTCTTGAGAGCCTCTAGTTAAAATCCAAAAATCGAAAGAACGAAAAATTAATTTGGTTTGGTCTAAACAATAAAACCTTGTCTCGTCATTTATCTACAAAGTTTTTCTCGTGCGCCAGTTGACTTCATAAACAAGACACACTAAATGTCATATGTGGACATAAAATAAATCTAATCTGATACCCAACATTGTGACTCAAAGGAAATGCATTAAAAAAGTTATGGTCATGTGTCATTTGTTAAAAAAGTCTCATGCAAGTCACTCAAGTATAAAATTGTGTCTAAGGTCAGCTAACAGGTCTCAGAATAGTTAGACTTCTCAATTCAAAAACAGAAGATACCATCAAACTAAATTTTTGACATTTTTATTTCTTTTCATTTTCATCAATATTCATCTGTCTTTGTTCTGTCACATGCAGTGAAAAATATACTGCCAGAAAGTTATCATGCTCAAGTCCATCAACTGCAGGTAAAGTAATACTCAAATCTTGAATGGATTCCTTACATCATTCCTGTTGAGATCCTGAATTAACAGAAAAACATACCCAGGTTTATCGAATATATACTACTTGATAGTTTTCCTTAAAATTGTATTGTTAAAATCCTGCCAGAACATTAGTTAATTTTTTACACATGACTTTGATTTGTTCATTAGACATATATTCTGAAGCACTAATAGCATTACACAAAGCTATGGTCTGAGACACAGATCTGGCCTTGACCCAAATACGTCCATTAATTCCTATTGCTACTTCATAATGTATATTTTTACCAAGTGTCTTTAGTAAAATGCACTCTGGATTAAGAATCCTGAAAATGAAAAAAGATTTATTTTATTTACATTTATGTTACTTTTGTTATGTG